>OY776112.1:10323134-10775215 GCA_963675035.1 Allygus modestus
CGGTCCACCTCCACGACGTTGTCCAACTCGGCGTACACTATGCAGTTGAACGCCTCCGCCAAGGCTTCGGAGAACCCAATCTCTATGCGCAGGTTACCGTTGCGCACCAGGTTCCAGTGGCTGGATTGAGAGGCCGCCATATCGGGCGTCAGATCAAACGCCATCAGGCAGTATCCGTAGGGGTATTCGTTGCGACTGACTTCGTTACCGCAGTCTGAGAAATTGATGCCGGTGCCGGTGTACAGCGTGTGGTAGGCGAGCACGCACAACTCCTTACCGAACGTGTAATCCGGTTGAAGCGGCTTACATGGCACTTGCTCACCGTCTATGTACAGCGCGAAGAAGTTCACGTGGCTGTGGGTGAAGTTGAACGGGTTCTTCTTGTAGTCCCCGTTGAACGCCTGATTGCTGACCAGGCCAACTATAACGCGTTTCGGCAGTTGTCCCAGAAACACACTGTCCAGAGTCTTGCTGCTGATACCGGAGGGTAGCGTGAAGGATTTCACTTCCACGCGCGTAATGGGATATTTGGCTGTACCCGACTCCAGCGTCCTGCTGTGAGCCAACAGCACGCTCGGGTTGATCTTACAGCGGCGCATGAACAGGTTGACTTCGGCAATGTCCACTTTATAGTCTGTCACGGTTTTGGACATGATGGAGAATGAGTTCTTTGACCTGATCAGGCGAAAGCGCATCTCCACGCCGTTTAACATGAACTTCTCCTGGTTGCACAGGTCGACGTGCAGATGTCCGACCATGTCCGCGTACCGGCTGGCCTTGACAAACTCCCTCCGGTTCTTGAGCCCGGCATTATCCTCCTCAGTATTGTCCATGTACCCGGCATAGTCCTCGTAGAACAACTCCGCGGTGAGGTGCGATGTCTTGGCATCACCGCCATAGGACAACAGGTTCTCCAGGTAGGCGCGATAGGCGTACGTGTTGTTCTGAGGAGACACTAGTTTGTTGTTCAGGTACAGGTCCACTTGACTGAACAGCGAGTGCAGCCAGTTGTTAATCGGACCCACCTCTTTTATCGCTTGATCACCCGTTACAGCGCCTCCGTTAGCCGTTCTAATGGTAGCCTTCACATGCAGTAGCGTCTGTGACAGATCCGTGTACTCGTCCCCGTGACCCGGAACTATGAACTCCACGGGTGAGTCGTCTGTCAGGGAGGAGATGGGCTTGTACTGCACCCATTTACCGCTCTCTATACTGGTCTGCGTGGGCGGTAGCGAGAACAGGTCCAACTCGGTCTTGACACACTCGCACGACTTCTGATGTAGAAACGCCATTATCCAAAAATGTCCTTCACGGTACTCTCGCTCTTCTTGCTTCTCCTCTTCTTAGCGACACGTTTTGCGGGCTTCCTCTTGGGGGCAGCGCTCTTCTTCCTCGCTCCGAGGAGTTTCGCTAGAGACTGAGGAGTAACCTGCTGTACACGCCTCCTCTTATAGGCGCCACCACCGCTCAGCACGCGATCCAGTTTTTCATCAGCCCTGCGTTTCAGCGACCCGGTAAACTGTCTGAGTCGGGCGTTGGCTGCGACTCGGGGGTCGGCTGTGCCCGCCGCCACGTCGCCCAAGAAGCCCACACCGGACCTCAGCGCCTCCTTGCCCAGCGCCGATGCGCCGGATCTGATCAACGGGACCACTGTACGCATCAGCCCGCCTAGGAAACTGCCGATGCCGTGTCCGCGTTGGAAAGCGGCTCCTCTGAATACGGAGGATACGCCATGGCCCGCCTGCTGGTGGCGGTAATACGCCAGATAGGGATCGCTCGGATTCATTGCCGCTGCCTCTCTTTCCTGAAATGAAGCTTCATGCACGTGGTCCCGAAGTGGAATGGCAAGTGTCGCCCTTGGTTGTCCCTTAAATCGATTTCCACGCTCTCGAATGAGGTTTTAATCACCGGCACGTAGTGCGGGTCTATTATATACACTGTCGTGTTGGCACCGTACGTGTAATTCCTGATGTCGATGTTGAGGATCTTCAGTAGTGGCGCCACAGCGTCGCCCACCAGTTGGGGTTCCACCAGGTCGCAATACACGTACATGTGTGATGGCAGACCGGCGAAGAGGTTAGCCGGCCTCACGGACCTGTGACGCTTGACGATATCCGTATCCACCTCGTAGCCAAACTGTAGCGCCAAACCGGGGCTCAGTTTGAGGCTCTGAACGGCTGAAGACGTCGACATCAATTCCACCCTGGAGGACCTCTCGTCATACGAGAAGGCGCACAGGTTACTCTTCATTTGAGGGTGGTTGTTGATTGCGTCTACGAGTTCCTCGGTACTACTGTAATTGCCCGGCTCCACTTTGATTAACAACTTGTCCACCACGGCCAACCCGCCTTTCGAGTCCCTCATTCCCAGCACTAGTTTGATGTAGGTTCCCTCACCGACGGTCAGAAAAGAGAAGGGGTAGTGCGCCTCCGCCAGAGCGACCTCCCACTCGCCGTCTGACAGATCAACGGTCGAGGGTAGATGGGTCGTGTAGTTTGTCACCATGTTGTTGGGATAGTAATTCATTGAACTGTTACTGGGCAACGTCAGGTAAAACTGGTCGTGCCTCGTCATCGCAGCTGTTGCACGTCCGCTGCGGGTACCCACGAGTTGAAGTCCTCTCCGTAACCGGCCCACTTGACTAGGTAGCGCTTACTGGAGCCTCGCCCTTTAGTGTCCAGTATTTTATCTATTTGATACAGGCGGTCCGGGGCGATCGTTACCTTTTGCATCTCGTGCTCGTAGAAGCGCCCTTCCAGCGGCGTCCCGTTCAGGTCTCGCAGCACGTACAATGGTAGAGGATGCGACCCGTATACGTGGTCCACCACGAACAGCTCCTTACTCCAGTTGGTCTCGTAACCTTTAGCGAACGTGCCCTTCTCCTTGGCTATGCGCACCGTGTCGCCCGGCTCGAACCTGGGCTTGTGTCGTCGGATCGCCTTTCCATACATGTGACGCCAAACCTTGTACACCGTTTTTCCATCGCCGCTGTCCGCGTCCACGGGTCGTAGGCCACCCAGGCTCTTGTGCGGACTGCGGTTGTAGGCGTCCACAAGCCTGTCCAACACGTCCACGTAGCGATACGTGTTCTTGTAGGTCAGGTAGCGCCACATGCGGGTCTTGAGCGTGCGGTTGACTCGCTCCACCACCGCCGCCTTCACTTCGGGGTTCTGCGTGGTGAAGTAGTTGACACCGTGACTCTTGAACACTCGCTTGGTCGCGGCCCCGGTGAACTCCGTCCCCTTGTCGGTCTGTAGGCAGCGGGGAGTCGCCTCAGCGAATATCCTCTCGAACGCAGCAGCCACCTCAGGCCCGCTTTTCCTCTTCAGCGGTACCGCGAACAGCCGCTTACTGAATACGTCTATCACAGTCAGCAGGTAGTTGACTCCGTCGTTGTACCGGCTCAGGCCGTGCATGTCGTTCAGGTCCGCCTGCCACAGCTCCCGGGGCCCGAACACGGCGTAGCGGTTGCGGGGAAACCGCTTGCGCACAGGCTTGTGCAGCGTGTAGGTGTCCTGGGCGCGCAGCCAGTCGGCTACCCGACGTTTCGGTAGGCGCGCGGCTCTGGCCAGGGCGGCCACCCCGCCGAGGGAACCGGGCTGGCTCGGGTCGTAGTACAGCTTCTCCATTACGGTGTGAACGGCTCCCAGTTGTCCAATGACGATTCCCGGTCGGGTTCCTCGGTTATTATCCTTCTCCTGGCCGCTGGGGGCCGCGGTCTCAAGCGGTCTAGCATTGGCGTCAACCTCGGTGAGAGGGGTGTTGAGGAGGCCGTTGTGTCTCCCCAGGGGCTCGATGCCGAGTCCAGTCCCACGCCTAAGTAACGCAACGCCGTGGGATTGCTCACGTATTCTTTGGGCACGTTCATGTCCTTCAAGGCGGCCATCACTTGATGCCAGCCGGTAGGCAATCGGTCCGCCCTTCGCGCTCTCACTATGCTGTGCGCGATGTCCACTATATTGGAATCGGGGATCTTCACCTTGTCCACGTACACCGCCCCACTGGCGTCCCAAGAGATGGGGCTGCCTTGACGGGTCATGAATCGCAACAAGTTGCGCGCCACCGACCTGTAGATTTTTGAGAACGATTCCACAATGTCCTCCTCCGCCGAGGCGCTAGACTCGCGCTTCATCTGACTCGGACCTCCCGCCGCTTCCTCCTCCCTCTCCTCACCCTCGATGATTGACAGACCTATGGGTTGACGTTTAGCCGCGGAAAAGTGCAGGAACCGCTGTAACACCTGCTGATATTGTTTCCATTTCTCCGTATCGTCCAGCCGTTTGTCGCTCAATATGCGATGCATCTCAGCGTCCAGGCTGGCTGGCTTATTGGCGCTACCTGCTCCTCCTCTTGGCTCCGGCCCTGGTTCCGGTCCTTCTCGCAATCTCTCGATGAGCTCCTGCGGTACAACCACCATTTTCCTAGCGTACTCCATGTCCGATTAGCTTCTGCGCTAGAACGGGCAGAACAGCGTTCAACAGCAGAGGTAGGAAGATCCCTCCGCCCCGTTGGACGAGGTAGTGTCGCTTCTTGGTCCAACCCTCGCCGCGTTTCACCAGCCGTCTGAGCGCCTGTTTGTGTTTGCTCAATTTGCGTTTGAGGCAGGGAGAAAGCGGTACGTTTCCGCGTAGCACGTTATACGCGCACTCGCACAACGACTTGATGCGACTCTTGTCGCACACTTTTAACAGGGCCTTGCGTTCTTTGGGCGTAGCGTGTATTAGGGCCCTCAGCAGCGCCGCGTCCTTCTTCACGCGGTGTGACATGATGACTGACGCTGGCGCGCGCTCGGCCTATTTATCACTTCTTCTTGGGCAGGTACACGTAGTTCACCGGATCGTCTGGGAAAATGGTTGAACGTACGCGCATCTCTTCAGGCGTGGACTGTTTCAAGTCTATGAGCAGGTAGGCGTGCGGATCACGCGTGGCGTCCGCGTAAGCCTCCTCCACGAATTTGGGGTTCTCCGGGTATACTTGACGGGCCAGGTGTTTGATCTGAGCGCGGTCCCTGGGATTCTTGAAGCACACTATGTAGTGGGCGTTCAGCGATATGTCGCGCTGGCCCCTGCCCTGGTGAAACAGGTTTTGCGTGATGAAGAACACGCTCATGTTGCGGTGGTGCGAGCCCTTGGTGAACAGGTCCGCCACGCTGGGGCCGGCCTCGCGCATCATGTCATCGACGATGACCAGGGCGGGCTCGCTACCGTCGTAGTCGTCCAAGTCCGGCAGGCCGGCTACGTAGCGCACGGCAGAGTCCGCACGGCTCTTGCCGCCACCGCTGCCATAGTGCCAAGTGATGCGGGCGAACCGCGTATCGCACATGCGGTCGGCGTGCTCTATGAAGCGAGCCACGAAGTGCGACTTGCCGCTGCCCGAAGGCCCGGCCACGATGGCGGTGAACGGGTGTTTCCACCTCAAGTCCATGGCGTCTACTGACCGCCGTGCACCGCCACCTCGGCTCTTGTAACTAAAGGTTCTTTTCTTGCTTTTTTTTTTATTTGATTTTATTTTTTCAATTTTGGAAGGAAATTAGGGAATAGGAAATACCGTTTATTTTATACAAATTCCAGGAAAGGAGATTTGCTGCCAGGAGGGCCGCTCCTCTTTACAAGGCTCGTCCTCGGCCCCACGCCAACGTTATACTGGGAGATGGCGTTGTCGTCCAGGACCGTGAGGAACCGTCGAGGCATGTAGATCCGGATCGGGTCGTCGCCGACAAGACCCTCCAAGGTGGCCATCACCGCCTCGCCGTACGGTGTATCTACCCGCTCGAATGAGCGAATCGGGTACACCGCGTTGTCCCGCAGATCCGCGATGCGATTGTAACCCGCGGCCTTGCAGCTATTGAGGGCTGTCCTGAGGTCCATCTTCTGGTCCGTGTTGAGCATGGCGCAGCGGCTGGATGCAGAATGAGCGGCTCTCGCCACCGAGTCGCCTTTTATTGGCGGTGTCTACGTGCCGACTCACGCGTATCAACAACATGATGGCATAGTTACTCGCTCAATTCCAGGAAGGGTGATGTAATGGAAAGCTTTACTGCGTAAACAAGTGGATTGTTCTAGAAGCGTCTCGGTTATCAACTGCTTAGTGGAAGTTTCCACGCTCAATTCCAGGAAGGCTGACGTAATGGAAAGCTTTACTGCGTAAACAAGTGGATTGTTCTAGAAGCATCTCGGTTATTAACTGCTTAGTGGAATTTTCCACGCTCTCTCGTTTACTGGGTAGCGCGCTTGGAGTGTGCGCTCCTCTTGGTTTTCCCTGAGATGATGCAATCGGTCTTTCGCCAAGTGGGTAGAGGAGTAGCGGTCCTAGTGATCCCGTCGTATCTTGACTCTCCCGTCTCGCTATTTGCCAGCCATAGATTTTGCAATCTGGATAGCAGGTCCTCTAGACATATGCAGATTTCATCGTTTCGCTCCTCGTCCAAGTACAAGCCGCAGCTGAACGTGGGGCGACCTCCTTTGAACACATTCATCTTCAACAGTACGTTACCGCTGTTGGTAGGGTTCTTCACAGTGTACTGATATCCGCCAGCGGACCAGCACAGTGCCGGGGAATCGATAGGCACTTCCTTCCTCTTTACAGTCCACCCATCGAGCTTTTTCTTCTTTGACGCACATCCCTGCTGAACTGGCGGTGCGTTGGCGTTCTCATCGTTCATTGCGTTCAGCTCCTCTAGGAAGGAGCGGATCGTTTGGTCCACTTCGGCTGCGCTGACTCCGTTTCCGTTCATGGTGACGTCTCGAACAACACTGAGGTCGCGCGCGCGGCTCTGCCTCGGTTTTATACCCAGGTTGCACGCTTCAGCGAACCTTCTAGAAGCTTCCAGAAACGTGAGAGGTGGTCCTTCGCTAACGGGGAGCACTCCAGTCAGGAGGCCTCATGCAACACACTTGTCGGAACCTTCTAGAACGGAGGAATGTGGGAGTGATGAGGAGTCTGGAAGGCCGCTGATGAGTAAACAACCCCGGGCAGTCACGTAGGCCCTAGCACGCGCCTCGACACGTGACATGCTCATACATAGCACTCCAGTCAGGAGGAGGCCTCATGCGACGCACTTGCCGGAACCTTCTAGAACGGAGGGGTCTTGAAGGCCGCTAATGAGTAAACAGGCTGGGACAGTCACGTAGGCCCTAGCACGCGCCTCGACACGTGACTCCACGGAGCCACTCGCAGTTTGGTTTAGTCAAGCCGGCATACAACGTGTAACGAAGTCACATCAAATTCGGTCGGCAAGCAGCCGAGATCCCATGAGGAAAACACGTTTGAAAATTAATAGCGGGCCCGTTTAACAGTGGATTTTCAATATTCTTTAAGCGATGGTTTACTTAAGCCGCTGCCCAACATGTGGTGAAGTTTCATCAACATCGGTCGGTAAACAGCCGAGATCCTATAAGGAAAACACATTTAAAAATTAATAGCGGGCCCGTTTAACAGTGGATTTTCAATTTTCTTTAAGCGATGGTTTTCTTAGGTCACGGCCTGACATGTGGTGAGGTTTCGTCAAAATCAGTCGGTAAACAGCTGAGATCCCATAAGGAAAACGCGGTTATAAATTAATAGCGGCCTTGTTTAATGGTGGATCTATGGGGTTCTTACGTCATTCGCTTCCCTGGGGATAGGCATACACTCTGGAAAAAGTCCCGTGGGAATCGGTGGATAAATAGGCTAATTATTAATTTTCGAAAGTTTTTTCCTCATGTTCAAGGTCATCACGAAAAGTGCTGCTGGCGGCCGGGGGGGGGGGGGCACCGGGGGGGGGGGGCACCGGGGGGGGGGGCACCGGGGGGGGGGCACGGGGGGGGGGGGCACCGGGGGGGGGGGCACCGGGGGGGGGGGGGGGGGCTCCTCACTTGCTCCTCACCGCGCCTTTGCTGGTTCTGAACCCTCCAATGCCCCCTACTCTTCTACAGAGAAATCCCTTTAATTTGACACCTCAATCATCAAAATCGGTTCATAAATAAAAGAGTTTTGCTGTACACAAGAAGTTCCTTAGGGCATTAGTATAATAGATTATGTTTTACAATAAAAAAATTATTCTCAGTTTTTAATTTACACTTGGGAAACACTATATTCTTATTAGGCAATAGATGAAGGTTTTATAGAGCATGAAAAACCTCAAACCTCTAAGAAGTGCACACGGTTTTACCACTTGGGTCATCAGTGTATTCAATACATAAGCCGATTTTTGTGACTGGGATACCAGTGAAACAATTTGGTGTTTAATGATTGTTTATGTGGTACTTGTAATCCCTTGAACTCTAGATGTGCCTTTGGGGATATGGAAAACACCCACTTTCAGGGCTTCGCCCCGGGTTTTCAAACGTTCAATGTTATGGAAGAATATAAATAAACTAGTGGCTTGAAGGGGCTAAAACCCCTAACTTTGCTCTAATACTCATCTGCCTCATCTGATTTTAACACATGCCATTTGGTAAACAAAGTAGTCACGTAATCACATGTTTTAATGTAAAAAACCAGACTTTTTTAAATCCCCGTGGTTTTCTTATGGGGGATGTTTTACGTTATTTCTCGTTTTTTGGTAACTGTATGGAAATACGGCTATTTTTCCCGAGTCCCTGGGATCGAGACCTTTAATTTGAGCCGTCTCCCATCATTCTGCAATTTGCCAAACTCCCACAATTCTACTTACAAATTTCGCTTACAGAATTATATATAAAGATTAATTGAACATTTACAGCTGTCCAACCAGACCAGCTGTCCTCTCTCATTGGCTTGTAAATAGTAAAATTTGTAGAGTAAATTTACAGGAAGATTCGAATTAGATTAGATATATAATTGATCGTTAGCGATAAAAATGACCTGGGGGATAGAGTTTTGCTCGGGGAAGATCAGTCAGTTTGTTTAGATGACTTTAAGTAAAGTTTTACCTCGTCCCCCTATACTGACCAGCAGATTTGCTTAGCTCATTATTTGCCTCTCTTCTGCATGTTCAGGCCTAAGGTCATTCCAGTTATTATTATAGCTCCAATGCCCATTTGATTCCTTTTGGATATTACCACTCTATATGTAATTTGCATTTGGTGGTTTTAGTCACTGCTCTAAGTAAACCATATATTAATACAATTTTAAACTGCAAGAGCATTTCTTTGACAGTTCATTGATTGATTATAAATGTATGAACTCCTATTGTGATTATTTTGTTTTAAACTCTTTAAGCTCAATTTTAACTGTCCAGCTTTTAATATTAGTTTGTATTACATTATTCGAGTTATTCTGGGGATGAGACCTGTTTAGAACTTATTTTTATCCTAGAAATTAATTATTTCCAACATTTTAAGGAAATCGTGGAGCCGTTTTTAAGATCAGAGTTGTAAAGGCGGTCCTACACTTCTCGCGAACGCCCGAACATTCGGCCGAACTCCGAATGTTCGGAGTATTCGCGAGAAGTGTGGGAGCAGCACGAACTTTTGAATACATACGGGAACATACGGGACGGAATGTTCAGTGAACATCCGGGAGAATGTTTGGCCGATGTTCAGGCTGTTCGCGAGAAGTGTGGGACCACCTTAAGGTTGTTCGTTCAAAAAATAAATTTCAGATTTTTATGTATGAATGTGTTTGTTACAATGTACTAAACACGAGAATGAGGTTTAAAAAATTTTAAAAAAATTCAGGGGTATATTACAAGGGACTAAAGGGGCGATTTTTGGGTGTTTTGTTACCAATAAGCAAAGCAACCCGTTGATATTTTTTAAAATAAAAATACATTTTTTGCTTTCTAAATGCTTTCTTTATGCGTTAAAATAAAAATAATAAAAATCTGAAAAACAATTTTTAATTTTGTTTGTTTTACACCTTATTTTAAAATTAAGATTTAAACAATAAAAAACGAGTTTTGTTTTAATAGATGTGGGTTTTATCTGATATTGTATAGGCGTTTTTAAGCAAGCAAGCTAACGTTTACTCATATTGTAATGTTGGATAACGGATTGTTTTGTAAATTTAACGAAAATCCAGTCTCACTCCCCCTATTATATTTACACTCTACATCACTATGTTATACCGCCTTCCACCAACGGTTTTTATAAGAAACAGTAGGCCTCAGAAAAGAAATAATTGGTTCTTCTCTGTTGATAAGCTTAATGTTTGCATAAATATTAAATGCACAACAACGATAACATTTGTATTGCAGTTGTACACAAATTACGAAACGAAAGCTAATTATTGAAACACCTGTTCTAAAACATGAACTAGGATTAAACGACTGAAACAAGAAATCGGATGTGGAGAGGAACAAGGTCCGAGAATTGTAGCCCGGCAGATGGACACAGACAGCGAGATACGGCCGGGGACTGAGACACATTTACTAGAGTGGGACATTTGTCTGGCTGCAGGACACAACATCTCCACATCATAGCAGCCATTACACCAGACACTAACACTGCTCCACCTGCGACTACGGGATTTTGTACTGGGGGCCGAGCTTTGCTCGGGGAGTTAATGACGTATTGATACGTCACCGCGAGAGTGTCTAAGCAATTCACTTGTTTTTGGATGGTTTTATGATTATTTTGCTGCTATTTGTAACTCCATATGTTAAAATGCTATTGGATAAAAAGTCGTGATTTGACAAAATTATAGTTTATCCATTAATAGTTGAAAAAAGTATATGTGGTCGATTTTCAAATATCTTCCGAATAGCTGTGGTATCTATCTATCAACATGCTGCTCTGATAAGTTGATGAAGGAATGTTATTTTTTAATTTGAACTAGCACGTGTCATCTGTAGGACTCTATAAAATGGTCAAGTGGTAAAATACAGTCATATTATTAGGAGTGACATTGGTAAAGTACCTGTCTTGCTCCATTTAAGAGTCTTCATCAGCGGAAGTTTCCGGACGCCATCTTGGTGTTTTGTTCCATAAGGCCAATGTTAACTTTGTGCCCCCATTACTCCTCACCTGATCGTCACAAACAATTAATTTTGGTATCAAATTAAAGGTTTCCTCGTCCTCTAGGGAAATACAATAGTCGAATTTGGATTTTGTTACAAATTAATGAGAACATGTACAGTGTTTCAGTTCAAAATTAAACTATTTATTATGCGACTATAGTACCCAAATTAAAAAATTCGACATTGTATTTCCCTAGAGGACGGCGAAACCTTTAATTTGACACCAAAATGAATTGTATGTGACGATCAGGTGAGGAGTAATGGAGGCACAAAGTTAACATTGGCCTTATGGAGCAAAACTCCAAGATAGCGTCTAGCAACTTCCGGTGATGAAGACTCTTAAGGGCAAATGTAACGTCAATTTGGTTTTTGGCTGATGTCCCTTAACCTTAAATCTCTTTAAAACCCTTCCCATTGCCACGTCACATCTAGAAGAATTAATTTGAAGACAACATTCTTCGATAGTAATGTCCGATTTTCCTAATTCTTCCATTAATCTCAAGTAAATGTTACGATTTGTCAATTACATTTATACATTTAAGTACATTTATATTCGTAATTCCGGGGTGGCAAGGGGGGCAGTTGCCCCCTCAATAATTTGGATAAAATATTATTGTAATATATGAAAAGTCGCAGTAATCACGATCACAACCATATTTACCCCCCTACCCAAATCAAAATACAGAAATTACGCTTATGAATACATTTATATCATGCTGTGATGCATGTATAAAAAATATTGATTAAGAAGCTTTATTATGCAATCAGCTTTATTGTCTACTTTTGATAAGAAAGAGGTGCATATCGGCCTGTCTGTCTAATGTACCTACGATTTGTCCCGGAACCGCGCACAATCTCCCAATCCGGTAGGCCTGAAATTTGGCAGAATAGAATAATCCCCTAAATATCCGATACTCTAACACGAGCAATGCCTGTCTGTTTGTTTGTTTACAAAATTTAACTCGGAATCCAGCGAAACGATTTTGTTACAACTTTGGAATTAGAGGCTATGAACCTAAACAAATATTGGTCCATTGATTGATTTTTCTCATCCCAAGGAAAATTCATTTTTTGTTTAAAATATCACTTTAAAATTTAAAATTTTGATATTGTCCTTATGGAGTTCCAAAAAAAACAGAAGAATCGTAACTGTGAATAAATTAACCAGTGAACTGGCAAAGTAGCTCTTACACAAAGTCAAGTATCAACAAATGACTTCTTGAAAACAGGGACTAGAACCATTAAATGAAAAATGCATATAGATTGGGTATTTTTTTCACCTAAAAATGAATCAAATATCACCGAGTATGGCTTCGTCTCCCCGGTGCTATCTATCTATATCTATATATTTAATTCCGTAAGCGAATCGGTCCCCACGAAATATCTCGTGCTAGGAAGAAGTTAAGTTAGGTTATGAGGATTCATTTTAAAGCTTGAGGGCCAAGGACGGTGGGAAAAATATCAGAAATGTCAAAAATTACGTGGGCTACGCCCCTCTGGACTTCAAAGATCCAATGATTTTCTTATGCAAATATTACTACAGTGTTTTTATTATTAGGCCAAGCAAAATGAACTAATGACCAGCTGTGACTATCCACATACACAAAAACAGTATGTTAGGGGCTATAGCCCCTGTAAGACACTAGTAATATTATAAAGCAGTACCCGGGGGGCCGAGCTTTGCTTGGGGGAAGTCCAGCCAGTTTGTTTAGATGACTTGGAGTAATATTTCACCACTTCCCCCTACTGATAATCAGATTTGTATAACTCATTTGCCTCTTTTCTACATTTTTAAGGTCACTCCAGTTGTTATTTTTAGCTCAATGTCCCTTTGATTTATTTTACTACTCTATAAATGTAATCTCACTCAAATATTTTAATCTCTGCTCTCAGGAAACCACATGTTATAATCATATACAACATGAGTATTGCTTTGTCAGTTCCCTGGTTGATTATGAACAGCTGTTACAATTCTTTTGTTTTGATTTGAAACTCCATAAGACCAATGTTAATTTTTTAACTTTTCATTTTAGTTTTTTTACATTATTTGATTTTTCCTGGAGATGAGGCCCATCTAGAACTTATTTTTATCCCAGAAATTAGTTATTTCCAACATTTGAAGGAAATCGTTGGACCCGTTTTTGAGATCCGTGTCGCAAGCAAGCAAGCAAGCAAGCAAACCTTACTCATATTAGAGTATAGGATTATATTGGCATTTAGCCATCTTTTAGCGCGCAGCCTTCAAACCACCCGATGTCAGCAGCTAGCAGACATTTTGGATTTGTTTGGGACATAATCCTTAAAACAAATTTAATTAAAACTCGTTCAGTACAAAAACCCGATGCGGAGTTTTTCCCACCTAGTTCCGTATCTACTAACCTAAACTTTTTTCTCCAGAGCTTTTTCAAAACATACACTTCCAATCCAACTTCAACTAGAAATCCCCCCGTCGTAAAATCGAACGCGCTTCGGTATTCATGGAAAACCGGGCGCGGGGGTAGCAAGGAGCGGGAAAGTGATTGTTTTCGATAAAGAAGGCGGTATTGAGATGCATTGATGGCGGAGCCGCCTGGGGAGCCATACCGCCACAATCGTACCGCGTCGTCGTTTAGCAATGCAGATCAGCCAAGACCGGGTCGGGCTCAAAGCAAATTGAAATCAGGAGGATCGGTGACGTCGGGAAAACCGAACCGAACGCTCGCGGCGGGAAAAACAGGACTCCCGATTGGCAGCGGAATCTTCCCCCCTCCCCGCGCCGTTTTCAATTTTCCCTCTCGCGGGCTCTTGTTATTCTATCAGGTGCTGCTGATTTCCCGCCTCTATCGAATCGAGTTTTGCCGCGATCGCTTTCGTTATTTTGCTGGTGAGTGAGGTATTACAGGGATTATGAGGTACATCTTAACCTTGATTTGTCCAAAGAAATTTAAAATTTGGTCTTGTTAGTGAATTTCCTTTGGAAAGTGAACTATTAGCATGACCCGCACGGTGAAACTTAAGCCCGGGACCACCATAGAAGTTCCTAACGTGACCCCCTGAACACGTTTTGGGGGGTCGTTCAAAATTATATATATATATATATATATATATATGTGTGTGTGTGTGTGTGTTTGCACTCTAGCGGTCGCATTTTTTGTCCGATTTACTTCAAATTTGGTAGGGACGTTCCTTTCTGTAATCAGTTGGACAAGTTCGTTGGGCAAAACAATCGGAAAAATCTAAACCCCTTTTTTGGGGATTAATCTTTAAAATTTTGGGTTTTGGACCCGAAAAGGGTCAGAAAAGCCCCGTATGTAAAATTAATTCATGCAAAAAGATGGGAATTAGTGAGGCGAAAGTTTTAAGCCCTCTCTCATCATTCTAGCATAAATATTTACCGAGTTATTAAAGAAAATGTTTCGACTAAACACAGTACGATGTCTTATGGGGGTTTTACACCAGAAAAGCCTGTTATTCCTTTATTAGCGTACTTTCATCATCCCCAGTAACCTCACGCCTACTTTCAAGCCTGTCTGGACCTTCTCCTAACATTATAATGCGCAAAATTGTATTCCCAGCTTTGCAGGTAAATGAAACCTGGAGCATCTCAGAACAGCCAAAAAATCACTGTTTTCAGATTTTAATAAAAATTGGCATAAATGTACATTTTTACACTGATTTTGAGTTTTAAAAGTTTTTAAGTGGAAATTCACTTCCCTCACGTCAGCGTGCTGCGTGCGAACTCGTTTTGTTCTTTATACAAAGATACTAACAAGCTATTTCCAATATGGATTGTGAACAGTAAGTTTTACACAAACCCTCTTTTATGGCCCCAATTTGTTATAAAATAATACAGAAATCTGTTTAGATTAAGTTTTGTGAAAAATGATTATAGATCCCATTAAGATGCGGGATTTAGTATTTTATTTATACTTCACAATAGAAGGGTTGTAGGCTACAACGTACAATGTTTACCAGCTTCGTTGTCTCCGTTTCAGAATGACGTTGAAGAAATCATAAATGTACTGAATTGCTTGTAAAAACAATACCAATGGTGGTAAAAAAATAAGGTTGTATCAATGACTACATAAACTACAATTTTTACAATTGTACTTTATGTAATCATTGGTTGTATCTTTAGTTCTGTTTTAAAAGAAAATACAATTTTGTAATATAAATTTTGTTTCGTGGATTTGTTTTTCCCGAAAACGATGATACCTTGTAAGTTATAAGGAAATAAAAATGTACATATTTATAAAATTAATGGGTTGATTGTTAAGTGCACAATTTGAATGTTATTTAATACGTATCCGCCGCAATTCTATGATATAATTTCCTAATCATATTCAATGCGTGCTACTACGAATATTCGCTATTATAAGTCGTTTAAAACTGCATGGACGGAAAATCAAAACCCCAAGGAAATAACTTTGAATCCATTTTAGATGTGCATAACCATAGAAAAACGAGGTCGCACGCAGCACGCTGACGTGAGGGAAGTGAATTTCCACTTAAAAACTTTTAAAACTCAAAATCAGTGTAAAAAAATACATTTGTCCAATTTTTATTGAAATCTGAAATGATTGATTTTTTGGCTGTTCTGATACTCCTGGTTTCATTTACTTGCAAAGCTGGGAATACAATTTTGCGCATTAAAAGGTTAGGAGAAGGTCCAGACAGGCTTGAAAGTAGGCGTGAGGTTGCTGGGGATAATAAAAGTACTTTAACAAAGGAATAGCAGGCTTTTCTAGTGTAAAACCCCCATAAGACAACGTACTGTGTTAAGCCGATACACATTTTTTTAATAACTCGGTAAATATTTATGCTAGAATGGCAAGAGAGGGCTTAAAACTTTCGCCTCTCTAATTCCCATCTTTTTACATGCGTTAATTTTACATCAGGGGCTTTTCTGACCCTTTTTGGGCCCAAAAACTCGAAATTTGAAAGATTAATCCCCCAAAAATGGGTTTAGAGTTTTCCGATTGTTTTGCCCAACGAACTTGTCCAACAGATTATAGAAAGGAACGTCCCTACCAAATTTGAAGTAAATCGGGCCAAACATGCGACCGCTAGAGTGCATACACACACACACACACACACACACACACACACACACACACACACACACACATATATATATATATATATATATATATATATATTATATATATATATAAAATGTTGAACGAACCCCCAAAACGTGGTCAGGGGATAACGTTAGGAACTTCTATGGTGGTCCCGGGCTTAAGTTTCACCGTGCGGGTCATGCTAATAGTTCACTTTCCATAGGAAATTCACTAATAATAATCTTAATATATAAAATCCAAATACCACTGACTAACTCACTCACTCACTCATCACGAACAAATCTGAAAAACCACTGAACGGATTGCAATGAAATTTGGAACATACCTTACTCTTGGGTCTTAGGTGCTCACTAAGAAAGGGTTTTAAGAAATTACCATAGGGCTCCACCCCACGGGGAGTTAAAGTTCCAATCCTGTGTTATTCTTATGGATATCCACTTTAAGTTTGAGCTGATCAAAATTCAAACAGCTGATCTTGATTCGTAGTAGTTCCACGGGATAACCACAGAATGCAGCACACACAACTGTCATAGTTTTTAGCGAATTTCCCCTATAGGGAAGAAGCTATTACCATAGGTCTGATGGTAAGACTTAATCCCGAGACCATGATAACTTTTCGTTTTGAGGTCCCCAGATGCCAAAAACACTATTCGTTCAAATTTATATATAATACTAAATATAATATATTTTGAATATATATAATATATATTATATTTACATATTATTTATTTTAATATATATATTTATTTATTTATAATGTTATTATTATGAAGAATAAATAAAATGCTATATATCACTTATTTATGAACGTATTTTTGTGAAACTTGGTAAGTGGTTCTATGTAGTAGTGAGGCATATATATATGCATCCGAAATTCACTGAGTTCGCAGATTTGCTGCGACGGGGGAATTTATATATTAAGATTAGTTGCGAGGCGAAGCCTGCGGGAACAGCTAGTTGTTTAATAAGATTACAAATTATTCAATATATTTGCGATTTTTGTTAAGACTTAACTATTTGTTGTATCAAAATTCCGCTCACTGGAAATAGCTAGGTATTTATTGCTCTATCAACCGAGTATACATAAAAAAATTCGGATCATCCGTCGAGAAGGTGCGGAATTTAAATTTAAGAGGGTCACGTTTTCCCCATAAGACCAATGTTAACTTTCCAAGCTCCTTCCTCCTTAACAGATCATCCGATATAGTTGATTCATGGACTATCCCCCTATGGGATTTATGAGAAATACCCCCCTGCATACTCAGCGAATTTCCAATGCACATATATATACTATACACAGCCACTTACCAAGTTGCATAGATTCATATTAAAAAATGAGCCGTATATTAAATTTTAACGTATTTTTTCTCCATAAGAATAACATGGGGATTGAGTACTCAGGTTTGCTGCAAAAAGGAAATATCAATGTAACTCAACTAAGTGAAGCTACATACCAAGTTATATTAATTGATTTTCCTAATTAAATGAGGCATAACAAATTCTTATTCTCCATAAGAATAACATGGGCGTTGAGTACGCAGGTTTGCTGTTACGGGAACCATCGGCAAAATTTTGTTTTTTTGAACAATTATCAATAGACCACAACGAAATGAAGCCGTATATCAAGTTTCATCCGGATACGTTTATAAATAAGCGAGATATACAATTTTTCTTATTCTCCATAAGAATAACATTGGACAACGTACTGTGTTTAGCACTTTCAATATCTCGGTAACCAATTAACGTAGAGAAATTATCTAAACACAAAATTATTCGTTTTCTTAAGCCAAATGCAATGGTGTAAACTAAAATTAGATTTCTTAAAATATTATATGTAAAAAACTCAAAAAACCCACTTTTAGGGTATAAAACCCCCCTAAAATACCCCTTCGGATAAAGCGATCTGTCTGGTTTTCAAACTTAAAGTCATAAATGTTGCTTTACACGTTTTTACCAAATTTAATCAAAATCGGACCATTTTTACAAAATTTATCGTGCCTACGGGCACATATATATATATATATATATATATTTATTTATTTATTTATTTATTTATTTATACAGTATTGAACGAATGGTGTTTTTGACATCTGGGGACCTCAAAACGAAAAGTTATCATGGTCCCGGGCCTAGGTCTTACCATGCCGACTACGGTAATAGCTTCTTCCTTATAGGGGAAATTCGCTAAAAATATAGCTAACGATTCCAGTGAGCAGAATTGCACGAATAATAATTATTTAAAAATTTCCAAAATTTAATGAATGAATTTGCGATTTTTGCTATGGGTTATGGGTTTGATAATTTCTTTGTGATATCAATATTTTGCTCACTGAAGTCGCTAGTTATATTTTAGCTCTTTAAAATGATTCATAAGGGTCGATTTTGGATAATCCGTTGAGAAGGGCGGAATTTTGAGTTAACATTGGCCTTGGGAGGAACAGGTAGAAGCCCCTTAACCTTAATCACGAAATCGTTGCTTGAGACGCCGACGCAACTAGGGCGTATCTGAAGGTGAATTTGAATGAATGATGAGTGTAGAATGGGTGAGATGCCTTGTGTAGCCTTGTTACTGACTAAGACCGACTGATGAGTGTAGAATGGGTGAGATGCCTTGTGTAGCCTTGTTACTGACTAAGACCGACTGATGAGTGTAGAATGGGTGAGATGCCTTGTGTAGCCTTGTTACTGACTAAGACCGACTGTTTCTTCAACCAGGATCACTAATTTATGGCCGATGGCCAATAACAGCTAGCTGGATCTAGTTTCAAACATTCGCCAAATTTTCTCAGGATTTTTGATCAGGGTCGAACTGGCGAATTTCAGATTATGAAGCGAGCACCTAACCACCACGCTACCCAGCCAGTTAATGTTGTAATAGTATATTTCGCACCAAGGGCCGAAAGTGGGGTTTTGCTGGCCCGAGATCGTGTTTTATGACCGAGACGAAGTCGAGGTCATAAATCGTTCGAGGGGCTATGCAAAACCCTTTCGGCAGAGGTGTGAACGCTATTTTTCACCATACTACGACTATTAACGGGTTAAATGTGATCGGTCATAAAACACGAGCGGCCTCATGCAATCTCGGACTAAAAACAGTTAACCAATAAACAAATCATCGATAGTACAATGTTTTGAATTTTATTGCTATTTTCTACAGTGTTTCAACCAAAGAACACAAAATAGTATGCACATATTAACCAGGTAACGTCGTGTACGCTTGAAAACAAGTTGGCAACACTGGCTAAATAGATCAGCTGACTTTCGGCCCTTGGGCGGACAAACTCTACTTTCGATATCCAAGTGACTTCCGAAAACAGGTGATTACAGCGTAGTGTGGTGAAAAAACCCTTGTACACACTGTCTGAACCTATCTCTCTCACTGACATTGACCCCTTCTCTAGATACCATATTCTCACATCCCGATTAATATGAATATGGTAAGTCTTTTGGCTGTCCATTATGACTAACTTCCCTTTCACCTTTGGTCCCTCCATTTTCAGCGGCTAGGGACAGAGTCTCCGGGTTTGGTCCCTCCTGCCAACCTGAGAATGAATGGTCCCTGGCTGTTGTACATGGATACCCTGTTAGTTGAGTTGACCTGTTGGAGGGCAAAATGAGGGTCCCCTGTTGAGAGCCTCATCCCAGCTGTCACAGGGGCACGGGAATTGGCCCTCTGAGGGGTCGATTTGGCTGCCGTCCCTTCCCACCCTTTCCTTTCCTGCTACATCCTATCTTTCCGGTAACCTTCGCAATATTCCCGCTTGTGGAAGAGGTGACTAGCAGTAAAGCTGGGGTTTCCTAATCCGCCAATAACAACAACAACAACAACACATCCCGATTCGCGCCATGCAAAAAAGCGAGCAGTGGGCAGCAAGGAGCGTGAATGAATCATGACACTCGTGGATGAATGGACGCTCGTGCATGTGTGGTGTGCTGTGGTGTGGTGTGTTGTGTTGTGCGAGTGGTGGGTGCAATTGGTGTCAATGGCAGCCAGTTGACCCGCGCTCAGATTACACGCTCTCACGGTGTCTGAACGAGCGACAAACGGGAAACGTAAATTGCAACAGCCCGGTTCCTGTGTGCTAATTGTTGTGACGTCATGGTGACTCATCGTGTGTTGGGTGGCAGCCTGCCGAAATGCTGATGAGGTTGGCTTCATTTTGATTCATTTCTGCTCAATTGGCGTTTCCGGTTTCGTAAGTTTTGCAATAATTCTGGTAGTGCTAATTTTGATTTGTCACTGTTTAATTGGCGTGTCCGGTTATAGTTAAATAGTTGTTATTTCTCGAGTGTTATTGAAAATGTTTCTTATAGAATAATGTGGTTTTATATAAAGTACCTGGGGGGCTGAGCTTTGCTCGGGGGAAGGCCAGTCAGTTTGTTTAGATGACTTGTAGTAATATTTCACCACTCCCCCTCTACTGATAATCAGATTTGTATTATTCATTTGCCTCTTTTCTACATTTTTAAGGTCCCTCCAGTTGTTATTTATAGCTCAATGTCCCTTTGATTTATTTTGCTACTCTATATATGTAATCTTAACTCAAATCTTTTAATCTCTGCTCTCAGGAAACCACATGTTAATAATCATAAACAACATGAGTATTACTTTGACAGTTCCCTGGTTGATTATGAACAGCTTTTACAATTCTTTTGTTTTGATTTGAAACTCCATAAGCCCAATGTTAATTTTTTAACTTTTCATTTTAGTTTTTTTACATTATTTGATTTTTCCTAGGGATTAGGCCTATCTAGAACTTATTTTTATCCCAGAAATTAGTTATTTTGAACATTTGAAGGAAATCGTTGGAGCCGTTT
The DNA here is from genome assembly GCA_963675035.1 of Allygus modestus. NCBI lineage: Eukaryota > Metazoa > Arthropoda > Insecta > Hemiptera > Cicadellidae > Allygus > Allygus modestus. The sequence continues at coordinate 10,343,934 of OY776112.1, forward strand.
TTGAGATCCGTGTCGCAAGCAAGCAAGCACGCAAGCAAGCAAGCAAGCAAGCAAACCTTACTCATATTAGAGTATAGGATAAAGGAGTTTTTTTTTACTCTTTCAGACTTTGTTCACATGTATATCAAATCTTTCTTCTAAATAATAGCTATATGTACAGTTACCTGTAATTTGTTAATTTGTTTTTTTAAGACACGATTTGTTCCAATGTTAATTTGTTTTTTAAGACACGATTTGTTCAAATAGTAATAATATTATTTGAAATGGTTTTCCCTTGATTTGTTTAACCACAAGTTAGTGAAATTCATTATTTACTATCCGTCTGAAAATAAATTTTTTAGTTGTTAGAACTGCATTCGTACTAGCAGCTGGTAGGGGCTATAGCTTAGCCTATAACATTAGATTTAAGCTCACATGTCTGATCAAACAAAGCAGACATTCCCCATGAGATTCGTATGGGGAAAATTGTTTTCCTTCTTTGTGACTAATATGCAGTTAAAACACTACTTTTCCCGAGTCCTTGGCCAATGGAGATTTCGGGGAGGACAAAATTGAAGATTTTGAAATGAATTCTCGTCATTACTGTAGTATTGTAACAATAGTCAATACAAATGATTTAATTTTTTGAATCCCTTTCTTTAGGAGTTTGCGAGTAGTGATTTTTAAAGTCGAGCCGAGTCGAGTGTAGAAAAAACTTGCGACTTTCGAGCTTTTTTTGGGTCGAGGTTTTTTCAAGAAGAGAAGATACTGGTTACAAAAGTTACCTATATATTTTCAGAATTATGTCAAAAATTATATCTGATAAAATGAAATGATGATAGAATAATTATTTTAATTTGTTATTCATAGATTCATAGTATATACATTTCAAGACTAGTTTCTTCAAAAATTCATAATACAAATTAAAATAGGCCTACCTATAAGAATAACTGACTTGAACTTACCTTTGTCATTCCTTTTTATTTGATGTTTATTTTTTGTACCTTGTATATTCTACCAAAATAAAACTATAAACTAAAATAGCCTACAGTTAACAATAGCCTAAACTCCGCTACGCCATATTGATCGCATCGTTTTAACGTCGCCGACATAGAGATTCAATTCGACGTCGAAACATTTATTTGTAAAATAACATTACAGAGTTCCGGACTATAACAAATCTTCAACTTGAATGATTTAACAACAATTGACTTTACAAAAATAAAAGGAAAATCTCGTGGTGAATGAATGAAAACCACAATGAATGTTTAAGTTCGCTTTGAATATTGTTCACTTTGCGTTGGCTGGAATACTCCCGACAGCGACTAAAAACCGTAGAAAAAAGATCCTAAGTTTACGTCACTCAAGGCAGTGACGTCAGAGAACTCCAACTGAGTCCGGCCTTCTTTTTAGTTCGAGGTGGTGCTACCTCGGCGCGGAGCGCAAAAGTAGATCCGTATGCGTTACATTTGTAATTCAAATAGAAGTACCTGGGGGCCGAGCTTTGCTCGGGAAAGGCCAGTCAGTTTGTTTAGATGACTGGGAGTAATATTTCACCACTTCCCCCAACTGATTACCATATTTTTATAGCTCATTTGCCTCTTTCCTGCATTTTTAAGGTCACTCCAGTTGTTATTTATAAGTCAGTGTCCCTTTGATTTATTTTACTACCCGTATATATGTAATCTTCACTCAAATCTTTTAATCTCTGTTCTCAGGAAACCACATGTTAATAATCATAAACAACATGAGTCCCTTTGACAGTTCCCTGGTTGATTATGAACAGCTGTTACAATTCTTTTGTTTTGATTTGAAACTCCATAAGCCCAATGTTAATTTTTTTAACTTTTCATTTTAGTTTTACTTTCTCCCCCTATACATAGTATATGGAGAAAGTATTGTTTTCGTAAAAATTTTCGAATTTGAGTTGTTAGTGGAAATATTCGTTTTGGTGCTCCCTGAACCCAAAAAAGTGGTTTTTACGTGATGTCTGTCTGTGTGTGTGTGTGTGTGTGTGTGTGTGTGTGTGTGTGTGTGTGTGTGTGTGTCTGTGTGGATGTGTACAGAGCTAGAGCCCTAACCAATGGGCCGATTTTTATGAAATTTGGTATGTAGGTACTAATCCACGATATCTCCAGGCGTTTTTTTCATTTTTGGAATTTTTGATTTTTAAGGGTAATTATCCCCCAAAAACCACCAAAAATCATGAAAAATCAAAATTTCTCAAAAACGGCTCTAACGATTTTGATTAAACTTTGGTCGTTTGTAGAACTTTAGTTTTCCAATAAAATGACACCACCCGCATGTCTGTAAAAATGCGGGTTCAGAAATTACAGGACTTAAAACATTAAAAATTAAGTTTTTTTGATTTTTCTTAAAAATACATAAGTATAAAAAAATATTACTATTCACCATTAAAAATAGCTCAAAAAACTAAATAATTTAGTATTTTGAATTACTATTCTACGATTGCTGGTTGCGGAGAAAATTGGAATTTTAATTTTGTGGTAAACGCAGTACGTTGTCCAATGTTATTCTTATGGGGAATACAAAAATTACTATTTCTCTCTTATATACTGATAAATTGCATTCAAACTTGATATGCTTGTCAAGTTAGCATTGGCCAACAGTGGAAATTTGAAATATGTTGCCCCTTAATATCCCTGGGGGGGAATAGGGGGCATTTCCCCTCTTAAAACCACGAGTGTAGCAATGGATTATGTAGTGCCTCCAAAGCAGGGATTTGGGTGGATGTTTTTTAAAACAACTTGTTTACAAGATTTTCTGTACATTCGACCGTGCTTTGTATTCTATATTTGGTAAATAAAAAGTAATTTATTCATTAAAGTTGGACTAAAAGGGAGAAAGTATGTGTCAGTTTCCTGATACCGTTTATTTTTACATAATTTGATTTTTCCTGGGGATGAGGCCTGTCTAGAACTTATTTTTATCCCAGAAATTAGTTATTTCGAACATTTGAAGGAAATCGTTGGAGCCGTTTTTGAGATCCGTGTCGCAAGCAAGCAAGCAAGCAAACCTTACTCATATTAGAGTATAGGATATCACTGCCTTTTCTTAGACAAAGCCAACGTGATACGAAGTGGTGTTAGATTTCTTTTGTAAAACTTACAGAGAACAATGTAATTCGTCTTCACCTCGACTCGGGCGCGTTTATTGCTTTTGTAACTGTCATTTGAGACGGTTTGAGTGTTTAAGCAACTGTATAAAAAACTCGGTTCGAACTCACGAGTGTTTTGCAATATCTCGAGTCGAGTGGAGTAGTGCAAACTCGGTTCGATATAAGAGTACTCGCACACCCCTACCTTTAATAATACAATGATAATACCATAGATTAAGCATTGCTTAATCTATGATAATACTCATCTTCGTCCTGTGATATCCCATACGTCCACATTGTTTTTTTTTTTAAATTTGTTTCTTATACAATTAGTAATATAGATAGAGTTTAACTCGCTGAGCTGTTAAAATGTTGTAAGGATTACCAGGAGCTTAACATTTATTTTTAATTGCTAAAAACATAGGTGGGCTTATGGGATTTCGGTAATTCAGAGTTTTATAAATTATGGCGTTGTTTACACAGATTCTTTTAGAGAAGGACAAATGTGAACATTTCTTTATCGGGCTGGTAAAGAAACTTCTTTGTCGTATTGTAGATCTTCATGTAAACCTGGGTTATCTACTAGGAACATAGAACATAGTAAATTGTCATGGTTAGTAAAAATTCAATCGATCACACAATTAAAGTCAAAATACGAATAGACTGCAACAAATTACATTTACTATTGTAACAAGATAAACTTATTTTAGTTTTTATTAATATTATCAGCTGACTTCGAATGACCGCGCTGTGAACTGGCGCCGGCCGTTGCACTCCCCAGGTCCCCACACTCCTCTATGCCCCGGTCCAAAGTCGTTCCTTTTCTCAGAGTTTCAGTCCACTCCAATCAGTTCGAGTGGGAGGGTATACGGACGGACTGGGTCGACCCAATTACGTACGGTCCAGTTCAAACGCGGTGCTGCGAAAGGGTTACGGACGGGCCAGGCCGTCTGAGCGCTTCCCTGAGTATCCGGCGGCCAGAAGCATGCAGGAGCATGGCGGTCTGCTCGCTCATTGTTCTTGCGTAATATGCAAGGTTAAATTACTACGGGGTCATTCATTAAATTTGAAAGTGGGATTTTAGACACGTGTATTGGACAACCACCTCTTCCGTTGTGAAATATCCACATTAAATTATTTATTTGGATTTTTAAGTTTTATTTAGATACGTTTTCAAATTTAAAGGAAATATGATTTTAACAATCCATTTCTTATAGTAGAAAAACAGATTAACAAACGAGGTATTCCATGAGGAAAAATAACTTACCGGTATTAATGTAATTTAATTGCGACTGGGGCAAAAATGTCCCAGCCAACAAAAAAAGAATCGAAGCCTTTCATGATTACATATAGCTCTTCAAAATGCGCTAATCATCTAAAATGTTACACCGACATAAAACTAAATAACTATTTACACAGATTCTATATGTAACACATTTCAAAAGTGCAGAGTTAATTTTTGGCCAATTTACTCAATTGAAAATTAAGTAAATGCTCTCCTCTGCCAGAATCGCACACATTTTGGCCGGTGTAAACTATACTATAGTTAGCCTGACTTAGTGCCAGCCGTGCAGTGAAACTGAAACGACACGTACACAAGCAGGCAAAGGTGAGGATGAAGGCCCTTTCACACCAACATCTGTTACATAACGTCCGGTAGCGTAACGTAACACGCGGACAATTCACACCGCAAGAGACGTCCGCGAGGTTTACTGATCTAAGTTTTCCAGTTTTCTCCCCACAGCTTGGACGTCTTGGTGTTTTCGTTTCCAAGAATATATTGAGTTGACTGCATAACAAAATGGTTCGAAATGCATGCTTAAAAATCTGTTATAGACGTTTTCAAAACCAATCATTTTGCTGCAGTATGAGGGTATTTTTATTTTATTTTTAGCCATTGTTGATCAACATTATCAAACATTGACAACGAGTATAAAAAAATACCGTTAGCAAATGTGTACACTAATTTCAAATTATATAAGAAAACTTAGTCGTAGTAATATTTATGATTAAATTATGTAGGCCTACTTTAAAAGTGTTATATTATTATTTAGAATATCATATACCGTACCTCATATCACCTTGGCAGCCCAAGGTGAGGATGACTCGACTGTAGCTGTGTGTTACAGCGGCACTCAGCAAGGTGAGGATGACTCGACTGTAGCTGTGTGTTACAGCGGCACTCAGCTAGGACAATCTCGCCAGGAATCTCAACACCTGTGTCCCAGCAATCTGCAGCTCGTACAATATGCATCGCCCAGCCAACTACACACTGGCAGCCCAAGGTGAGGATGACTCGACTGTAGCTGTGTGTTACAGCGGCACTCAGCCAGGACAATCTCGCCAGGAATCTCAACACCTGTGTCCCAGCAATCTGCGGCTCATACAACATGCATCGCCCAGCCAACTTCACACTGGCAGCCCAAGGTGAGGATGACTCGACTGTAACTGTGTGTTACAGCGGCACTCAGCTAGGACAATCTCGCCAGGAATCTCAACACCTGTGTCCCAGCAATCTGCAGCTCGTACAACATGCATCGCCCAGCCAACTTCTCACTGGCAGCCCAAGGTGAGGATGACTCGACTGTAGCTGTGTGTTACAGCGGCACTCAGCTAGGACAATCTCGCCAGGAATCTCAACACCTATGTCCCAGCAATCTGCGGATCATACAACATGCATCGCCCAGCCAACTTCACACTGGCAGCCCAAGGTGAGGATGACTGGACTGTAGCTGTGTGTTACAGCGGCACTCAGCCAGGACAATCTCGCCAGGAATCTCAACACCTGTGTCCCAGCAATCTGCGGCTCATACAACATGCATCGCCTCTCAGCCAACTTCGCACTGGCAGCCCAAGGTGAGGATGACTCGACTGTAGCTGTGTGTTACAGCGGCACTCAGCCAGGACAATCTTGCCAGGAATCTCAACACCTGTGTCCCAGCAATCTGCGGCTCATACAACATGCATCGCCCAGCCAACTACACACTGGCAGCCCAAGGTGAGGATGACTCGACTGTAACTGTGTGTTACAGCGGCACTCAGCCAGGACAATCTCGCCAGGAATCTCAACACCTGTGTCCCAGCAATCTGCAGCTCATACAACATGCATCGCCCAGCCAACTTCACACTGGCAGCCCAAGGTTAGGATGACTCGACTGTAGCTTTGTGTTACAGCGGCACTCAGCCAGGACAATCTCACCAGGAATCTCAACACCTGTGTCCCAGCAATCTGCAGCTCATATAACATGCATCGCCCAGCCAACTTCACACTGGCAGCCCAAGGTGAGGATGACTCGACTGTAGCTGTGTGTTACAGCGGCACTCAGCTAGGACAATCTCGCCAGGAATCTCAACACCTGTGTCCCAGCAATCTGCGGCTCATACAACATGCATCGCCTCTCAGCCACCGCCACCGCATCCTCGTTATAAACTAACTTTACTGAACTCTGCTTCAGGATTGCATTAATCCAAAACTTATCCTTTTATTGTTCAGTACCTGGGGGGCTGAGCTTTGATCGGGGACGGCCAGGGCCCGTTTGTTTAGATGAAATGGAGTAATATTTCACCACTTCCCCCTACTGATTATCATATTTGTATAGCTTATTTCCCTTTTTTCTGCATTTTTAATATCACTTCAGTTGTTATTTATAGCTCAGTGTCCCTTTTCTTTATTTCGGAGATATCTGTAAATCTAACTCTCATCAACGGCATGAATGTTATTTTGATGAGATAATATGAAATATTTATTTATGTATTAAGAGTGTACGTATTCATCGTTTGAGATAAGTTTATTGCGTAGCGGGGTGCAGCAATTTTTCGAAAGCGATGAATACATTTTACACATAAAATACATTTAAAATTTGTCTTCAACTGCATAATTTTTAATTCCACACAACATAAACAAATTCACTTTATTCATCCATTTTGGCTAACAAATTATTAGATATCCATAAAAAGTCATCCTTCCTTCCTTTACGTTTAGAATGCAAAAGAGAATTCTTTAGACAGTTTGTCTGAATCCTTTATTAGGCCGAATTACATGCGAGTTGTGAAAGATAATTTGGTCCGATACTTGAATGTTTTATTTGTGTGTGGAACAGGTTGTCATTAAATAGTCAAAAAACAAGAATTAACATCAACATTATTTTAAGGCATTTAAATATGGGGTAAATATTCACATTTGTGCAATTCTTTGGACAGTTCGTCTGATACTTCTTCAAGGTAATACGGATAATACATCAGCTGTCTGGTTTAAACTTAACATGAAATTGGTATCTGAGAAGAGCAATCAGATATCTGTTTTTTTTTTTTTTGTTTTTTTTTTGTTTTTTTTTGTATCTGGTAACTGAACATGTTTTTTTTAGCGACTGAAGACATTTGCCTAGAAAAAATATGTTTTCCTCTTTTTAACATATATTTTCACAAAGGATATGGTGTCCATATGTTTCTATATTAAACCTTAAAGTACCTAGGGGCCGAGCTTTTTTCGGGGAGGGCCAGTCAGTTTGTTTAGATGACTTGGCGTAATATTTCACAACTTCCCCCAACTGATTATCAGATTTTCATAGCTCATTTGCCTATTTTATGCAAAGGTCACTCCAGTTGTTATTTAAAGTTCAATTTTACTTTGATTTATTTTGGATATATAACCACTCTATATATGCAATCTTCACTCAACAGTTTTAGTCACTGCTCTCAGGAAACCACATGTTATCAATTATAAACAACAGGAGTATTACTTTGATAGTTCATTGATTGATTATAAACAGCAGTTACAATTCTTTTGTTTTGATTTTAAACTCCATAAGCCCAATGTTAATTTTTTTAACTTTTAATTTTCGTTTTTTACATTATTTGATTTTTTCTGGGGATGAAACCTATCTAGAACTTATTTTTATACCAGAAATTAGTTATTTCCAACATTTTAAGGAAATTGTTGGAGCCGTTTTTGAGATCGAGTTGCAAGCAAACCTTACTCGTATTAGAGTATAGGCAGTACCTGGGGGGCCGAGCTTTGCTCGGGGGAAGGTCAGTCAGTTTGTTTAGATGACTCGGAGTAATATTTCACCACTTCCCCCTTCTGATAATCAGATTTGTATTATTCATTAGCCTCTTTTCTACATTTTTAAGGTCCCTCCAGTTGTTATTTATATCTCAATGCCCCTTTGATTTATTTTACTACTCTATATATGTAATCTTCACTCAAATCTGTTAATCTCTGCTCTCAGGAAACCACATGTTAATAATCATAAACAACATGAGTATTACTTTGACAGTTCCCTGGTTGATTATGAACAGCTGTTACAATACTTTTGTTTTGATTTGAAACTCCATAAGCCCAATGTTTATTTTTTTAACTTTTAATTTTCGTTTTTTACATTATTTGATTTTTTTCCGGGGATGAACCCTGTCTAGAGCTTATTTTATACCAGAAATTAGTTATTTCGATCATTTGAAGGAAATCGTTGGAGCCGTTTTTGAGATCAGTGTCGCAAGCAAGCAAGCAAGCAAGCACGCAAGCAAGCAAGCAAGCAAGCAAACCTTACTCATATTAGAGTATAGGATAAAATTAAATTCAAACATAACTTATGTTTTACACGCGCGATTACAAAATTGTATTGTAATTTTTTACCCTATTTCAATGCATGGCTCAGTGACCTATCTAAAGACGTTAGCATTTAGATAAAATCGCTTATGTATTCACTAGAAAGTTAAACAGCGTGATCAAAGATTCTACAAGGATCTTTATCAAAGCCAAGCGCTCTCGCAAAACTTGTCGATCCGCAATTTGTTTAGGAAAGGGCCGGGAACATTTGATGTCTGCATATTTTTCTCGGATGGTCCGCATGTCTTCTGCCTCGGGCTGCGATTTACATTGCAAAGGTGGGACTTCGCCCTCAGAGCGATGGGCAAGAGTTTATACGGATTTTTTGGAAATTCGATTAGCTACACGAGAGGTTAAACTGTATTAGGTAATTAAATAGAAGGAATTAAATTTGGCTTGGTATAAATTTGTGACAGAATCAGAAATTGATGGGAAAATATAATAATACCCCCGTCGCAGCAAACCAGCGTACTCAGTGAATTTCCAATGTCTTATAATACCACATAAAGCCGCATACGAAGATTCACAAATAAGCGATAAATATAATTTTAATTATTCTCCATAAGAATAACATTAGGGATGAGTACGCAGGTTTGCTGCAACAAGGAACACAAAATAATGGGTTTTTATGAAAATATCAATAGAACTCATCTAATTAAAGTCACATACCATGTTTTATTCATATACATTTATAAATAAGCGATACATAACATTTGAACTATTCTCCATAAGAACAACATGGGGACCGAGTACCTAGGTTTGCTGCTACGGGAACCATAAGTGAAAATTTGTTGTGCAAACAACAACAAACCACAACCAGAAGAAGCTATATACCAAGTTTCGTCAGTTTATATTCATAAATAAGCAAGATATAAAATTTATTTTTCTCCATAAGAATAGCATTAGACAACGTACTAGACAACGTACTGTGTTTAGCACTTGCAATATCTCAGTAACCAATTGACTTAGAGCAATGATCAAAATACCAAATTGTTTGTACTTTTAAGCTGAAATCAATGGTATAGCTAAATATTTTATTTAAATAAAAATTACATAATAAAACCCTAAAAAACTATTTTTGGGGTACAAAACCCCCAAAAAAACCTTCAGATGGTGCGATTCGTCTGTTTTTCGAACTCGTACAAATAAATGATACTTTACACATCTGTACCAAATTTCATCAAGATCGGACCTTTTTTACGAGAGTTATCGTGCTTACGGACATATAAATATATATATGCAAAATTTGAACGAATGGTGTTTTTGGCATCTGGGGACCTCAAAATGAAAAGTTATCATGGTCACGGGCTTAAGTGTTACTATGAGACTTACGGTAATAGCTATAGGGGAAATTCGCTAAAACGAGTCATTACAAATTATTAAACTGTAATTCAATTTTTAAATTACTAGCTGTTTGTCGCGGTCTTGCCCGTATAAACTTAGGGCTATTAACACGCGATGATTACTCTGTATCCTTACGTTTACAAACCATCTTCATTCTACAACTTCTACTCCATGGATCGAGTTTTTCGCAGCTGATGGTTTTAAAGTTCCCACTGTATGGCTTTAAAGTTCTTTGAAAAAACGTAAAATCATTACGTCGGCTGCTAGACTTTTTCAAAATTAAAATCAAATTTGTAAAAAAAATATTTTTCCACTCAAAATTGCTTTTCCTAAAAAAATAAATCATGAAAATCCGTCAAGTTGTCTTAGAAACTTTCCGAAAAACAAGGTTTTTTTTAAATATATAAGATGACAACGGTAAAGGTGACGTTAATTGTTTCACCATATGTGTTAGAATATACACATACAACTTTGTATTTGATCTATAAACTTTTTTCTCTTCGTTGTTTTTAAAATAGCTCTTTAAAAATTTGACAGTCAAGCTTACTATCCCTCAAAGATAGCCAATTCTTATTTCTCAAAAAGTACAAGTTTTTTAAACTCTAAAATCGGAAAATACGTAAAATAGGATCCAAAAATCTTTAGGGTTGTTCCTATAAAACTTCCAACCACCCGTGCTGAGCCAAATTACTCTGCATGGAATTAATAATTCTACCACACAAACTCCAAGAACAAAACAAACTCCAAAACGCTATTCCCATTTGTAACCAGTACCTGGGGGCCGAGCTTTGCTCGGGGGAAGGCCAGTCAGTTTGTTTAGATGACTTGGAGTAATATTTCACCACTCCCCCCTCTACTAATAATCAGATTTGTATTATTCATTTGCCTCTTTTCTACATTTTTAAGGTCCCTCCAGTTGTTATTTATAGCTCAATGTCCCTTTGATTTATTTTACTACTCTATATATGTAATCTTAACTCAAATCTTTTAATCTGTGCTCTCAGGAAACCACATGTTAATTATCATAAACAACATGAGTATTACTTTGACAGTTCCCTGGTTGATTATGAACAGCTGTTACAATTCTTTTGTTTTGATTTGAAACTCCATAAGCCCAATGTTAATTTTTTAACTTTTCACTTTAGTTTTTTTACATTATTTGATTTTTCCTAGGGATGAGGCCTCTCTAGAACTTATTTTTATCCCAGAAATTAGTTATTTTGAACATTTGAAGGAAATCGTTGGAGCCGTTTTTGAGATCCGTGTCGCAAGCAAGCAATCACGCAAGCAAGCAAGCAAACCTTACTCATATTAGAGTATAGGATTATCGCCTATACACTTACCTAACACAATTATCAAACCATAAAACTTTCGTTCATCAAAAATCATCATCGCTGCCGCCTCATCGCCGCTGACACCCGATGATACCAGGTGATGCGATCAGCACCTATTAATCTAGGGCTCAACGTAAACAGTAATTGGTGGTGCGGCCCGACCCTAATAAATCTATGGCGAATAGCGTTCTGAATAATTTTGCAATGTCGGGCTTACTGGGTAATTGTACTCCGGAGCCTAATGTACCCTCAACCCCCACCCCCATTTCGTGGGGGGGGGGGTGGTCAGCAGTATTACCACCGTTGTATTATCGGGGGCCGATTTCACCGGGTTTAGCGTGTGTCCTTTGTATCGCTTGAATGATTTGTGGTCGCGAAAATGGGATGTTCATTTGATTGTCTAGGTTTTGACGAAAGGTTTTATACGAAGTGTTATTTATAAAGTAGCTGGTATCCAAGATATTTGTACGGGATCCAAAATACCCAGATGTTTTCAAAATGTTGCATTCTTTTTTTGATCACACCACTCCGAAATAGCTATTTTTGACCAACGAGATTTATATACCTAGAGGTCTCGACTCGTGTAAAAAGTGTAGCCTACATGGTCCGCTTTTTTCCCCTCTGTTAAAATTGTATACAATATTTTAACTTTTGTATTTATTTACATTCCATAAAAAATCCAAATCTCTTCCCAAGCAATTCGGTCTCGAAGTATGATTTTCGACTGCCTAATGTTTTGGCTGTTCCTCGCCATAACACCACATTTTTTTAGCATCAGACATACTGTAGTTCTATAAACATGTTCAACAAATTGCTATCATTATTAAAATAAGATCAAAATGCTTTCGTTTTTTTATGTTTAAAATATTTTCTTATTGATAAGTCGTTTTATATACTTTTAAGGTTTTTTTAGTTGTAAAGATGTATAAACCTTTGTAGACATTACTTTATGTGAGAGTTATTATATAGCTGACAATTGTCATGCATTTATTTGGGTAAGACCATAAAGAATTCGAGCCCAAAGAACTAGTGAAATGGGATTAGATCTATTTGTTCTTCTGGTATATTACCTTTCATCCGACGAAATTTCAGATTAATCGGTCCAACAACGGTTTGTGCGTGATAAAAAATAAAAATGCAGTCAACCAAATGATATAAGTAGGATTCAGCTTTTTAAAGAACCAATGGATACATCTATAAAAATAAATACCCCCGTCGCAGCAAACCTGCGTACTCAGCGAATTTCCAAAGCATATATATGTGACTCAATACTACATACAGCTACTTACCAAGTTTCACAAAAATACATCCATAAATAAGTGATACATAGTATTTCATTTATTCTCCATAAGAATAACATTAGGGTTGAGGACGCAGGTTTGCTGCAACGAGGAAGATAAGTAATATGTTTTTTTTTGCAATTATCAATATAACTGAACCAGGTGAAGCTATATACCAAGTTTTATTAATTTAGGTTCATAATTAAGGGAGATATACAACTTTACTTATTCTCCATATGAATAACATGGGGGCCGAGTATGCGGGTTTGCTGCTACGGGGACTATCAACAAAAAACTTGTTTTTTGTGCTAATATCAATATACCAAAACTAGTTGAAGCCACATACCAAGTTTCATCAATATACATTCATAAATAATCGAGATATAGAATTTTATTTATCCTCCATAAGGATAACATTAGACAACGTACTGTGTTTAGCACTTTGAATATCTCTGCAACGGTTGGACGTAGAACAACGATTAAAACACCAAAATGTTTGTTTCGTTGAGCTAAACACATTAATAAACAGAAATGTGAAGTTTTTAGTAAAACTATCTGAGAAAAATCTAAAAACCTTTTTCCCATAAGATTAACATGGGACACATTTTTTTGGATTTTCTCCGCAACCACTTAACCTAGGTTAATGATTCAAGATACTAAATTATTTGTTTTTGTAAGCTCTATAAAATTTATATAACCAAAATCTAGTGTTTTTAAAATTTTAGGGTAAAAAGTTAAAAAAACTGATTTTTGAAATTTTTAAACTCCCATAAAACCCCCTTTCCATAGACCGATCGATCTGGTTTTCGAACTTAAAGTCATAAATGTTACTCTCCACATTTGTGTAAAATTTCATCAAAATTGGGCGCTTCTTTCAAAAGTTATGGCGGTAACGGACACATATATATACATATATATAAATTTGAACGAATAGTGTTTTTGGCATCTGGGGACCTCAAAACGAAAAGTTATCATGGTCTCGGGTTTAAGTCTTACCATGCCACCTACTGTAATAGCTTCTTCCCTATAGGGGAAATTCGCTAAAATGACCCCTCAACATCTGTAGTATAATTCCCCCTCAACAGAATTGTCGAACTCGTCGATCCTTCACTACCTACGTGGATGGGAAGCGCCTTCAGAGTGGGTGCGTCAAAAATGATGCAACTTCAATTGTGCGTTCTACTATTGAAGGCGCGATGTCTCAAATATCTACGAGAGAAAAGGTAACAAACAATGCATTGCATGATCTTTAGTTGTTAAGAGTCTTCATCACCGGAAGTTGCTGGACGCCAACTTGGTGTTTTGTTCCATAAGGCCAATGTTAACTTTGTGCCTCCGTTACTCCTCACATGATCGTCACAAACAATTAACTTTGGTCTCAAATTAAAGGGTTCGTCGTCCTCTAGGGAAATACAATACTTGAATTTGGATTTTGTTACAAATAAATGACATAATGTACAGTGTTTCAGTTTAAAATTAAACTATTTATTATGAAACTACGATACCCAAATTAAAAAATTCGACATTGTATTTCCCTAGAGGACGACGAAACCTTTAATTTGACACCAAAATGAATTGCATGTGATGATCAGGTGAGTAGTAATGGAGGCACAAAGTTAACATTGGCCTTATGGAACAAAACTCCAAGATGGCGTCTAGCAACTTCCGGTGATAAAGACTTAAGTAACTGCTTCTATACATCACGTTTTATTTGGTTACGTAGATCCTCTGCGTAGGAACAATCTTTAAACTACTTTAAAGCTACTCGAGTGTTAAGTGCTTAATTAAACCGAAACATCACCCTAAAAACCCGCTATTATTTGCAATAACAAATTAGCAAACATCAGGAACATCGTGCAAACAACTATTCAAACAATTAAATATTCTAACATTATCGTCAATTTTTATATTACAAGCAGCAAGTTTTGTACATTTGATCCTTGATAAATTTTCCTTCAGAAGACAAATTCATAATTATAACACGAGAAATATCAACCATATAGACTTGCCACATCCAAATTCAACATTCCGACAAAGATGCTCAGACTACATATCAATCAAAATTTACAACAAAATTCCTTCAGAAATAAAATCTTTAAGTAACATAAGACAATTCAAAAATAAATTAAAGCAATACCTTATCGTTAAATGTCCATACAAAATTGAAGATTTTTTAAAATGAAAACAACAATGAACATATAATATAAATTTAAAATCAAAATGTGTTTCAAGATTGGATGAAGATTATTTTGTAAGATTCAAGGATTTAAATAATCAAAATTCTATCAGTTATTATTAGCATTACATACTCTGTAAATGTAATTTGGTCTTAACCATAATTTAATTATGGCAATTAAGATACTTACCAATAAATAAATAAATAAATAAATAGGATCCTGGTTTCACCCGACAATAATGGATTCTTGATATAAGTGGTTCTCTAAGAATTGTTTTATTTGAAGACCGTTATAGAAGGTGAATTCGCTTAGAGTATGGAACCCGAATCAATTATGCGAGTACGCTTTTGCGTATATTATACAAGTAAATTTAGCTGCCCAATTTACCTTCTAATGACAAAATTATCACCTAAAATTTATCATTATGTTTGACTTGGAATACAATAAATAAACATCGAAATTACTACACAATTCCTTCTTATTTTGTGCATCATTGCGCTGCAGCTAAAGCCCATGCTTGTAGGGAATACGCTATCTCAAAGTGAGGATAATGCAACTATAGTAACGACGTTTCTCGTAACAGCTCATTGTTTTGAAAGTAATTACAAACAAATTTAATATATTTCTCTGTATGAGCCTATCAATAAAGATCTTTTAAAGTACAATAAACCAAAAATTTAACTCAGTATCACAAATATATCAAACAGAAAATATCTCTTAACGATTTCATAAATCAATTTCTTGAAAAAAAAAACACAAAAGTGATTTTGTGGTTTTCTCGGTTGGCAAGAAACAAGATAGACGTAAAGCGCATCTTTTGAATCATCAGGCTTCTCAACAACAGTAATATTTCAGAAAAACTCTAAAATGTTCTTCATTTTGATAATCAACCGCGTTGCTTCATGTACTGTGTTAATAGACCAGGATACATTCAAACTTGCAATTTAATTCCATGCAAAACAAGAAATCTCTATCTAAAACAAAGCTCTGTGGAAATAGAAAACCGAAAGCAATAAAACAGTGGAGCTCCCCGGCCGATGGCAAATCACCACAATATGTAAATGGCCATCATAACCCGGCGTTGTAGATTGGACGATGTAACATTGGTATTGATACTGCTAAAATCACCGTAGGGACTAGCGAGCGTGTTCCGATCGTACCGTTCCACCGTTCCACCTCCATTATTGCTATCCAACAACACTGCACGAGGAACGATGGTGCTGGGCCTCTAGGGTCCAGTGGAGTGGAGAGCACGCAATAAGGAAATGTGAAAAGATATGAAATGCGGTTCTTTAATTTCTAGTTTCATTTTTTTGTTTAAAGTGAGCAGAAAAGTTTTTTGCTTGTTTAAATATGCTGAACTAGCTAATCCAGTTGCTAGAAGTCGAGATAATATTTATTTTTATTACCTAGCACACATACAGTGCGACTTTTAAATGAGTCCCCCCAAAATACTTGTTTCTCTATTTCTTGAGATATTGACTCCACCGATCATTTTTGATCAACTTGTACTTCATTTTGATAAAGTTCCTATTTTTGGCCACCATCTTGGATCCACCATATTTGATTCAAATTTGTTTTTAAATGTAAAGGTGGTGTTATCAACCATCGTATCAAATAAGTTTTTACGGTGAAAATAATGCTGCAATCAGTTTTTGAAAATCATTATTCGTTCTCAAGATAATGGTGATTTTTTAAATTAATTTTAAAGAAAATTTTAAATGCCCCAACCTTAAAAAATGCCCATATTCTCGTAATTAAATCAAATAATTACCATGAACTGCTACCGATAATTGTTGAGGGGCATTTGCTTAGTTTTGAACAAATTACAATTTTTACCGTTATCTTGGATCCACCATTTTGGAATGAGATAATTTTTTTCAAATGGAAAGGTGGGGTTGTAACCCATTATTTCCAGCTGTTTTTCCACGTTGAAACCAATGCCGCAATCTGTTTTTAAATATAACTTTTCGTTCTCATGATATTGACCCTTTTGAAATGTTAAACACTCTGTTAACATTTAACAGAGTTGTTGTTTATCGATGAGTCGTGGTCAGGCGTTCGGAGAGAAGACGCGAGTGGCAAGCTAGGGAAAACCCCCCTTGAAGACGCGGAACGTTTTTGTGGTTCCGCGAAATATCGGGAATGCGAGAGACTGTGTGTGTGTGTGTGTGTGTGTGTGTGTGTGTGTGTGTGTGTGTGTGTGTGTGTGTGTGTGTGTGTGTGTGTGTGTGTGTGTGTGTGTGTGTGTGTGTGTGTGTGTGTGTGTGTGTATTTTGTCCGTGTATGTGTGTGTTTGTTTCGGGAAAACACTTTTGACGAAGTTGAGTAATTCAACTGAAATTGGACTTAATCAGTCTTAACAAGGTGGGTGTAGCCCAAAAGTAGGACCTGGATATTGTTACCTTGACTATAGGAAGAATGTCATTCAAAACTAGAATGTAAATTATAATGTTGAAAACAGTTCGTTTTTAACAAGTTAAGTAATGTGGACACCCAATATGATAAAAACATTAATTCATATGAGTTCCACTTTGAGTCTATAATTCAGTAGTCAATAGTCTATATATATTTTTTTTAATCCATTGTTGGTGATGGTGAGTTCATTTTATTTCAGAAATCATTATTTAATCATTTCATTTAATCATAATTTAATTCAGAGGGCATTTTTCATGCTCCACTGATTAAAGCAAAGTTTCACGACGTTTCGGGGTCTAGAATCTGATCCCTGGCGTCTTCAAGTCAGAATAATACCTATAAAATAACAAAATACCCCCGTAGCAGAAAACCTGCGTACTCAGCGAATTACCAATGCATATATATGTATCTTAATACCACATAAAGCCACATACCAAGTTTCATCAATATACATTCATAAACAAACGATTTATGACATTTTAATTATTCTCCATAAGAATAACATGGCGGCTGAGTATGCAGGTTTGCTGAAGCAAGGAACACAAAAAATGGTGTTTTATACAAATATCAATATAACTCATGTAGGTAAAGCCACATACCAAATTTCATTAATTTATTTTCATAATTAAGGGAGATAACACTTACTTATTCTCCATAAGAACAACATGGGGCTGAGTACGCAGGTTTGCTGCTACGGGAGCCTTTGGGAAAAAATTGTTTTTTTGAGCAAATATCAATGGTCCACAACCAGATGAAGCCGTATACCAAGTTTCGTCAGTATACGTTCATAAATAAACGAGATATAACATTTTTATTTCCCTCCATAAGAATAACATTAGACAACGTACTGTGTTTAGCACTTTCAATATCTCGGTAACCAATTGACGTAGAGAAATGATCAAAATATCAACTTGTGTGTTTTTTTAAGCTGAATCCAATGGAAAAAACTAAAATTTGATTTTTTCCAAAATTATATGTAAAAAATTCGAAAAACCCATTTTTGGGGTACAAAACCCCCCCAAAATACCCCTTTGGATGGAGCGATCTGGCTGGTTTTCCAACTTAAAGTCATAAATGTTGCTTTACACGTTTATACCAAATTTCATCAAAATCGGATAATTTTTACGAGAGTTATCGTGCTCACGGACACACACACACACACATATATATATATATGTGTGTGTGTGTGTGTGTGTGTGTGTGTGTGTGTGTGTGTGTCCGTTTCGAACGAACACCATTCGTTCGAAACTGTGTATATATATATATATATATATATATATATATATATATATATATATATATATATAATTACAGTTTCGAACGAATGGTGTTTTTGGGGTCTGGGGACCTCAAAACGAAAAGTTATCATGGTCCCGGGCCTAGGTCTTACCATGCCGACTACGGTAATAGCTTCTTCCCTATAGGGGAAATTCGCTAAAAGATTCTTAATTTTTTATATTCCATACGTTTTTTTCTAACCTGAAGACGGGATAGTATTACAGATCCCGAAATTTCGTGAAACTTGATTTCTTCAATCGAAATGGACAAGTTCACAATAATTACTTAAATACCACATCGCTTTATAATCTAGGACAGCTCATTAAAAAGGTAATATTCGTATGCGCAAATGTATCCCGTTAAAATAAATGTTGTGTCCAATGCATTTTTTTCTAACCTGAAGACGAGATCAGATCCCAGATCCCGAAACGTCGAGAAACTTGTTTTCCTTCAATCAGAGATGGAAATTCCGCTATATCTTATGCAACACATCAATTTAATTGCAACCACCAAGAGGCAATGTATGCGAATGTATCCTTCTGAAGGAAACTCTCGACCGAAATCCCGACCATCCATCACCCAAGGAGGCGTTACTGGGCGACAGGCGAGAGTAAATGTGAGAAATCCGGGGAGAAAACTGTGAGAAAAGTGCGAGAAATCCGGCGAGAGAGCCGCCGAGGTTGGGAGGCTGTGAGAGCGGCAAGATGTTCGCCTCTAATGACCTGGGGCCGGGATCGATACTTCACATGCCGCGGCCGTCGATTATCTGTTTCGGCTCAATTTTTGTGTTTAGAAACGAAACAAATAAATTAGGGATATTAAGTTGTTAACATGGGCTATATGAATTGGGTTTATGGTTCGAATGTGTATTGGTAAGAATGTAAACTGAAAAAAACTTAGTATTAAAAGAAACTGGTGTGTTTTTTTAATCCGAAGTTTTTTAATGATGTTTTTAAGGAGATGCAATTTTGTAGTTCAAGGGAATGTCAAAGTCGTAATTTCCATTTAGAGTTTTTTTTACGATTTTGAAAAGTCTAGCAGCCAACTCAAACCTTAACTATGTTTTCAAATAAGTAGCTGCGAAAAACTTGGTCCATGGAATAGAAGTAGTGGAGTGAGGATGGTTTGTAAACATTAGGATATAGAGTAAGCAAAGGTTATTAATAATCCTATCTTTTAACCTTAAAAACATGTAGTAAAGTATCGTGATTTATAGTTACAGCTTTGTATTTGATTCTACACTTTACGGATTTAAGATATTTAGATTTGAAAAACAAAAATGGCCGCCATTTTTAAAAGTTGAAAGATGGGAACATTAAATTCAAAACCAAAACAGCATTAAGTATAGGCATGAAGTATACCAAGTTTTAAAACAGTACCTTTAATGGTTCAAAAGATAGACTAAATTTAGTACGAAACACAAACAGACCGATTGACGCTAAACGGAGCGGAATTTCGAAAAATGTCACCCTACCTTTTTTGCTTATTTTTGAGTTTAGAATCCGGAAATATACCAGGAAATATGCCAGTTCCTTTTTTTTGTAACACTCTGTATATTATCATCATATTCTGCAATCTTAACTTTTTCAAGTGAAATAGATATGTCGTATTCACTATGTTCTCGTCTATTCCTTCGTTCTAAGATTCCATTTAGTTATTTATTTCCTATATAGTTTCGTAGGCGTCTTTCACAGTGATTTAGTAATTTAGACTTTAGCTACAATATTATTTCTCTCCTTCCTTCTCCCAAAACGTTCAAAAATCCAATCCATACGCTTAAGTATCGCAAGAATCTAAACATTAAAATCCGTTTAAACCCTTCGAAGGGCGTTCGAAGGGCGATGTCCCACCTTTGCCATGTAAATCGGAGCCTGGGGCTGAAGAAAAGCAGCCCAACCGAGAAAAATATGCAGACATCAAATGTTTCCGGCCCTTTTCTAAACAAATTGCGGATCGACAAGTTTTCACAGATCGCTTGGCTGTGGTGTAATTCCTTTTAGGTTCTTGGACAGCTGTTTTGTTAGTGAATTTCCTTTGGAAAGTGAACTATTAGCATGACCCGCACGGTGAAACTTAAGCCCGGGACCACCATAGAAGTTCCTAACGTGACCCCCTGAACACGTTTCGGGGGGTCGTTCAAAATTTTATATATATATATATGTGTGTGTGCACTCTAGCGGTCGCATTTTTTGTCCGATTAACTTCAAATTTGGTAGGGACGTTCCTTTCTGTAATCAGTTGGACAAGCTTGTTGGGCAAAATAATAGGAAAACCCTGAACCCTTTTTTTGGGGATTAATCTTTCAAATTTCGAGTTTTTGGGCCCAAAAAGGGTCAGAAAAGCCCTGGATGTAAACTTAATGCATGTCAAAAGATGGGAATTAGTGAGGCGAAAGTTTTAAGCCCTCTCTCATAATTCTAGCATAAATATTTACTGAGTTATTAAGGAAAATGTGTTTCGACTAAACACAGTACGTTGTCTTATGGGTATTTTACACTAAAAAAGCCTGTTATTCCTTTGTTAGAGTACTTTTATCGTCCCCAGCAACCTCACGCCTACTTTAAAGCCTGCCTGGACCTTCTCCTAACCTTATAATGCGCAAAATTGTAATCCCAGCTTTGCAAGTAAATGAATCCAGGAGTATCAGAACAGCCAAAAAATCAATGTTTTCAGATTTCAATAAAAATTGGACAAATGTATGTTTTTACACTGATTTTGAGTTTCTAAAGTTTTTTATGTGGAAATTCACTTCCCTCACGTCAGCGTGCTGCGTGCGAACTCGTTTTCTCTTCAATACGTGCTGTATGCACGAATTATCAACAGAACATTATAAACAGATTTTTATTCCCACAAATTCCATAAATTTAAACGAGCTACGATCATAACTACAGAAAGTGGTTGCTCTCATGTCTTAATTTAGTTTTTCTGCCGATAGAATAAATACTGCCTGCAATTTGGATAATATTAGCAACCTGATATTAATATAGGTGTTACGCTTTGATAATTGTTTCTTCTACGTTTATTAAGAATTCTATACAAATGAATGCACTTGAACAAAAAGAAAACGTGTTTCACAAAATTTAAATTTATATTGCATACAACTCATATCAAAATAATAACTGGACGAATCCAGTTATTCATATTTGACCAAATATATCTCTCGTGAGATTACCATACGCTCAAATAATGTTGCCTTTATGATGGCGTTCCAGAAGATAACTTGAAGTAGCTGTTTGCCCTTCTATAATGTATGTATAGCGGTTAAAACTGCGGTCAAAGTATATAAAATGTTAAATGTTAAATGTGCAGTTTCATGATTTGTTATTCTTTAATAAGATTAACATCGGATCTTTGAAAGGCCAGAGGCGGAACCCTAGAGGTGGATATTTCTTAACCCCCCTAAAAGGCGCATCTACACCTTAATAGCTTTCAAACCACAAATTAACAGACATAACATGCAGTTTCACCGTTAGCCTTCTCACAAAAATCGCCTTATTCTTTGAATAAGTACATAACAAAAAAAAACTCTCATAAGCAACCGTGTGATTTGCTTATGAGTACCGATTTTCCTGAAGTTGTTACCTCTTTATAGTTCTTTTAATTTCTCCCTCTATACGTAATATATGGAGAAAGTATTGTTTTCGTCAAAATTTTCGAATTTCAGTTGTTAGTGGAAATATTCGTTTTGGTGCTCCCTGAACCCAAAAAAGTGGTTTTTACGTGATTTCTGTGTGTGTGTGTGCCCGTGTGTGTGTGTGTGTGTGTGTGTGTGTGTGTGTGTGTGTGTGTGTGCCCGTGTGTGTGTGTGTGTGTGTGTGTGTGTGTGTGTGTGTGTGTGTGTGTGTGTGTGTGTGTGTTTGTGTGTGTGTGTCTGTGTGGATGTTTACAGAGCTAGAGCCCTAACCAATGGGCCGATTTTGATGAAATTTGGTATGTAGGTACTAATCCACGATATCTCCAGTTGTTTTTTTCATTTTTTTGAATTTTTGATTTTTAAGGGTAATTATCCCCCAAAAACTGCCAAAAAACATGAAAAATCCAAATTTCTCAAAAACGGCTCTAACGATTTTGATTAAATTTTAGTCGTTTGTAGAACTTTAGTTTTCCAACAAAATGACACCACCCGCATTCCTGTAAAAATTTGGGTTCAGAAATTACAGGACTTAAAACATCAAAAATTCAATTTGTTGGATTTTTCATAAAAATACATAAATATAAAAAATATTACTATTCACCATTAAAAAAAGAGCCCAAAAAACTAAATAATTTAGTATTTTTAATTAATATTCTACGATTGCTGGTTTCGGATAAAATTGAAATTTTCATTTAGCGGTAAACGCAGTACGTTGTCCAATGTTATTCTTATGGGGAATACAACAATTACTATTTCTCTCTTATTTACTGATCAATTTCATTCAAACTTGATATGCTTGTCAATTTAGCATTGACCAACAGAGTTAATTCGAAATATGTTGCCTCTTAATAACCCTGGGGGGGAATAGGGGGCATTTCCCCCCTTAAAACCACGAGTGTAGCAATGGATTCTGTAGTGCCTCCAAAGCAGGGATTTGGGAGGATGGTTTTAAAACAACTTGTTTACAATATTTTCTGTACATTCGACCGTGCTTTGTATTCTATATTTAGTAAATAAAAAGTAATTTATTCATTAAAGTTGTGCTAAAAGGGAGAAAGTATGCGTCACTTTCCTGATACCGTTTATGTTAGCTATGTTGTTATTTTATCTAGCTCCACCTGACTGATTGTTGACCCTAAATTTGCGTGTCTAGGAACTCTTCACCAATGTATAAATATTGTCTTCACACTCGAATTCAGAATCAAATTCACGCCCAAAAGCGACGATGCCTCTCACACCACTCGCGTGGCATTCCAGGACAGCAATGTCTCAACTGACTCCACCACAGTTCCACAGTCGCCCGCACCCCTTCCCGGGGGCGGTGTCGCTCGGCACTCCCCGCCGATGAAGCGAAACTAACGGCGGCCCGGGTGTCAATAGGCAATCTGTTTTGTATCTGGGGCTAATTCTGGGGCAGCTGCGATTCACCTGTGAGTCCCCACACTTGCCGCGGATGACTTGGCCCGCAATTTGAGGGGTGTTGCCTCCCCCCGGCCCCCCAGCCCACCACAAACAGGAGGCTAGGTGATCGAGATACCTAAAGCTATCACTGTAAAGAAATACGTAATTTTAAATAAGTACATGGGGGCCGAGCTTTGCTCGGGGGAAGGCCAGTCAGTTTGTTTAGAGCAGAGTTGTGCCATGTTGTAACGTTATTTAAAGAACGATTCAGATTGTGTTGCTCTTTCAGTAGTTTATGTATTTGTTTTAATTTCATAACACATGTTAACGTTGTATAGCTGTTTATAGCATGAACATCTGCTTTAGAGTAGAATACAATTTAAGTTAATCTCTAGTACCTGATGGGCCGAGCTTTGCTCGAATGAAGGCCAGTCAGTTTGTTTAGATGACTCGGAGTAATATTTCACCACTTCCCCCTACTGATAATCAGATTTGTATAATCATTTTTCTCTTTTCTACATTTGTAAGGTCCCTCCAGTTGTTATTTATAGCTCAATGTCCCTTTGTTTATTTTACTACTCTATATATGTAATCTTCACTCAAATATTTTAATCTCTGCTCTCAGAAAACCACCTTTTAATAATCATATACAACATGAGTATTACTTTGACAGTTCCCTGGTTGATTATGAACAGCTGTTACGATTCTTTTGCTTTGATTTGAAACTCCATAAGCCCAATGTTATTTTTTAACTTTTCATTTGATTTTTTACATTATTTGACTTTTCCTGGGGATGAGGCCTGTCTAGAACTTATTTTTATCCCAGAAATTAGTTATTTCGAACATGTGAAGGAAATCGTTGGAGCCGTTTTTGAAATCAGTGTCGCAAGCAAGCAAGCAAGCAAACCTAATTAGACGTAATTAGAGTATAGGATATCACCCTGTTTGGAAAAATAACAACTTTTATTGTTGTGGCGCATGTTGTTATAATTACGGGATTTAAATAGAAACTACTTACAACACTTCAAAATAGTTATTCTTACACTGTACTCACATACAAGACGGTAAATATAGCAACATGAAGCCCAATGAAATTGAGTCTAATAATAATCGGTGTGAATGGTCGAAATCGATTGCTTTGTACCATGTTTTAAATATGTTTACTAAAGTTGTAAAAATGTTTAACTAAAGAATTGTAACAGCTGTTCATAATCAATCAGGGAACTGTCAAAGTAATACTCATGTTGTTTATGATTATTAACATGTGGTTTCCTGAGAGCAGAGATTAAAAGATTTGAGTGAATATTACATATATAGAGTAGAAAAATAATTCAAAGGGACGTTAAGCTATAAATAACAACTGGAGTGACCTTAAAATGTATAAAAGTAGGGGGCATTGGATGGGCGTGAACCAGCAGCAACAGCAGTTATCCACTGTGGATCAACCCCCCCCCCCCGTCACGTGACCCCGGTCGTCGACCTCCCCCCCCCCGACGCCCCCCCCCGACGCCCCCCCCGACGCCCCCCCCGACGCCCCCCCCGACGCCCCCCCCCGACGCCCCCCCCCCCCGACGCCCCCCCCCCGGTCGTCTGCGGCACTTTTCGTGATGAGGAAAAAACTTTCGAAAATTAATAACTAGCCTATTTATCCACCGATTCCCACGGGACTTTTTCCAGAGTGTAGGCCTATCCCCAAGGAAGCGAATGACGAAAGAACCCCATAGATCCGTCATCAAACAAGGCCGCTATTAATTTATAACCGCGTTTTCCTTATGGGATCTCAGCTGTTTACCGACCGATTTTGATGAAACTTAACCACATGTTAGGCGGCGGTCTAAGTAAACCATCGCTTAAAGAAAATTGAAAATCCACCGTTAAACGGGCTCGCTATTAATTTTTAAACGTGTTTTCCTTATGGGATCTCAGCTGTTTACCGTCCGATTTTGATGAAACTTAACCACATATCAGGCGGCGGTCTAAGTAAACCATCGCTTAAAGAAAATTGAAAATCCACCGTTAAACGGGCTCGCTATTAATTTTTAAACGTGTTTTCCTTATGGGATCTCAGCTGTTTACCAACCGATTTTGACGAAACCTCACCACATGTCGAGCCATGACCTAAGTAAACTATTGCTTAAAGAAAATTGAAAATCCACCGTTAAACGGGCTTGCTATTAATTTTTAAACGTGTTTTCCTTAAGGGATCTCAGCTGTTTACCGACCGATTTTGACGAAACCTCACCACGTGTTGGACCATGGCCTAAGTAAACCATCGCTGAAAGAAAATTGAAAATACACCGTTAAACGGGCCCGCTAGTAATTTTCGAACGCGTTTTCCTTATAGGATCTCGGCTGTTCGCTGACCGAATTTGATGTGACTTCGTTACACGTTGTATGCCGGCTTGACTAAACCAAAACTGCGAGCGGTTCCGCGGCGTCACGTGTCGAGGTGCGTGCTAGGGCCTACGTGACTGTCCCAGCCTGTTTACTCCTCCTCCACTCCACTATCCCTCCACTCATCCTCCACTCCGCTACCCCTTCACTCCGCTACCCCTGTTGTGGACCGTGGTGACATCATCTCCATGCCTACGTGACCGTCCGGGCCTGTTTACTCATTAGCGGTTCCGAGAACTGTTTACTCATTAGCGGTTCCGAGAACTGTTTACTGCTCTCACCGTCTACTGTACGGTACGTAGCAATGTTACTTCAGTGATTGTCATCGCTTCCTTCATTCAGTTTGTGTTTGGAGCCCAGTGTGTGTAGACGTTCTACTTCAGTGCTGTGCTAGTCTTTACTACATCATATTCCGAGATCTGTTAAACGTAAGTATATGTAGTCTTATAAGTTGTAGTGTGGACCACCTCAGGCTGTTTACTCATTAGCGATAATTACCGCGATTTTGAGAATTGTTCACCGCCTTCTACTGTACGGTACGTAGCTATGTTTCTTAAGTGATTGTCATCGCTTCCTTCATTCAGTTTGCGTTTGGAGCTCAGTGTGTGTAGACGTTCTACTTCAGTGTTGAAGTTGTAGTGTGGAAGACTATTACATTCCCCTTTATAGTAAGATTCTCATTTAAGGTATGATCGTTCAGCAACTTTCAAGTCATAATGTGCAAAGAGAGGTCTAGCTTGTTAATAGAAGTTGAATAATTTTCATTATGTTTTAGGGAAAACTATTCGTTATTGCTATAGAACAAGTTACACGTCATTCCAAATTTCTTGGAGGAAACCAGTGTACTAACATAAAACGAGGAAACCTGTGTACTAATGTTAGACGTGTCATGGTTTCTAAATCATGTCTATCACGCATCAATGTAAAGCTTTCATTCTCTAACTTACTATCTTTTCTTTCGTTTTATATAAACTAATTTTAATAAAGGAGGAAACCCGTGCACTAACATTAAATTTGTCATGGCCTTGACTCTTGTCTACCAAGCATAAAGTATGTGTTATGTTACCAATGAAGTGTTCTCGTTGCGACTAATTTGTAAATGCAAGAGACTTATCATATCCGTTGTTGCAGATGAACAACCAACACCTGTGCGAGGTCTGCGGCCGAGCCTTCAGCCTGCTCGGAAACCTGAGGCGACACGTGGAGTCCGCCCACAACGCCAGACGTCACGACTGCCACGTCTGCGGTAGGCGCTTCACAAGAGGTGACAGCCTCCGCCGCCACGTCGCTACGGTTCATGGACCACACGCCGCGGCAGAGCCCCAACCGCAACGAGTGGACCATCCCTGCCGACTGTGCCCGACCATCTTCGCCAGCCTGGAGGACGTGCGCCGCCACATGCAAGCGGCTCACTCCGCGATGCCAGCAGCAGCTCCTTCCTCCTCCTCGAGTCCCGATCGCCACGTGGAGTGCGAGCGATGCGGTAGACGCTTCGACCGCGACCTGGAACTGAGACGACACGTCCGGACCGTCCATCCTCCCACGTTCCGTTGTGCCTACTGCGACCGCGGGTTTACCCGTCGCTTCAACCGCGACCAGCACGAGTCTCACAACTGCCCTGTTGTGAGGAACCTGGTTCAAGAACCATCCAAGTTCCGCTGCGCGTACTGCGACAAGGGGTTTACTCGCCGCTTCAACCGTGACCATCACCAGTCTCACAACTGCCCTGTTGTGAGAGACCTGACCCAAGACCGACTGTCTAGGTTGTCCTCTCCTCCTCTTCCTCACAACAACCAGTCGCTGCGCCAAGGAGCCAGCGCCGAGCCCCGATCGCACCAGATGCCTAGTGCCGAGCCACGACCAGGACCGAGCACCGAGCCACAGCCAGGGCCCAGCACCGAGCCCCAGCCCCGCCCAGGACCTAGCGCCGAGCCTCAGACCATCGATGACGAGATGGAGGGTGGCGGCCGCCCCATGTTCCAGCTCGTGCATCGGGCCTTCCGGAGTCGCCTCCTCACCTACCGCCTGGCCCGGCCGTTAGACGCCTTGCTGACCGTTGAGGATGCGCTGACCCTGTTGTTTGACGAGGTTCTGGACCTGATGGAGAACGTCATGACCCAACATCCGAGCATCAAGGCGAACATGGTCCTGGAATGTGAGTTCTCCAACATTCACGGGGCCACCTGCCTGCGCTCCTTCAACACAAAGAACGTCCCACTGACCGAGGCCTCCGACTTGGAGGCTTTCCTCTCCGCGACGTTCGAGACGATCGTGAAGAAGAAGGAGCAGTGTGAACTGGTAGGTAGCGACTGGACCTACCTGCGTATACGCGACTTAGAGATCCGCGTGAACCAGTATACGCCGCTCGGAGGCAGAGCCTTTATGCAGCTGCCAAAGGCTATCGCAGATATACACGCTGTTGTCAATGTGCAAAACGCTGATGACATGTGTTTCATGTACGCCATCCTGGCCAAGTTCGTTGCACAACACGCAGAGAGACCTGCAGCGTATACACCGGATGTCATCGCCCGCTACGACTGGACCGGCCTGCGTTTCCCCGTGACGCTCAAGGACATCAAGATCTTTGAGGGCAAGAACAACATCAGTGTAAACGTCTACGGGATCGAGCGAGCGATGGTGGGGAGACGCCCCGATGGGACGCCAGAGTTCAAGGACCGCGTGTTCCCGCTGAAGATATGCAAGCGGGAGCGCGAAGACCACAGAGACCTGCTGTACATGACCATCGATGGGGACAGCCACTACGCATACATCAAGGACCTGGGTCGACTGGTCCGGCCCCAGCTCACCAAACGTGAAAATAGGATTTACGTCTGTAAGCGGTGCTTCGCTTACTTCGACAATCGGCCCAGCAAGCTAGGGTTGACGGGTGCCCAGCGTCTGGAGGAGCACAGGCGTTACTGCTACGCCAAGGCTCCCCTTCGCCTGGACTTGCCGAAGAAGCAGCAGATCCGCTTCACCCATCCAGAGTACACTAGGCGGGAGAGGTTCTGCATCTACGCGGACTTCGAGTGTGCTCTGCAGCCCGTCGCTGTTGACTCGGTGGAAGCACCGCCACCCGGCACGACGCCCCTGCAAATGCACGTCCCGTACGCCTTCGCCTATCAGATCGTGGATTCGCTCGGCCTCGAGGAGTTTGAGCCGCGGGTATACTTCGGAGCTGACGCGTCCAAGGTCTTTATGGAACGGCTCAAGATGGACGTGCTGAGCCTGTGGGAGTTCCTGTTCAGCACGAGAGCTCTGCACCCTTCTCTGACCCGGCAGGAAATGGACGAGTATCTCGCAGCGACCCGCTGCTACCTCTGCGGCAAGGATTTCACCGAGCTGGACGTAAAGGTGCGGGACCACAACCACGCCCCGCCTTACGAGTTCCGAGGAGCGGCGCACCGCTCGTGCGATCTGCGGTACAGGGAGCAGCGGGTCATCAACTGCTATTTCCACAACCTGTCCAACTACGACGCTCACTTCGTAGTGCGGGAGCTGGCCATCGACCCCGGTGATGTGGACGTGCTGGCGCACACCGAAGAGCGCTACATCGCCTTCACCAAGCGGTTTCATTTTGGCCAGCCCGGGGACAACCAACGACAGAGCAGTTTCGCGGTGCGGTTCCTCGACACCTACAGGTTCTTGTCCATGAGCCTGGCCAGCCTGGCAGCGGGACTGCCCACCGACAAGATGCGTGAGACCAGGAAGCGCTTCCCCGACGACCGGCTGTTCGACCTGGTGCGCAGGAAGGGCGTGTTCCCCTACGACTTTGTCACATCGTACGAAACGCTGTACAGGACCAGGGAGCTGCCGCCCAAGGAGGCGTTTAGGAACACCATGACCCTGGAGGACGTCAAGGACGAGGACTACCAACACGCCCTCAACGTGTGGCGAGCCTTCGAGTGTCGCCACCTCAAGGACTACGCCGACACGTACCTGCGCTGTGATATCGCCCTCCTCACCGACGTCTTCGAGCAGTTCCGTGACACCTCTTTGGCCGAGTACGGACTGGACCCCGCCCACTACTACACCCTGCCATCCTACGCTTGGGACGTCATGTTGAAGACCTGCGACGTGGAGCTGGACACAATGCAGGATTTCGACATGTACCTGTTCGTGGAGCAAGGCATCCGAGGAGGCATCTCCCAGGCCGTCACCCGCTACGCCAAGGCCAACCACGATCGGTGCCCGGACTACCGCCCCGACGAGCCGACACGCCACCTCCTGTACCTGGACGCCAACAACCTCTACGGCTGGGCCATGTCCCAGTACCTGCCCACCGGAGACTTCCAGTGGCTCAGCCGTGAGGAGATCGACTCCTTGGACATTGGTGCGCTGGATGCCGAAGCGGAACGGGGTTACATCCTCGAAGTGGACCTCCGCTACCCCACCCACCTCCACGACCTGCACAAGGACCTCCCTTACTGCTGCGAGACCAAGCGTCCGCCAACAGGGAAATACCCCAAACTGATGACCACCCTGGACGACAAGATGCATTACGTCTGCCATTACAGGGTCTTGCAGCAGGCGCTGAACAACGGACTGGAGCTTGCGGCTGTGCACAGGGCGATCTCGTTTCGCCAGTCTCGGTGGCTAGAGCCCTACATCCTCATGAATACCGAGCTGCGGAAGAAGGCCAGGACCAAGTTCGAGCAAGACTTTTTCAAGTTAATGAATAACGCGGTCTTTGGCAAAACCATCGAGAACGTCCGCAAGCGCCTGAACGTCAAGCTGGTCTGCACTCCGGAGAAGTTCTCCAAGTACGTGGCCAAGTCCAATTTCCTGGACCGCACGTATTACACGGAGGACGTAGCTCTCGTGCACCTCGCCAGGGTAAACATCGTCCTGGAAAAGCCCATCTACGTCGGCATGTCTGTCCTGGAGCTGAGCAAGTGGCTCATGTACGAGTTTCTGCGGAAGATGAAGGACCGCTACGGTGACCGCTTGAACGTAGACTACATGGACACTGACAGCTTCGTGTTCGACATCCTATCCCGGAACATCTACAGGGAGATGATGGAGCACTTGGACGACTTCGATACCAGCGCCTACCCGAGGTCCCACCCCTGCTACAGCCCCGCCAACGCCAAGGTGATTGGCAAGTTCAAGGACGAGTGTAACGGCCGATCCTTGTTCGAGTACCTCGGCCTGCGCTCAAAGCTCTACTTCAGGACGTTGAGGACGAAGACAACGGATCCAAGGCGATCAAGCGAGCCAAGGGAGTCGCTAAGGGGGTTGTTAAAAACGTCCTAACCCCCGACGACTACAGGGAATGTCTGTTCGACGGGGTGTTGAAAACCACCGTCAACACCCGTTTCCAGTCGTACCTGCACCGTGTCTTCACCGTACAAGTAGAAAAGCTATCCTTGAGCCCAGCCGATGATAAACGCTACATCCTGGCCGATGGTATCAACACCTTACCTTGGGGGCATAAGGACATCCCACCACTGTCCGCAGCAAGAAGGCGAGGCAATCCCGAGGAGGAGCAGCAAGGCGGGCCTATGGAGGTGGACGAGGAGGACATGGACGAGGAGGAGGACATGGACGAAGAGTTCCCGGTGTAGATTTAAGTGTAAATAGAACTAGGTTAACTTTGTAAATATTTTGTAAATAGTATTCGTAAGCAAATATAGTCAAACAGTTTAGTTTACAGCATACATCTGTGTTGTTACTACCCCTTGCATTTCCCTGACATTTACTTTCAAAAGACGCCTCTAATGCAAACCGAATTTGTCGAAACTACATTCAAAATTAACCTTTTATGAAATTGTAAAACTATCATGTTTTCAAAACAAAACTTTCAATATTGTTAAAAATTCGATATTCGTTCTTAAACACTAAAGAGAAGGACAAGTGAAAACAACAGTTAACGAGAAACAAAATTGTTAAAAATTCGATATTCGTTCTTAAACACTAAAGAGAAGGACAAGTGAAAACAACAGTTAACGAGAAACAAAAAAAAAAATTATTGAAACACAAAAGTAGTCTTAAGCGAAGATGGAGTCGAAGAGCCTGCAGACCAGTGCGTCGTTGATGGTGGGAGCGACCGGGTCGAAGAGCTGCACGTAGTCGCTGAGTGGTGTTTACTCTGCAACATCACTAGACAAACTGAAGGTGCGCGTCTGCATTTATATTCACAAAATCCATCTCAAGAAGTGTTTCTTTAATTCGACCAATCATAGGACAGAACGTCTAATTTTAGCCACTAAGAGGGCAGGATATTTTCACCAATCACAGTACCCGCATTTGCTTACACTATCTAGGGTAGGTCAAGAGTCAGCAGACAAGTGCACGCAGGTTTAAGTTAGGTTTAAGGATGCATGAACGTCGCGTGAAGCGATGACAATCACTTAAGTAACATAGCTACGTACCGTACAGTAGAAGGCGGTGAACAATTCTCGAAATCGCGGCAATTATCGCTAATGAGTAAACAGCCTGAGGTGGTTCACACTACAACTTATAAGACTACATATACTTACGTTTAACAGATCTCGGAGTATGGTGCGGTAAGGACTAGCACAGCACTGAAGTAGAACGTCTACGCACACTGAGCTTCAAACACAAACTGAATGAAGGAAGCGATGACAATCACTTAAGTAACATAGCTCCGCGCCGCGACGTTCATGCATCCCCAAACCTA
The DNA here is from genome assembly GCA_963675035.1 of Allygus modestus. Lineage (NCBI taxonomy): Eukaryota > Metazoa > Arthropoda > Insecta > Hemiptera > Cicadellidae > Allygus > Allygus modestus. The sequence continues at coordinate 10,376,539 of OY776112.1, forward strand.
ACTTAAACCTGCGTCGCGACGTTCATGCATCCTCAAACCTAACTTAAACCTGCGTCTGTAAACCTAACCTAAACCTGCGTTTGTAAACCTAACGCACGCATTGGCCTACCTTAAGTAGTCGTGGACCGCGGTTACGTCATCACCCCGTGCCTACGTGACTGCCCCAGGCTGTTTACTCATTAGCGATAATTGCCGCGATTTCGAGAATTGTCCACCGCCTTCTACTGTACGGTACGTAGCTATGTTACTTAAGTGATTGTCATCGCTTCCTTCATTCAGTTTGTGTTTGAAGCTCAGTGTGCGTAGACGTTCTAATTCAGTGCTGTGCTAGTCCTTACCGCACCATACTCCGAGATCTGTTAAACGTAAGTATATGTAGTCTTATAAGTTGTAGTGTGAACCACCTCAGGCTGTTTACTCATTAGCGATAATTGCCGCGATTTCGAGAATTGTTCACCGCCTTCTACTGTACGGTACGTAGCTATGTTACTTAAGTGATTGTCATCGCTTCACGCGACGTTCATGCATCCTTAAACCTAACTTAAACCTGCGTGCACTTGTCTGCTGACTCTTGACCTACCCTAGATAGTGTAAGCAAATGCGGGTACTGTGATTGGTGAAAATATCCTGCCCTCTTAGTGGCTAAAATTAGACGTTCTGTCCTATGATTGGTCGAATTAAAGAAACACTTCTTGAGATGGATTTTGTGAATATAAATGCAGACGCGCACCTTCAGTTTGTCTAGTGATGTTGCAGAGTAAACACCACTCAGCGACTACGTGCAGCTCTTCGACCCGGTCGCTCCCACCATCAACGACGCACTGGTCTGCAGGCTCTTCGACTCCATCTTCGCTTAAGACTACTTTTGTGTTTCAATAATTTTTTTTTTTGTTTCTCGTTAACTGTTGTTTTCACTTGTCCTTCTCTTTAGTGTTTAAGAACGAATATCGAATTTTTAACAATTTTGAAAGTTTTGTTTTGAAAACATGTTAGTTTTACAATTTCATAAAAGGTTAATTTTGAATGTAGTTTCGACAAATTCGGTTTGCATTAGAGGCGTCTTTTGAAAGTAAATGTCAGGGAAATGCAAGGGGTAGTAACAACACAGATGTATGCTGTAAACTAAACTGTTTGACTATATTTGCTTACGAATACTATTTACAAAATATTTACAAAGTTAACCTAGTTCTATTTACACTTAAATCTACACCGGGAACTCTTCGTCCATGTCCTCCTCCTCGTCCATGTCCTCCTCGTCCACCTCCATAGGCCCGCCTTGCTGCTCCTCCTCGGGATTGCCTCGCCTTCTTGCTGCGGACAGTGGTGGGATGTCCTTATGCCCCCAAGGTAAGGTGTTGATACCATCGGCCAGGATGTAGCGTTTATCATCGGCTGGGCTCAAGGATAGCTTTTCTACTTGTACGGTGAAGACACGGTGCAGGTACGACTGGAAACGGGTGTTGACGGTGGTTTTCAACACCCCGTCGAACAGACATTCCCTGTAGTCGTCGGGGGTTAGGACGTTTTTAACAACCCCCTTAGCGACTCCCTTGGCTCGCTTGATCGCCTTGGATCCGTTGTCTTCGTCCTCAACGTCCATGAAGTAGAGCTTTGAGCGCAGGCCGAGGTACTCGAACAAGGATCGGCCGTTACACTCGTCCTTGAACTTGCCAATCACCTTGGCGTTGGCGGGGCTGTAGCAGGGGTGGGACCTCGGGTAGGCGCTGGTATCGAAGTCGTCCAAGTGCTCCATCATCTCCCTGTAGATGTTCCGGGATAGGATGTCGAACACGAAGCTGTCAGTGTCCATGTAGTCTACGTTCAAGCGGTCACCGTAGCGGTCCTTCATCTTCCGCAGAAACTCGTACATGAGCCACTTGCTCAGCTCCAGGACAGACATGCCGACGTAGATGGGCTTTTCCAGGACGATGTTTACCCTGGCGAGGTGCACGAGAGCTACGTCCTCCGTGTAATACGTGCGGTCCAGGAAATTGGACTTGGCCACGTACTTGGAGAACTTCTCCGGAGTGCAGACCAGCTTGACGTTCAGGCGCTTGCGGACGTTCTCGATGGTTTTGCCAAAGACCGCGTTATTCATTAACTTGAAAAAGTCTTGCTCGAACTTGGTCCTGGCCTTCTTCCGCAGCTCGGTATTCATGAGGATGTAGGGCTCTAGCCACCGAGACTGGCGAAACGAGATCGCCCTGTGCACAGCCGCAAGCTCCAGTCCGTTGTTCAGCGCCTGCTGCAAGACCCTGTAATGGCAGACGTAATGCATCTTGTCGTCCAGGGTGGTCATCAGTTTGGGGTATTTCCCTGTTGGCGGACGCTTGGTCTCGCAGCAGTAAGGGAGGTCCTTGTGCAGGTCGTGGAGGTGGGTGGGGTAGCGGAGGTCCACTTCGAGGATGTAACCCCGTTCCGCTTCGGCATCCAGCGCACCAATGTCCAAGGAGTCGATCTCCTCACGGCTGAGCCACTGGAAGTCTCCGGTGGGCAGGTACTGGGACATGGCCCAGCCGTAGAGGTTGTTGGCGTCCAGGTACAGGAGGTGGCGTGTCGGCTCGTCGGGGCGGTAGTCCGGGCACCGATCGTGGTTGGCCTTGGCGTAGCGGGTGACGGCCTGGGAGATGCCTCCTCGGATGCCTTGCTCCACGAACAGGTACATGTCGAAATCCTGCATTGTGTCCAGCTCCACGTCGCAGGTCTTCAACATGACGTCCCAAGCGTAGGATGGCAGGGTGTAGTAGTGGGCGGGGTCCAGTCCGTACTCGGCCAAAGAGGTGTCACGGAACTGCTCGAAGACGTCGGTGAGGAGGGCGATATCACAGCGCAGGTACGTGTCGGCGTAGTCCTTGAGGTGGCGACACTCGAAGGCTCGGGCGGCAGCTCCCTGGTCCTGTACAGCGTTTCGTACGATGTGACAAAGTCGTAGGGGAACACGCCCTTCCTGCGCACCAGGTCGAACAGCCGGTCGTCGGGGAAGCGCTTCCTGGTCTCACGCATCTTGTCGGTGGGCAGTCCCGCTGCCAGGCTGGCCAGGCTCATGGACAAGAACCTGTAGGTGTCGAGGAACCGCACCGCGAAACTGCTCTGTCGTTGGTTGTCCCCGGGCTGGCCAAAATGAAACCGCTTGGTGAAGGCGATGTAGCGCTCTTCGGTGTGCGCCAGCACGTCCACATCACCGGGGTCGATGGCCAGCTCCCGCACTACGAAGTGAGCGTCGTAGTTGGACAGGTTGTGGAAATAGCAGTTGATGACCCGCTGCTCCCTGTACCGCAGATCGCACGAGCGGTGCGCCGCTCCTCGGAACTCGTAAGGCGGGGCGTGGTTGTGGTCCCGCACCTTTACGTCCAGCTCGGTGAAATCCTTGCCGCAGAGGTAGCAGCGGGTCGCTGCGAGATACTCGTCCATTTCCTGCCGGGTCAGAGAAGGGTGCAGAGCTCTCGTGCTGAACAGGAACTCCCACAGGCTCAGCACGTCCATCTTGAGCCGTTCCATAAAGACCTTGGACGCGTCAGCTCCGAAGTATACCCGCGGCTCAAACTCCTCGAGGCCGAGCGAATCCACGATCTGATAGGCGAAGGCGTACGGGACGTGCATTTGCAGGGGCGTCGTGCCGGGTGGCGGTGCTTCCACCGAGTCAACAGCGACGGGCTGCAGAGCACACTCGAAGTCCGCGTAGATGCAGAACCTCTCCCGCCTAGTGTACTCTGGATGGGTGAAGCGGATCTGCTGCTTCTTCGGCAAGTCCAGGCGAAGGGGAGCCTTGGCGTAGCAGTAACGCCTGTGCTCCTCCAGACGCTGGGCACCCGTCAACCCTAGCTTGCTGGGCCGATTGTCGAAGTAAGCGAAGCACCGCTTACAGACGTAAATCCTATTTTCACGTTTGGTGAGCTGGGGCCGGACCAGTCGACCCAGGTCCTTGATGTATGCGTAGTGGCTGTCCCCATCGATGGTCATGTACAGCAGGTCTCTGTGGTCTTCGCGCTCCCGCTTGCATATCTTCAGCGGGAACACGCGGTCCTTGAACTCTGGCGTCCCATCGGGGCGTCTCCCCACCATCGCTCGCTCGATCCCGTAGACGTTTACACTGATGTTGTTCTTGCCCTCAAAGATCTTGATGTCCTTGAGCGTCACGGGGAAACGCAGGCCGGTCCAGTCGTAGCGGGCGATGACATCCGGTGTATACGCTGCAGGTCTCTCTGCGTGTTGTGCAACGAACTTGGCCAGGATGGCGTACATGAAACACATGTCATCAGCGTTTTGCACATTGACAACAGCGTGTATATCTGCGATAGCCTTTGGCAGCTGCATAAAGGCTCTGCCTCCGAGCGGCGTATACTGGTTCACGCGGATCTCTAAGTCGCGTATACGCAGGTAGGTCCAGCCGCTACCTACCAGTTCACACTGCTCCTTCTTCTTCACGATCGTCTCGAACGTCGCGGAGAGGAAAGCCTCCAAGTCGGAGGCCTCGGTCAGTGGGACGTTCTTTGTGTTGAAGGAGCGCAGGCAGGTGGCCCCGTGAATGTTGGAGAACTCACATTCCAGGACCATGTTCGCCTTGATGCTCGGATGTTGGGTCATGACGTTCTCCATCAGGTCCAGAACCTCGTCAAACAACAGGGTCAGCGCATCCTCAACGGTCAGCAAGGCGTCTAACGGCCGGGCCAGGCGGTAGGTGAGGAGGCGACTCCGGAAGGCCCGATGCACGAGCTGGAACATGGGGCGGCCGCCACCCTCCATCTCGTCATCGATGGTCTGAGGCTCGGCGCTAGGTCCTGGGCGGGGCTGGGGCTCGGTGCTGGGCCCTGGCTGTGGCTCGGTGCTCGGTCCTGGTCGTGGCTCGGCACTAGGCATCTGGTGCGATCGGGGCTCGGCGCTGGCTCCTTGGCGCAGCGACTGGTTGTTGTGAGGAAGAGGAGGAGAGGACAACCTAGACAGTCGGTCTTGGGTCAGGTCCCTCACAACAGGGCAGTTGTGAGACTGGTGATGGTCACGGTTGAAGCGGCGAGTAAACCCCTTGTCGCAGTACGCGCAGCGGAACTTGGATGGTTCTTGAACCAGGTTCCTCACAACAGGGCAGTTGTGAGACTCGTGCTGGTCGCGGTTGAAGCGACGGGTAAACCCGCGGTCGCAGTAGGCACAACGGAACGTGGGAGGATGGACGGTCCGGACGTGTCGTCTCAGTTCCAGGTCGCGGTCGAAGCGTCTACCGCATCGCTCGCACTCCACGTGGCGATCGGGACTCGAGGAGGAGGAAGGAGCTGCTGCTGGCATCGCGGAGTGAGCCGCTTGCATGTGGCGGCGCACGTCCTCCAGGCTGGCGAAGATGGTCGGGCACAGTCGGCAGGGATGGTCCACTCGTTGCGGTTGGGGCTCTGCCGCGGCGTGTGGTCCATGAACCGTAGCGACGTGGCGGCGGAGGCTGTCACCTCTTGTGAAGCGCCTACCGCAGACGTGGCAGTCGTGACGTCTGGCGTTGTGGGCGGACTCCACGTGTCGCCTCAGGTTTCCGAGCAGGCTGAAGGCTCGGCCGCAGACCTCGCACAGGTGTTGGTTGTTCATCTGCAACAACGGATATGATAAGTCTCTTGCATTTACAAATTAGTCGCAACGAGAACACTTCATTGGTAACATAACACATACTTTATGCTTGGTAGACAAGAGTCAAGGCCATGACAAATTTAATGTTAGTGCACGGGTTTCCTCCTTTATTAAAATTAGTTTATATAAAACGAAAGAAAAGATAGTAAGTTAGAGAATGAAAGCTTTACATTGATGCGTGATAGACATGATTTAGAAACCATGACACGTCTAACATTAGTACACAGGTTTCCTCGTTTTATGTTAGTACACTGGTTTCCTCCAAGAAATTTGGAATGACGTGTAACTTGTTCTATAGCAATAACGAATAGTTTTCCCTAAAACATAATGAAAATTATTCAACTTCTATTAACAAGCCAGACCTCTCTTTGCACATTATGACTTGAAAGTTGCTGAACGATCATACCTTAAATGAGAATCTTACTATAAAGGGGAATGTAATAGTCTTCCACACTACAACTTCAACACTGAAGTAGAACGTCTACACACACTGAGCTCCAAACGCAAACTGAATGAAGGAAGCGATGACAATCACTTAAGAAACATAGCTACGTACCGTACAGTAGAAGGCGGTGAACAATTCTCAAAATCGCGGTAATTATCGCTAATGAGTAAACAGCCTGAGGTGGTCCACACTACAACTTATAAGACTACATATACTTACGTTTAACAGATCTCGGAATATGATGTAGTAAAGACTAGCACAGCACTGAAGTAGAACGTCTACACACACTGGGCTCCAAACACAAACTGAATGAAGGAAGCGATGACAATCACTGAAGTAACATTGCTACGTACCGTACAGTAGACGGTGAGAGCAGTAAACAGTTTTCGGAACCGCTAATGAGTAAACAGTTCTCGGAACCGCTAATGAGTAAACAGGCCCGGACGGTCACGTAGGCATGGAGATGATGTCACCACGGTCCACAACAGGGGTAGCGGAGTGAAGGGGTAGCGGAGTGGAGGATGAGTGGAGGGATAGTGGAGTGGAGGAGGAGTAAACAGGCTGGGACAGTCACGTAGGCCCTAGCACGCACCTCGACACGTGACGCCGCGGAACCGCTCGCAGTTTTGGTTTAGTCAAGCCGGCATACAACGTGTAACGAAGTCACATCAAATTCGGTCAGCGAACAGCCGAGATCCTATAAGGAAAACGCGTTCGAAAATTACTAGCGGGCCCGTTTAACGGTGTATTTTCAATTTTCTTTCAGCGATGGTTTACTTAGGCCATGGTCCAACACGTGGTGAGGTTTCGTCAAAATCGGTCGGTAAACAGCTGAGATCCCATAAGGAAAACACGTTTAAAAATTAATAGCAAGCCCGTTTAACGGTGGATTTTCAATTTTCTTTAAGCAATAGTTTACTTAGGTCATGGCTCGACATGTGGTGAGGTTTCGTCAAAATCGGTTGGTAAACAGCTGAGATCCCATAAGGAAAACACGTTTAAAAATTAATAGCGAGCCCGTTTAACGGTGGATTTTCAATTTTCTTTAAGCGATGGTTTACTTAGACCGCCGCCTGATATGTGGTTAAGTTTCATCAAAATCGGACGGTAAACAGCTGAGATCCCATAAGGAAAACACGTTTAAAAATTAATAGCGAGCCCGTTTAACGGTGGATTTTCAATTTTCTTTAAGCGATGGTTTACTTAGACCGCCGCCTAACATGTGGTTAAGTTTCATCAAAATCGGTCGGTAAACAGCTGAGATCCCATAAGGAAAACGCGGTTATAAATTAATAGCGGCCTTGTTTGATGACGGATCTATGGGGTTCTTTCGTCATTCGCTTCCTTGGGGATAGGCCTACACTCTGGAAAAAGTCCCGTGGGAATCGGTGGATAAATAGGCTAGTTATTAATTTTCGAAAGTTTTTTCCTCATCACGAAAAGTGCCGCAGACGACCGGGGGGGGGCGTCGGGGGGGGCGTCGGGGGGGGCGTCGGGGGGGGGCGTCGGGGGGGGCGTCGGGGGGGGGCGTCGGGGGGGGCGTCGGGGGGGGGGAGGTCGACGACCGGGGTCACGTGACGGGGGGGGGAGGTCGACGACCGGGGTCACGTGACGGGGGGGGGGGGTTGATCCACAGTGGATAACTGCTGTTGCTGCTGGTTCACGCCCATCCAATGCCCCCTACTTATAAAAGAGGCAAATGAGTTATTATAAACATCTGATTATCAGTAGGAGGAAGTGGTGAAATATTACTCCAAGTCATCTAAACAAACTGACTGGCCTTCCCCCGAGCAAAGCTCGGCCCCCTAGGTACTATTTAGATTAATTGTATAGCAAAAGATCCATTTACAAATGTATCTGTAGTATTTTAGGTTTTTTTAATTTGTAAAAAACGATGTATATATAAGCATTATATTGTAATATATAATTTTATTTCCCCTTATTATTGAAATATTATTACAATTTTAAATAATTTCAAATGGAAAATAAGTTGTAATTAGAATGTTGCTCGCCTTAGTTTAACCCCGACAATAGTTGCTATTAATATTGATACCAGAAAACTCTTTTATTGCATTCACAATTATTGTTACGAACAGAATGTTTGTTTACAAATAATAAGAAGACCGAGCATATACCTATGAAGCAGCGAATTGTTTCATCTTTGCAGGTAGAAGGTTATTAAAATCACCTAGGGAATCTTTAGGTAACAAATCTAATAAATAAATCGTAAACTGCAAATTAACATTCAGATTTTAGTTTACCAAATTATATGTACTCACTGACAGGGATTTCAATTTTTGCTAGTTTGTTAAAATGTATCGTATCGTATACATTGTATCGTATCGTAAATATAAAAATATACATGAGTTTAAACATTACGAATCAAATCTGATGAATAAATGGTAGTGGTAGGCAACAAATCAACATATACAAATTAATTATATTGCTAAATATAGTGTTTAGCAATTTTGTTTGTTGTTTTAGGCAGAATGAGACAGCTAGCAGCACCTAGCGGAGGGCGCGGGAACTACCAACACCGCGTGGTCGATAACTGACAACTGCTGCCCCCTGGCAGCGACATACTGTACTACGGTGGCTATATAAAACCAACTTTATGAGATCAAGCATTTTAAAATACTATGAGCAGAGAGCCATTAGGGTTACCCTTTTCCAATTTCCAAGGTACTTCTAGATGAACAAAATTGTCTGCTGATACCGTATATTATTGACAAAAATGAAGTTTTACAGGGGAAAAATCATGGAATAACAAAAAACTTTTTATCAGTAAACTAATAAAATGAAATAAATAATATATTTTTGGAGTACAGTAGTATTTTTATCTCTTATATGTAGAATAAATTATGTTTATAACATTCCACATTATTGAGAAAATGTGTTTTTAAAATAACATATTATAATTATTCTCTATATTAGTTAATATTAATAAATAATAAGTTTTACAATTGAATTTAAAACACCATAGTTTATTTATTACATTTACATTTTGAGTGGCAACATTTTTAGTGGATTTCCTTTGGAAAGTGAACTATTAGCATGACCCGCACGGTGAAACTTAAGCCCGGGACCACCATAGATGTTCCTAACGTGACCCCCTGAACACGTTTTGGGGGGACGTTCAAAATTGTATATATATATATATATATGTGTGTGTGTGTATATATATATGTGTATATATATATGTGTGTGTGTGTGTGTGTGTGTTTGCGCTCTAGCGGTCGCATTTTTTGTCCGATTTACTTCAAATTTGGTAGGGACGTTCCTTTCTGTAATCAGTTGGACTAGTTCGTTGGGAAAAACAATCGGAAAACTATAAACCCCTTTTTTGGGGATTAATCTTTCAAATTTCGAGTTTTTGGGCCCAAAAAGGGTCAGAAAAGCCCCTAATGTACAGTTAATGCATGTAAAAGATGGGAATTAGTGAAGCGAAAGTTTTAAGCCCTCTTTCGTTCTAGCATACATATTTACCGAGTAATTAAAGAAAATGTGTATCGACTAAACACAGTACGTTGTCTTATGGGGGTTCTACACTAGTAAAGCCTGTCATTCCTTTGTTAGAGTACTTATATCAACCCCAGCAACCTCATGCCTACTTTCAAGCCTGTCTCGACCTTCTCCTAACATTATAATGCGCAAACTTGTATTCCCAGCTTTGCAGGTAAATGAAACCAGGAGCATCAGAACAGCCAAAAAATCACTGTTTTCAGATTTTAATAAAAATTGGAATAAATTTATGTTTTTACACTGATTTTGAGTTTTAAAAGTTGTTATATAGAAATTCACTTCCCTCACGTCAGCGTTCTGCGTGCGAACTCGTTTTATGTATAATATTACTATGTTAAATGCGACTTTAACAATGATAAAGGCTGATCACTTGCATTACTGTTTAATTGTATTCATAAATCATTAAAACCTTTAAGCAACTTTGTGATCCAAGTGTTTTTCTTTTAGTGAATTCAGTGTAAATTTCAAAATATAAATAATAAACTGATAGTAAGTATGCATTAATGATAATTACGACAGCAATTTTTGTTGATCTGTTCTACCATGCCATTAAGGTTTTTTTATGTAAATTTTAAGAGAGGTTTTCCATCACCAAGTATTTTGCCGAGTATTGTTAACCCTTTTCAACATGGTCTTAGAAAAGACGCATTTTTTGTAATTATATAAAAAATATTTAGTATTTTAATTATTTTCTATGATTACTGATGGTTGCTGATAAAACTGAAATTGTTACTTAGCGGTAAGCACAGTACGTTGTTCAATGTTATTCTTGCGGGTAAAAAATTACCTTTTCTCTCTAATTTGTTGATAAATGTCATTAGAACTTGGTATGCAGGTCAGTTTTGCATTTGGCTGACAGAGGATACCCGGAACGTGTTGCCGCCTAGCCCCGGGGGGGGGGGGGGTGAAGGGGCATTTCCCCTCTTAAAACCATGGTGTGTAGCAAATGATTCTGTAATGTCTCCAAAAAAGGGATTTGGGTGAATATTATATACTGGAAACAAATTTATTTAAGATTGTCTTTGTATACGCTACCGTACTTTATATTCCGTATATTGTATTGGTTACAATTGGGCCGAAAGGGAGAGAGTATATTGCCATTTTCCTGACAGGCTACCGTGTATTTTTCCATAAAATTAAAATTGGGCATTTTTTAAATTGAATTGCATATTAAATCACCTTAACAGCTAGAACAGATATAAGTAACAATGTATGTTCAAAGTTAAATGTGTATTTTTGATTATTATTGAAATGCTACCCCAAGTTTTATAATGTGATTTATGAGGGTGGGTAAAAGGTTTCAAAACTCAAAGAGGTATGCGAGCAATGTAGGTTTGCTGAGCCTGGTACACATACAGAGGTTGAACGCAAGCGAAGGAAGTATTTTTACAAGAGCATTGGTCGAGTCTCTATATAATTAGGCATGAATAAATGATAAACTGATAGCTAAGATTCAGATAATACAGATAAATATATAAAGTTTATTATTTTGTTATAAACCTTTGCTCGATTTCAAGGGAATTTTTCCAACTTAAAAATAATCTTCCCAAAACAGAATAAAACAAAATAAGATTTCCTTATTCAGTAATGAAGCAAGGAAGTATGGAGTAAAGTAACTTGTATCATAAAATATCCTCTTTTAGTTCTGAAATTATTATCCCAAAACAAAATGCGGCAAAAGAAATTCCCCCTTTTGTATAAATAAAATCAATCAAGTTTTTAATGTTTTCAAATTTCAAATTATATTTTAACGGCGGCCCATTGACGTCTCGGGGCAGGTGATCGGGGCAGCTGCCGCCGCAACAACTCAAAACTGACGCTGTATGTAAAGCCCCTTAATGATCATCGACTACTCGAAGGATTTACATAATCACGTTAATGTGTCAATGGCTATACGCTTTATAATTACCAAGTATAATACACCGGAAACTTCAGAGGATTTGGATGGACAAGCGCCTCGTCGAACGGTATTTTGTATCTCCATTTCTCGGCTGGGTACTAAAGGGATTTCTATTTAAAAAATGTAAAAATGTAAATACTTCTTTTAGAAACTGTAACTTAGGAATACATTGTAAAATAAAAGTTGTGTCTTAAGCGGTATTTAGTTCCAGTTTGAATGTCCCACTCTTACGGAGTGCAAAATTGTATCATTCAATAGTGACTGGGGGCCGATCTTTGCAAGGAGAAGGTCAGTAAAGAGTGGGCTCCAGTCACGAAACATTTGGCGTTTCTACCTGCTTCCCCCAAATCAAATCAAATAAAAAATCTGTATTGTTATTCTTCGATTTTGACCATAGCATTGACAAGTGTCAGGTTTTGTTTCACAGTGAGTAGTATCATTGACTATACACACGTAGTGTGTACTATTAAACGTCTTATAATACTAATAATCAACAAAAATAACATCAGTTGTAAGCATAATGCAGTTAAAACACAACCGAGACTCATATCTCTCTTCTTAACTCATATCTGATAAATACTCACGGACGGTGTAATATTCCTTTTCAACCAGAAAACCCTTAACTTTTTCCGGAATTTCCCCACATCCGGTTCTGATTTAAGAAGATGAGGCTGCTTGTACAGCTTTATGGAGGAATAAAGTGTTTGTTTTTCAAATGTCGATGTAACTTTCAAAGCCCATCCCTCCTCAACGCATTATTCGATATCGTTGATTTATGGCTTAATTTATCGAGTAAATAAATACATAACAATTTCAGTAGGTATGATTTTAATCCTATACTCTAATATGAGTAAGGTTTGCTTGCGACACTGATCTCAAAAACGGCTCCAACGATTTCCTTCAAACGTTCGAAATAACTCATTTCTGGGATACAAATAAGTTCTAGACAGGCCTCGTCCCCAGGAAAAATCAAATAATGTAAAAAAACTAAATTGAAAAGTAAAAAAAATTAACATTGGGCTTATGGAGTTTCAAATCAAAATAAAAGAATTGTCACAGCTGTTCATAATCAATCAGGGAACTGTCAAAGTAATACTCAAGTTGTATATGGTTATTAACATGTGGTTTCCTGAGAGCAGAGATTAAAAGATTTGAGTGAAGATTAGATATATAGAGTAGTAAAATAAATCAAAGGGACATTGAACTATAAATAACAACTGGAGTGACCTTAAAAATGTAGAAAAGAGGCAAATGAGTTATACAAATCTGATTATCAGTAGGGGGAAATGGTGAAATAATACTCCAAGTCATCTAAACAAACTGACTGGCCTTCCCCCCCAGGTATTATCTAATCATAATCGTTTAATAAAATTCCAAAATATTCAATATTACGATTGTAACTTTCAAAGGGTTTATAAGGGTGAACTGTTTGTGTTATAACAATTCTACTCACTGAACAACAAATCAACTATTCGTTAATCCGTCGAGGATGGTATAGGGATTAAAGTTAACATTCGCCTTATGGGGGAAGCAGGAAGAAACACAAAATGTGGCGTGACTGGAGCCCCCTCCAAGGCTTCAGGTGTGCGTGAGACCGCGTGCTGGGTTGAAGAGATTGTGGGCCAGCATGGCACCTGTGCCAGCTGGTGCCTCAGCCAAGGCACGAGCCAGGTTCTAACTGCTGTTTGACTTGACTCCGGTTGCTCTTTTGCTCTTTTAGTACCCGAGTGTCGCCGCTGAACAGCTGTTCGTGACATCACGCCGCGCCGGTCAGCTGATTGATCAATGGGCATCGGTTACGCATATTTTATAACTTTTCCAAACTGTATTAGCGAATTTCCTCAATGGGAAAGAAGCTATTACCGTGGGTTGAGTGATACAGGGGGAGATCATGGGGTCATAACTCTCCCCCCCCAAACCTCAAACCTTCCCTTGTACTACTTAATTCCGCCGTAAAGATTATTTTATTTTCACAGTACATATATTTTTCATTCATAACCCCCTTCCCCCCCCCCCCTAAAAAGTGCTGTATAGCGAACCGTTAGCAAATATATAATTTTTTTATTGTAACTGATAAATGTTTGATGTAGATTCCAGATATAAAACAATGATGTGTCAAAAGCTCGTATGTAACTGTACTAAACAATAATCGTTCCAATTTTGTACATGTTATATGGGAACCAGAAATTTCAGTTTTTTTGTGGATGGTCTGCCAACTTTTATAAAAATGGTCTGATTTTGATTCAATTTGGCAGAGATGTAACGTAGCATTAGTTTGAACGAGTTATAAAACCAGACGGATAACATTATCCGAAGGGGGGTTTAGGAGGGTGTTGTACCCCATATTTATATATGTATCCGTGAACGCGATAACTTTTTAAAGCAAAATTCGATTTCGATGAAAATTAGCACCAATGTGTACAGTTTCGAAAATGAGAAAGATCGGACCTTGGGAAGGGGTTTTATGGAGTTTTAAATATATCTGAAAATCATAGTGATTTTAATTTGTAACTCTAAAACTTTGAAAACACACAATTTTGGTTTTGACCATTTTATAGGGATCAAAAAAACAAATATTTTAGTTTTTTGTAGCCAAAAAAATGTTCTTAAAATTGTCCATGTCAATCTTAAGGGGAAAAAGTTCTATCCTCTGCCTCAACTGATTTTTACTACTCTCAGTATAAGTAGAAACACATGTCAGTTCGTCAACAAAGTAGACACTTAGTCACATGTTTTAATGTAAACAAAGTAGACACTTAGTCACATGTTTTAATGTAAACAAAGTAGACACTTAGTCGCATGTTTTAATGTAAACAAAGTAGACACTTAGTCACATGTTTTAATGTAAACAAAGTAGACACTTAGTAACATGTTTTAATGTAAACAAAGCAGAACTATTTAAATGAGAATTTTTTTTTCGTAACAAATTTTCGGTACATAATTAAGAAAAATAAATAATTTCCCCCCAGACCTTTAAAATGAGAACCTCCCAGCTTTCTGCGACCTTCCGTTTGCTCACAGTATCGTTGTCAAATGTGGGGTTACGGAATTAGATATATAGATTGGGAACAAAATTGGTTAGTAAGAATAAGAATTCAATTTTGTTGCAGATTATTTTTCGCTATTTGTATTCTATTCACCCTGAAAATTATAGTATTTTCTCCTTAAGATTATACACGTGATAAATATTTTTAATTGAACTGCAAACTAGCAACTGAACATTAAATTATCATCGTGTAGTTATTTCTTTGTACAGCAACTAAGTATCAAGTAGCAGTAAGAATGGACACAGAATGTAAATTCAAAACTACTGAATTTGTGACACAATTTGTACGATTCCATGGCCGAAGGCGAGATAAAATCCGAAAGGTGAAGAAGCTTAAGGAGATAAACGATCGCATAAAACGCTGCATGTAAATAAAAACATACAAGTTTAAAGAAATATTGAATTCGATCAAAAACTGTGGCAGCAAGGGAGAGAGGGAGAGAGAGACGAGTGTGTAAGCTCGCAAGGTCCTCGCTTCGCTTGCGCGTGTATCAGGGCGGCAGGAGTTGACAGAGGTTACAACACTGATAACAAATTAACTCTGACAGTTTATTTATTTTACATTTCTGAAGGGGTCAGTTATTGATAGCATGTTAGCACGCCAATCAAAAAATTGTTCCAATATTACTGGATTTAATGGTTACTGCATCAAAGAATACGATACAGTAAGTTTAATCGTTAATCACATGATCTAAGTTTTAATTAATTTAATCAGTAAATAAAATAAAAATAAAAATGTATTGATTCCCCCATAAGAATATAATTTTAAAACGTACTACATTTACCGCTGATGAAAAATGTATTCGTCTTCGCAACCAATTTCCGTAGAGTAATAACTTGAAAGACTAAATTATAATAGTTATTATAGTGTAATTAGTTTCTTATATATTAATGGTGATAAGTACAGCTCATATGTTTCATGTTTATTTTTTGCTAAATATCAAAAACTATTTTTTTTATATTTTAAGCCCTATTTTTGCTGACCCCGAATTTTCCCAGGAATGCAAGTGTTGTCATTCTCGTAAGATAGTCCAACTAATACACTTTAAACCACCGAATTTAAACAACATATTAAAGCAGTTTTTCAGATATTCGAATGGGTTCACATTTCTGTACATTTTAGCGGTGATCCTTAGAAAATAAAAATTGTAAATAATTCAAAACAACCATCTAGGAATACCGGGATTCAAATTATTTTTTTTTTAATTCATTTCATTGCCATTACAATTTTTTACAGTCGGTAGCAACAAAATTAAAATAAAATACAATTTGCAAGATTTTTTTACAAATATTATAATTACTAAATTAAATTTTAAATAATTAAAATAATAATAAAGTTAATAATAACCTAGTTTAACTTCTATTGTTATTGGTAAATTTTTAATTAATATAAATTGAACTATTTATGGAACTATAATTTTGATAATGTAATAAATCCATCAACACTGAGGAAAGCATTTGATGTTAAAAATTGCCTTAATTTATTTTTGAAAGGACATAAATTTTGTTCAGTTTTAAAACTTGAGGTAATCTGTTGATTAATATACCTACATAACAAATGTTGTTAAAATATGACTGTTAGTGTTCCCTCTAGGTCTGTACACATAGGCCTATTTGCTGACAGACATCACCTCAAAAATGTTTTTATAGTACTGTATTAAGTATTTTGTTACGTATTTTTTATGTTTTTACTATCCTGCATTATTGTATATTTTGTAAATTGGCTGCTTGCCGTTGATGAATAAATAAAATAAAATGCCACTGTGTAGTTTATTAAACACAAAAACAACAGTCGAAGTCGTATTTTTTACTTTTTCATCAGAAATATTCAAAAACCTGGTCTATTACCAAGGTCGACCTTTTTTAAAAAGGCTTACTTAATAAAATAAACAAGTAACAGCTGGATCCAATTACGCAGTTTCTCTCAATGCTCAGGGTGGGTTTTCTTCTACCCAGGTTGGAGTGCCTAAAAGCTCCAAACCCAGCTGATTTGGGGCTCCATCGCTCGTATCAAAACGTGTTAACTCCTTCAAATTCTTATTCTCTTCGCAAAATTCAGAACCTCAAAATCCATCTTATTCCATAAGCCTTTCCAAAGAAACATTTTAGATTCAATGGAATCAATTTGTTCAGCTTACTCCCCCCCCCCTCTTCAGTTGGAGTCCGATGTGAGCCGATTTAAAGCAACTTTAAAAATTACTCCTAGATAGGTGCAGACTAATGCAGTGTCCACGATCGTATCGCTGACGGGGTTTCCTTGCTGTATGTCTTCAGAGTCAGTTGTCTTGGTATGTTTTATCTAAGGAGAAGACATTACTCTATTTAAGTTGTAGATATATAATAGTTGTAGATTAGTGACTTGACTAATGCAAATTTATATTGTGGATTTTGTCAAACAAATTAGATATTGAGTTAAGGCCACGCCCCCCGGCGGTCATATTGGATTGATTCTCCATAAGCGCAATGCTAACTAAACATCTATTTAGGACCCACATTTTTATTTCATTTTCAAACTGATTTAGGTAATTTTTTCACTACGCAAAATAAAGTAAAGAGTGATATTTGCGAGTAAAAATTCCTATAAGTGTTACAGATTACCAGAACAAATTTTCAAACTTTAAAAAAATTAAATTTTTTATTAAATATTATAATTTATTTTCAAAATATCTTCCACAATAATCACCCGCGATAAGAATATCTTTCAATTGACATCAAAATCAAAATTTTAACTCAAGAGGTAAGCGAAAACTTGGGGTCTGAATTTAACATTATTCTAATGGGCAATAAAACCAATATGGCTGACAGGGTAGCTGGCTCTTAAAAGAGAACTGAAAGTTAATTGTAAAATCTCGAAAAGGTCAATATATTGATTGATACAGTATTAATAAATAAATGTTCACGTTTGCTCTGCTACACTACTCTGCTAGCCTGATACACGGTGTTCAATGTTCGACTATGACCACGTGGGGCAGGTCGGGACGGGATGACGTCATCATTGGCCAACCCGGCACGTTTACAATACAAGCAACCACCAACATCAATATCAAATGTTCGTTGAGCTCTAAATGTATTTATTAAGAGAATTTCCTCTCTTTCTACTGTGATATCCATATTTTTCTATTACCCGTAGAAATAAAAATATTTATAAAAAATATGTTTTGGGTATATTCTCTATATTTTACATGAAAACTACATTTTTGTTCAAATCCAGGCAAAATTTCTGCTGCAATTACGATTACAAGATTTAATATTTTCCAATACAATGAATGATTAAGGCAAGTAATGAAACGAGAGGACGATGATGGGGTTTAAGTGTTATGGGGGAGGGGGTTAAAATTATGACCAAAAGCGTTACTATTTCCTAGACACATTTCGTTCGGTACCAAGAAAATAAATATGTTTCAGATCCTATCGCCTATAGAGATGTGTCTTTTAGCTACATTTATTTACATCATACTGTATAGGAAACATGATCTCGCCTAGCTGAAGATGTAATCTCTAGTATTGTTCGTCTGCTCTCAAAGATAGAAACGGAAACGGAAAGAGGCGCAGACAGAGTTAGAGACGGAAGTGACGGGGGTTTGCTGAAAGAAGAGAGAGTGCCGTGTGCAACGAACACACAGGTCCTCAGTGGCACCGCTTGTACCAGGAGACCAGAAGGTTTCAGCAGTGCCGCGTGAATTGTTGTGGTAAATATTCTTGTAACCAATTAATTAATTCTTTACGTATCATTTACACAGCTGAATTCATCAACTCCTAAAAATATCTCCAAAATACTTATTTTATTTAAGTGTAGAATGTCTCGGCACCTACTGAACTATATCACACATTGAATTATACTGCAACCAGCATTCATGTCTAAAGGCGAAGGGGTCATTTACCTCTCTTTACACTTGGGAATACGTTTAGCGCATTATCAAAGTTATAAAAATTTGCATGAATTCCAATCTATAAACTCTTGTAAACTTAGACTATCTTATGAGTTTAGAACACAGAGTCAGAATTCAGAATAATTTTAAACGATATTCCCGAGTTTACAGTCTTTCTCCTGATAAAATTACTCCATAAAGTAGTTCTAGCGAATCCAGTTGTTCGAATTCGAACAATATATTTTGTTTAAAGATTAATCAGCTCATACCTAGTTATTATAGTATTGTGATGTAATTCCAGAAGTTACCTTAAACCAGCTGATCTTGCTTCTGCACCGTGTTTTGTTACTAGCAACAGCTGTCAAATGCTCAATTGAATAATTGATTTCTATTCTTCCATAAGATTAACATTGGAACCTTAAAAGCCCAGGAGGCAAAGCTCTGGAGGTGGACGATTTCCAAACCCCTCAGGGCACGTGTACACATTGTTAAATAATCCAACTATTTTTACTGAACCCACCCCCTACCCCAGGGGAGGGGACCAAGATGACAAATCTTCAACATTTTTTGTGAATACTCCACTTTTCACACACATTTAGATAGGAAGGATTGTTTTTTTTTCGAAACTTCTTATTTTTGTTATTGGTTAAGATATTAATTGCCTAGATTAAATTATGGTTAAGACTATATTTAAATAACAGATTATGTAATGCGAATAATAATTGATAGAATTTGTATTAATCGATACCTTGAATCTTACAAAATAATGTTCGTCCGATACAATATACAAATAAGGAAGACGGTGAAGTTAAACCTGATAGAAAGAGATTGTACTGAATACTTCCACCGAGTACAAGAGATTGTACTGAATACTTCCACCGAGTACAAGCGATTGTACTGAATACTTCTACTGAGTACAAGAGATTGTACTGAATACCTCCACCGAGTACAAGAGATTGTAGTGAATACCTAAACCGAGTACAAGAGATTGTACTGAATACTTCCACCGAGTACAAGAGATTGTACTGAATACCTCCACCGAGTACAAGAGATTGTACTGAATACTTCCACCGAGTACAAGAGATTGTAGTGAATACTTCCACCGAGTACAAGAGATTGTACTGAATACCTCCACCGAGTACAAGAGATTGTACTGAATACTTCCACCGAGTACAAGAGATTGTACTGAATACCTCCACCGAGTACAAGAGATTGTACTGAATACCTCCACCGAGTACAAGAGATTGTACTGAATACCTCCACCGATTACAAGAGATTGTACTGAATACCTCCACCGAGTACAAGAGATTGTACTGAATACCTCCACCGAGTACAAGAGATTGTACTGAATACCTCCACCGAGTACAAGAGATTGTACTGAATACTTCCACCGAGTACAAGAGATTGTAGTGAATACTTCCACCGAGTACAAGAGATTGTACTGAATACCTCCACCGAGTACAAGAGATTGTACTGAATACTTCCACCGAGTACAAGAGATTGTAGTGAATACTTCCACCGAGTACAAGAGATTGTACTGAATACCTCCACCGAGTACAAGAGATTGTACTGAATACTTCCACCGAGTACAAGAGATTGTACTGAATACCTCCACCGAGTACAAGAGATTGTACTGAATACCTCCACCGAGTACAAGAGATTGTACTGAATACCTCCACCGATTACAAGAGATTGTACTGAATACCTCCACCGAGTACAAGAGATTGTACTGAATACCTCCACCGAGTACAAGAGATTGTACTGAATACCTCCACCGAGTACAAGAGATTGTACTGAATACTTCCACCGAGTACAAGAGATTGTAGTGAATACTTCCACCGAGTACAAGAGATTGTACTGAATACCTCCACCGAGTACAAGAGATTGTACTGAATACTTCCACCGAGTACAAGAGATTGTACTGAATACCTCCACCGAGTACAAGATATTGTACGGAATACCTCCACCGAGTACAAGAGATTGTACTGAATACTTCCACCGAGTACAAGAGATTGTACTGAATACTTCCACCGAGTACAAGAGATTGTACTGAATACTTCCACCGAGTACAAGCGATTGTACTGAATACTTCCACCGAGTACAACGTTATTATGGTGTTTTCCCGTACTCAACTTTTTTGTGTATTTGCGTTCTTACGCCATTGACATTTTTTTTGTTTTCAAAGGAGACGGTCCAAACCCTGGTATTGTTACCATTCAAGTTCAGAGTGTACAAGAATGAAGTATTGATTAATAACCAAAAGAAATACTGCAACTGAGTCCAGTATCGAACATTAAGATCCAGTTATGGAACAATTTTTGTTTCATACCCATAAGGCCAATTTTACTTTCAAAGCTCGCGCCTCTCAACGGATTATCCGAAATCGATGATTTATGGTTCACCTAAAGAGCAAAATACCCCCGTCGCAGCAAACCTGCATCCTCAGAGAATTTCCAATGCATACATATGTTTCTCACATCCACATAAAGCCACTTACCAAGTTCCATAAAATTACATAAGTAAATAAGTGATATATAGCATTTTATTTATTCTCCATAACAATAGCATTATGGCTGAGTAGGCATGTTTGCTGCAACAAGGAAGATAAGAAATGTGTTTTATGCAATTATCAATTTAACTCAACCAGGGGAAGCTACATACCAAGTTTTATTAATCTACAGTATGTTCATAATTAAGGGAGATGCACAACTTTACATATTCTCCATATACGCTTGAGGGCTGAATACGCAGGTTTGCTGCAACGAGAAAGATAAGAAATATGTTTTTAAGAAATTATCAATAGTACCGGGGGACTGAGCCATGCTTGGTGTTTGATTCCGCAGAAGATGCATTGAATTTGTTTTATTTCAAATACTCGATCATTTTCAATAAGAGCTCGTTCGCTTCGCTCACTCGCCTATCGAAAAAAGAGTTTGAGTTGGCATTCAAGCAGTTTTTAATTTCCGTTATGAGAATTGCCATTCAAGTAGGTTTTTTATTTCCATTATGATAAACAGCGGTTTACAATATTTTAATTCATAGAAGTTGATTTAATGGTTTGTTTTTGTTATTCATAGAAACCGGTGTTATGATTTTAAACTCCATAAGCCCAATGTTAACATTTTCAATTTTCAAATGAGTTGTTTACAAAAATACGAGTTTTCCTGTGGTAGTGGTTTTCACCAATCGATTTTTTAGACCCAAAAGCCCCTAATCCCAAACTTACAGCAAAATCCTTCTGCTGATGGATCTCGAGATAAATTTTGCAAACCAACCCCATAGCTCGTATTAGGGTATAGGATAACTCAACCAGGTGAAGCTACATACCATGTTTTAATGATTTATGTTCATAATCAAGGGAGATATAAAATTTTACTTACCCTCCATAAGAATAACATTATGGCTGAGTATGCAGGTTTGCTGCTAAGGGGATAATCAATAAAAAATCTTTTTTTGCAGACATCAATACCATTACTAGGTGAAGCCAAATACCAAGTTTCATCAACATACGTTCATAAATACTCAAGATATCATATTTTTCATAAGGATAACATTAGACAACGTACTGTGTTTAGCACTTTGAATATCTCTGCAACGGTTGGACGTAGAATCACCATTTAAATACCAAAATGATTGTTTGTGGAGCTGAGTTGATTGGTAATAGCAAATTTGAAGTTTACAGTGAAATTAACTGAGGAAAAGCCAAAAAAATTTTCCCATAAGATTAACGTGGGAGATTTTATGAGCAGTTTTTATATTATTTTCTCCGCAACCACTTAACATACGTTAATGATTAAAAATACTATATTATTTGTTTTTTAATCTCTATAACATGGTTCAAACCAAAATGAAGTGTTTTAAAAATTGTAGGGTAAAAAATGCAAAAAACTGATTTTTTGAAAATTTAAAACCCCCATAACTCCCCATCCCATTGTCCGATTTTTCTGGTTTTCGAACTTAAAATCATAAATGTAATTTTACACATTTGAGCCAAATTTAATCAGAATCGGATATGATTTTTACTCAAGTTATCGCATTCACATATATATAAATTTGAACGAATAGTGTTTTTGTCATCTGGGGACCTCAAAACAAAAGGTTGTCATGGTCTCGGGCTTAAGTCTTACCATGAGACCTACGGTAATAGCTTCTTCCCTATAGGGAAAATTCGCTAAACATACTTGGCGATTTCAGTGAGTATAATTTCTTACTTGGTTTGGTTTGGCGTTTATATTAGGTACAATATTTACCCTGGATTCCAGCGAATACGATTACAACATAGTATAATTCTTTGACGTTGTCACTGCAGCAATTGTTTACCTTCCCCATATCACCGCTACAGAATAATCCCTCTAACTTTGTGCCAGTTGTTACCAGGTGGATCCAGGCCCCAAGTTCAAACAACTTTGCTATAAGCGGGGCCCAACCGTTTCTCGCAGGGTTCCCCAAGACGCCAAGACGGTTGGCCGTTATGTCAGGTGTGCCCGCATGTGCCAGGCAGGTGGTACTGCTACCTTGGCTTTCCCTTTCGCTCACCTGCCTCCACCATCCACCCGACTCTTCAATTAAGGGACGATAACGGTGGCACTCTTGATTGCGAATCTGCAGTGGCGCGAATTGAGACTAGAAAGACGTGGAGATACTCTGTGTAGTAACGATTCTTGGATAAGTCATTTTCAAGAAAAGCGAGATCAAGAGGAAAGCCCAAACGAGCTAAATGGGTGCTTAGTGTTCAGTGAGTGCTTTATGGTGGTGATGAAGTCCATTGTGATGCCCCTATAGTATTAAGTCTACTCCCGTGCGGGTGAACGCTCAGAGTTCAGTAACTTTGATAAGAGAGCAAATATAGACTCTTTCTCTAGGACTTTTTTAAAGACGATTCCCAGGAAAAAGACTTTTATATCTTGAGGGACTGCTCAGAAGAGTTTTAAAATTAAAATCTTTTTAACAGATTTTAATTTTTTTTTTGAGAAAAATAATTACATTTAAAGTAATACCTAAAACTAACTGGGTTAATGTTTGGAGAGAAGCCTAAGTCCCAGAGAGAAAATCAGAAGAGTTAGGGGGTTAGGGGGTTTCTAGAGTTAGGATGTTTAATATGTACCATCAATCATTCTTCGTGATGGGGAATTTCAGCCAAAAAATAACAAAAAAAACACAAGTAAAATATTAGACTAAACCTAATTAATTATTGTGGAGACTGAAATTCATGAAAAGTTTAATGGCAGTAACATTGTTATTATTGCAGAGGTGGTCTTTACCACAGAAACAGGGAAAGGAATATGAGACGAAATCTTCTAATACATAATACCCCGTCGCAGCAAACCTGCATACTCAGCGAATTTCAAATGAATTTATAACATAACACATAACACATTAAAACACTTAACAGGATTCATAAGAAATGTATTCACAAACAAGCGATATTTAAAATATTAATTATTCTTTATAAGAATAACATTGGGATGAGTACGCAGGTTTGCTGCAACAAGGCACACAAAATAATGGGTTTTTATGCAAATATCAATAGAACTCACCTTAGTGAAGTCACATACCAAGTTTCATCCATATACATTCATAAATAAGCGATATATAACATTTTAAGTATTTTTCATAAGAATAACATGAGGACCAAGTACCTAGGTTTGCTGCTACAGGAACCATAGGCGAAAATTTTTTGTGTGCAAACAACAATAAACCACAACCAGATCAAGCCATATACCAAATTTCGCCAGTTTATGTTCATAAATAAGCGAGATATACAATTTTTATTTTTCTCCGTAAGAATAACATTAGACAACGTACTGTGTTTAGCACTTTCAATATCTCGGTAACCAATTGACGTAGAGCAATGCTCAAAATACCAAATTGTTTGTTTTTTTAAGCTGAATTCAATGGTATAAATTAAAATTTGATTTAAATTAAAATTACATGTTAAAACCCAAAAAAACACATTTTTGGGGTACAACCCCCCAAAATCCCCCTTCGGATGGTGCGATTCAACTGGTTTTCGAACTCGTTCAAATAAATAGTACTTTACACATTTGAACCAAATTTCATTAAGATCGGACCTTTTTTACGAGAGTTATCGTGCTTACGGACACATATATATATATATATATAAATATAAATATATATATACATATATACAAATTTGAACGAATGGTGTTTTTGGCATCTGGGGACCTCAAAATGAAAAGTTATCATGGTCTCGGGCTTAAGTCTTACCATGAGACCTACGGTAATAGCTTCTTCCCTATAGGGGAAATTCGCTAAAAATCAATGTTTGTCCGTTCGTACTTTATGCGCTGTCATACTGTTCATCCGATTGCTTTGAAATTGTGCATAATGACACAAGTTAACCCTGGGAAGGTTATAGGCCATTAACCGAAGTCCTAGGACATTAGGGCTGTGCCCCACTGGACTTCAAATGTTCAACGTTAATCTTATAGAAGGAAGATTTATTTTGATTTTATCAGATGATATCTATAACTTAAAATATTGTAAATAGCTGTTTACCATTATGGAAATAAAAAAACCTACTTGAATGGCAACTCTCATAATGGAAATAAAAAACTACTTGAATGGCAACTCAAACTATTTTTTCGATAGGCCAGTGAGCGTAGCGAACGAGCTGATATTTAAAATGAACGAGTATTTGACATAAAACAAATTCAATGCCTCTTCTGCGGCGGCAGCAACGCGCCGGGTACCAGCTAGTTGTACATAAATATTTTTTTATTTTTAAAACAACATTTTCATTAGAACCATTGAATGGAGGTGATATCAGCCGGTGACAATGTCTTTCGTAGTCACCTCGGATATCCCCATGTGTGCCAGAACTTATATGAAATGACTTAGTCAACAGCCGAATTTGCAAGTCTCTATTGTACGTTACACCAATTTAAGATGAATTCTTATCGTTTTGTTTTTGTTTGTTTTTACTATAGAGGTAATTCCACATGAATAGTCATGACTTCTGATGATTCAGGAAGCTAATAGTGACTGCGACCAATAGCGCTAAAATTCCTATTCTGGTAAGCAGGAAAAAAGGTTGTAATCTGCCTTCCCGTAGTTCATATGCGTTCACCCCCTCGTTCGAAATCTCAGGGAAGTGTTCTGAATATAAAACTTCTAAATCTAATCTTAATTTAGCCAAAACATTATTTAAGGTCGTTTTTGTAGTCTGTGTGATTTTACTGAGTTCCGCTCTTTCGTTTTCTCCACCCAAGCATGACCTAGACACTACAGACTTCTCTGCGAAAGTTTTAAAAGAATCTCCATCAGGGTCACGCGAGGTCTAGTGCCGCCATAAGAAGAACAATCACTGACCTCGCCACTATTTCTAAACGTCAAACTCACTTAACGTTTAACGTTAATCTCCTGCGGTTAAGCCAGTTGTTGAAAGACATACGCATGCAGTGAGACGGTCGCGTGCCGGGATGCAGCGGGATAGTGAGAGGGAGAGAGAGGCCGAGGGGACGAGGTAGCAGATGAGGGACCGGGATACCGAGCCACGAGCCACATGGCGTAATCTGCCGCGGCACGCGCCGCATGCCAGGTGGCGCACACGCACACACGCACACTCTCCCGCCGTCCCATGTCCTACATAGGCGGCGACACCGGCTGCAGGTCCGGATCTCAGATAACGTTTTTGCCGATGACTTGTCTGTCTCGCCTCTCCAAATATTTACGGTGTTTCCACCCCAGATCTACATGGTGTTGACATCTGATCCTGTCCCAGCAGTCTCTGACGGATTTCAAAGGGCTATTTCTTTTGAGTAGCGCAACTCCTACGTCCATTATCCTTAGTCAGCTTCTTTCCTTTTTAGCGAATTTCCCTATAGGGAAGAAGCTATTTCCGTAGGTCTCATGGTAAGACTTAAGCCCGAGACCATGATAACTTTTCATTTTGAGGTCCCCAGATGCCAAAAACACCATTCGTTCAAATTTTTATATATGTGTCCGTAAGCACGATAACTCTCATAAAAAAGGCCCGATCTTAATGAAATTTGGTACAAATGTGTAAAGCACCATTTATTTGAACGAGTTCGAAAACCAGACGAATCGCACCATCCAAAGGGGGGGTTTTGGGGGGTTTTGTACCCCAAAAATGGTTTTTTTGGGGTTTCCACATGTAATTTTTATTCAAATCAAATTTTAATTTTTACCATTTAATTCAGCATAAAAAAATTTGGTATTTTTATCGGGGGCCCACCGGTTGATCGACATGTTAGTTGGTCTCAGGGACAGTTGGTAGGGTTTTAAAAAATAAATATTAATAATTAAATTAAGGACTGAAACGCACTGAACGACATGTTAGTTGCTCACAGGGACAGTTCGTAGGGTTTTAGAAAATAAGTATAAATAATGAAATAAAGTCCTGAAACCCACTGATCGACATCTTAGTTGCTCGCATGGACAGTTGGTAGGGTTTCAAATAAATAAATGTAATAACAGATGGGCTACTTGCTCGATGTACCAGTTGCTCGCGCCCCCTACTCCTTGTCTCGAAGAGAGGGGAGAAGCGGATATACGCACGGATTTACAGGAACAGTCCACTTCCATTCATAGCTGTAGGCGGGCCCAAGTAGCGGAGTAACGTAGCGTGGAGCTGATCGTCACTGAGCAGAGATACCAACACTTACAACCAAAATTTCCCGTATGATATCAATTTACCCGTTAATGTGACTGTATTTATATGACACAAAATAGAAATAGGAACGAAATGGTGTAAATTATTTTATACCCATAATATGTTATGATTGTATCAGATATGATCTATATATATGTATACATGTTATACATACGTTAAGGAGCAATTTGATAGACAATGCCTCCGTTATTTATGAATATATAATAACGATTGATGTTTTCCCTGATTCGTAGCCACGGCCGGAGTTAGTCATAGGCTACATAGGTAATTGCTTAGGGGCCCGATCCACAAATTGGCCCGTACTACACATAAATCATAAAAACCTAAAACCATATTCCAAAAAATTTAGTTAACCTTGGTGGTGGACAGCAAGGGGCCGCACCACATGGTGTCTACATACCCTAAATCTAGTTCTGAACATAGCTGGGCATAAAGGGTTTCTTCAGTTACGTTCTGAAGGGTACTGCCTCCCCCCTAGGCTACATAGATAATTGCTTAGGGGCCCGATCCACAAAGTGGCCCGTATTACACATAAATCATAAAAACCTAAAACCATACTCCAAAAATTTAGTTAACCTTGGCGGTGGACAGCAAGGGGCCGCACCACATGGTGTCTACATACCCTAAATCTGGTTCTGAACGTAGCTGGACATAAAGGGTTTCGTCAGTTACGTTCTGAAGGGTGATGCCTCCCCCCCAATTTAATATCAATCTGTCTATGCTATACTCTAATATGAATAAGGTTATAGCTTGCTTGTAAATTTGAGTTTTTTAAACTGCTCCAGTGATGTCCTAAAGTGTAGGAAATATCAAACTTCTAGGATAAAAATAAATTCCAGGCAGGTGTCATTCTCTTGATAAACTCGAGTAATGTAATAAAAGTAATAATAAAACTAAAATATGTAAATGCACCTTATGGGTTTTAAAATCAAAACTAAAGAATCATAACAGTCAGTCGTAACTCTGAGGTTTAATCAATCAGTGTATTGTAAAAACTATTGAATGAAGAATAAATATAAAGCGGTACGAAATGAATAAAAGGGATATTGAGTTAATAAAACGACAAGCTATCATGGTCCCGGGCCTAGGTATTAACAGGCTGTCTACGGTAAAGCTTCTTCCCTACAGGGGAAATTCGCTAAACGGGTTGTAAAGGAGTTAATTTCTTTTAATTGCAATATATTTCACTGGACGAATTTATACTTTCAAGGTTTATTTAATACTAGCAATTACTCGCGGCTTCACTCGCGACAAATTCTGACAAACATCTACAGCTGATAATTTTATAAATGAATAGTTGAATGTACCCGTTCTTCGCACGGGTTAGAAAGGTAAGTTAGCTTGAAACAGCTGTTCTTGCTCTGTTCTTTAAGCTGTCAAATGGAAGTTTCAACAGCTGTTCGCATTACAGTTTCTAGATGTTTACTTTCTTCTGAAATGTAAACATTGAAACTTAGGGCGTTCACGGGGCATAGCCCGAGGGGATTTTAAGGAAGTGAATAGGCCTATGTGTTGCATGGGCTGAAGATGAAAAGTGTAAAGCTTGGGCGTTGTGTAAAGTTTCAGCCCAGTCGGTTCAGTAGTTTTTGTGTTTACCCGGAACATCAGACAGACAGACAGATAGAAACCACCTCTTCTTTATAACATTATAGATAGATAGATAGGTATACTCGCATAATATCTGTATTGGAACTTACAGGACCCGTGGGGTGAAACCCTAAGGTTGGATGTGGACATTATCAGGTTGGATTTGTGTTATTTGTTAATGCAATATCTAAGCTGTTCATTCAACAGTTCATGCAACGTTTCACCTTAACCGGTCCAGTAGTTTATGCGTGATGGAACTACAAATATCCATAATTTTAAACTTTCACATTAGTAATATTAAAATTAGAAGGATAAAAGTTTGCATTCTTTGTTAGCGGTCATCAATAAAGAAGCAGATTCAAATGCAACATTTAATATAGTGTATTCAAATGGAATCCCAGCCCTTGCAAATTGTAATGTATTACAGCGAGATGACCCTGCAGTATTGGACAATACCTTGTACGTCTTGATTCCATAATTAATTACAATTACCAATTTACAAATGTAACAACTTCAAGCAAGGATGCGTTCCATTGTACCATACACGTTTTACGGCCGCTTTCCCCATCTACAGTCGTTTAAACCTATGTAAAAGAAAATAAGACTTCCCCAAATTGTAGCATATTACTACTATGCACATCCAGCACTCCATTTCCAACTAGGCCAAAAGTAAATATGCAGTTACCGAGAACGCCAAATTATAATAGGTGCAAATACAAAAACAACACGCTGACTAAACTGCCCCTGTTTCTAGAGCAACTAGAGGCACCACATATACAAAGTCTCCACTTCAGGAGGTTCGCGCCTCTTTTTAGCTGCTAGTGTGTGCAGCGAACTATTCAATGGGCGCGGTCATATTTTGAAATCACAACTAACCAATACAAATTATGTCGTATGGTGCTGTACTGCGTAACAAGTTAGTTGGACGTAGTTCTCCAATGAGCCAAAAGGTAGGAGCACAATTCAGAGAGTAAGGTGAGGTAGCAATCGTTGCCGTCGGAACTGCCTTATACGCCGCAACATCGGGGAAATTTTGTTACAAGGTTCAGCAAATTTCTTACCACACCTGCGTCCTGCGTGGTCCCGTGGTCCCGCCGGTCAAACATTGAGTTGGTGGTGGGGCTACACACTTCCGTTACAAGCCTCCGCCTCGCCCCTCTTCTTTGGAAGGCAGAGTGGGGGGCGCGAGCAACAGGTACATCTAGCTAGTAGCCAATCTGTTTTTACATTTATTTATTTAAAACCCTACCAACTGTCCATGCGAGCAACTAAGAGTTCGATCAGTGGGTTTCAGGACTTGATTTAATTATTTATACTTATTTTCTAAAACCCTACCAACTGTCCCTGTGAGCAACTAACATGTCGTTCAGTGCGTTTCAGTACTTTATTTAATTATTAATATTTATTTTTTTAAACCCTACCAACTGTCCCTGCGACCAAATAACTTGTCGATCAACAGGTAGGCACCCATTTTTATCATTGCTCTACATCAATTGGTTCCTGAGATATTGAAAGTGCTAAACACAGTACGTTGTCTAATGTTATTCTTATGGAGAAAAAGAAAAATTGTATATCTCGCTTATTTATGAACATAAACTGACAAAATTTGGTATATAGCTTCATCTGGTTGGGGTTTATCGTTGTTTGCCCAAAATACAAAATTTTCACGTATGAGTTCTAATGATATTTGCATAAAAACCCATTATTTTGTGTTCCTTTTTGCAGCAAACCTGCGTACTCATCCCCAATGTTATTCTTATGGACGATAATTAATATTTTTAATATCGCTTGTTTGTGAATATAATTCTTATGAATCCTGTTAAGTGTTAATGTGTTATGTTATATATTCATTGGAAATTCGCTGAGTATGCAGGTTTGCTGCGACGGGGGTATTATTCTTCATCTTCTTGTCTACTCTCTCCTTCTTTTCTTTCACCTCTTGCTCTTTCTTCAGTTTTTCTTTCATTTTGCGTCTTGTTATTCCTTACATTTTCCCGTTTCTTCTACTGATCCTCCTGACCCACTCTTCATTCTACTTACCAAGGTTGCTACAACAACTAATATCTCTAAATCAGTTATATTTCATTTTATCACCAAAGAGACATTGGCACCAAATTTAAGGTCATTCCAAATGATAACAGCTTCTTCCAGTATACCATGCCCTAAATTCGCTTCTTCCCTAAATTCGCTAAAGACGTGGAATTATATAAGAATCTTGGATACAATAGCACGATATGCAATCAGCTTACACACACTTAAATGAAAAATGCAGAGGTACTGAACAGCCAAACCGGGGCGGGTGCACCGAAACGCATTACGTATTCATAGGTAAATTTAAAAACACCCGAGCAACAAAAACCGGAAAATTGGAGATCAGTCAAGTGAAACCGACGGATAGGTGCCCTCCCCCTCCCCCCACCCCTCACCATATAGGGTCGCGTGGCGAACACCAGGACACCGTGAAGAGCGCGTGCACAAACGTGCTATAGTTTTTTTTCGATTTAGAATCAAGATACATGACCTAATCTGGATTTACCTAGGCAAGTCCCTGGTATGGGAATTAGGGATTCTGGAATGGTTTACAAGGATTTCTGGGATAGTACCTGGATATTCCTGGGATGGGATTAGAAAGTTCCTTGGATCAGGATGAATCCTGGAGTTTCTGGGATGGCTTTCTCGGACAAATAAGCCCTGGAATTTTTTGTCATCTTTGTATTACGACTTTAAGTGCTGGGCTAATGTCCTCTGAAACAGTTATATACATATATACACATATTTTTATTTAAAAAATATATACATTGATAGGATACATATTTTCTTATAATAAATAAAAGTATATTTGAAAATAGTCTTAATTTATAATATCTGTTTGTTATAATTTTGTTGGACCTCCTAGCTTACTCAATGTTAAATAATATGCCTCACGTGGGCTTACGCCTGTGCGTGGGCATGAGTCGGTAAAATCACTTTAACTACATTCTACCAGTGTCTTGAAGGGGCCAAAGCCCCTAACCTTTCTCCAGTACTCTGCCTCATCTGATTTATTTACTCTAGTCAAAAACAAAGTAAACACGTAATCACATATTTTAATGTAAACAAAGCTGACGTTTTAAAATCCCCATACTTTTCTTATGAGGGATTGTTTACGTTATTTCTCGTTTACTGGAATTTTTGATGAAATACTGCTATTTTACCCGAGTCACTGGGATCAAGACCTTTAATTTGAGCCGTCTACCATAATCCTGCTATTTTCCAAACTCCCATAATTTTGACTTAAACAATTCGCTTG
Organism: Allygus modestus; assembly: GCA_963675035.1. Taxonomy (NCBI): domain Eukaryota; kingdom Metazoa; phylum Arthropoda; class Insecta; order Hemiptera; family Cicadellidae; genus Allygus; species Allygus modestus. The sequence goes on from OY776112.1 coordinate 10,408,457, forward strand.
CAGAATTATATATAAAGATTACAATAATAATTTAGAACACGCAATTGTTGCAGTAGTTCTTAGTTACAAAAAGTTGTGCCTTAACTTGGGATTTTCTAAAGTTTATAGGTACTCAATTACTCCACCTCTGATAATGCTAATTGAGTGAGAACAATTTAGACGTAGAACCCTCCAACAACTGGTTTGCCAATCTAAGGGTAGACATAACGACGCCCCCTCACCGCTGAAGGACCCAACTGACGGACAAGGTGCGCATACCCACCCCCACCCCTGCCCCCATACACCCCCACACCAGTGTCAGATGGCCCGCAACCACGATTATTAATTACCTTACAATATTTGGTAACCGAACTCTAAAATTCGTTATTGGAGGTGCCGTTACCCTAGAGTAGGGGTGGTGAGAATGACGTATAGCTCGGCGGGGGAGGAAATATATAGTTCTAACCTCAATCGCCGGTTTTGGTATTAGTTATGGTCTCAGAGTTGATTGGAGTCCAGGTGTGCGATTCGCCGGTGGTCTTCGTTCCGCTGAAAACGCTTACTCATTAACAGAGAGCATGATCAGACTTATCTTTAGAACGAGAAAATGTTGCGCGTGAGAGGTAGTCACCACGAGAATATTCAGGATTCAGTTGGCATCTTTTCCCCATTTAATTTACGCAACGCTGCCTCACTTTGGCCTCCAAAAACTAAAACAACTTCTCCTACTTTTTCCGTGTCCGATTTTTAATGTTAATTGTAATTTTAAAAGTGAATCCTATATATGTTGACGGTTAATGTAAAGATAATAATATATCATAGTGAATGTCATAACAATTCTTTTAAATTTAACTAGTTTATGTCCCATTTTCTCTACGGTTATCTAGCAGGTGTAGAGCCAGACATTTTGAAAATTTACATCATAATCAGCTGACCATCTAAATAAAATAACTGCATAAAATTAACATTGGAACATTGAAACCCTGTGGGGCCTTTGAAAGTGTTTTTTTTATCCAAAAAATCATTTTAGAGGGGAAATTCTTTCCATTAATACATACATGTATGGAAAGTTAGAGATCAAAAATCGCTGAACAAAATAATAAATTATAATATAGATAGATATAGATAGGATTATACAGAATTGTAAAGATGGTATAATTGTTTTATTGCCATATAGAAGATATTGAAAAGTTTTTATTTTTACTTCTTCTTAAAAAAATAAATCCAAAGCTAAAGAGACTTCAAAAATAGTTTTTTGTCAAGAATATTTTTTCTCCCAGACGAAATCTTCTTCACGAGATATCCGGTCACCTTCTCCCATTTCCTCACGGTTCCATAACCCGAGCTTCCTCCCGGAGTATTTACACACAAACGACTCCCCCATCTCATAACACGGGGGCGTTACGAGGTTCTGTGGCTTCAGGAGGCAGTGGCGTAGGAAGCCTCACATCACGGAGGGGCTGCGGGAGACAGTAATGACGATGACGGAGGAAGTCTGATATCTAGCAGGTGACATCTGAACGTCGCGTCAGGAGGGTAGCGACCTGGAGGAGGTGGGGTTGCAGCTGGGGATGGGGGATGGTCGCAAAACTGCCCCGTGTAATTGAGGTGGCCATCATTATTGTAACGGTAAATGAACAGCAGAACGGGCGGAACGGTGCACGGTGATGAAAATGTTGCTGGAAATTATAGACCTGTTTCGCTACTTGTGGCACTTTCGAATTATTTTAAATTGGTTTTGAATAAATTAATTCGTCAGAAAATTATGATATATAAATATTTTATTATTTTGATTGGTTGCTACAGATTTAATATTACGTATACATAATCTTTAAGTGTTAAATATATCATCATTATATAAACATTGCCGGTTATAAATATTTCAAATCACAGTCTTTTGAAAATTTGTTATCCTAAAACATCAATAAATATTGTGCTTTGAACAAATAAATTCCCAATTCATTATTAAATGTGTTAATATAACTTTTAATCTTTAAATCACATCAAATTTACGTAATTTCCTTAGTACAATGATAATAATAATAATACCTTGACAATGATTTATAATTCATCCAAATTTACAAACATACTATTTTATAGGAAATATTTTAACCAGGCAAGGTAGGCCTGAGTCCCTCTTCCCCTTACTGTTGGGTACGATCCTTTATGGTAACCATTCTGAGATTAGAAGCTATAAAAACTCATCTCAAAATGGCCGGCCTAGGTCGGAACCGAGAGCTCCCGAATGAGAGGTGAAATCATTACTACCTCACTCGGTTGATTTTTTTTTAAATCTTTACATTACTTTTTTTACATTTCGAAATTTTATTATATTTTGTATATTTTCTTCTTTTTTAGACAATTTAGTTTGTATTACTCTTCACAAAATGATATTGTTGACTATATTAACGGTTTCTTCTTAATGGCACAATATTAAGTAAGTAAATAGATGGAACGGGCAGGCTCCAAATGTTCTTTTTTACTTTTAGTTCACCGCCCTTATTGACTTCATTTTATATAAAATCTCTTCCATGATAAATTTTCTAATGTTTGCTTTTGAATTTTTTGTCTTCGTGTTGTCATTCCTTTTTTAATTGATTTCCTTTCACTTCAATCCTGTATAAATAATAAATTTTAGTTAATAAATCAAACTCTGTACTTAAAAATTATGACTTAAATGGTTAAATACTCCAGGTCGTGTCAGTAAAATATTTTCTTGGTTAATTCAGCCAGGTGATCGAATCCAGCGAAGCCAGTTGCTCGAATTCGAGCAAATATTTTAATTCCTGATTAACCAGCTCATTTCTAGCCAACCTATATATGAAAATAATGGGGTCATTTAGTTCACCAGTACTACACAATAGTATATTTCGTCACTAGGATCAAAAGTGGATCTTTTTAATACGAGCTCCAGTTTAACTGCCGAGGCGAAGCCGAGGCTGGGAAATGAGCGAGTATTAAAAAGACACTTTTGATCCGAGTGACGAACTATATTTTTCGTCATACTGCCAAAAAACTTAAGGTTTAAACAAAAACAAAAGTAAAATTTACGTACTGTGTCTTCATAACCTCAAATGTTTCTTTCAGCTTGTCTCTTGAAACAATCAGCTGTTGCACATGCATAACTTCGGTTCATTCATATCTATCGGTTGTTGAGTCGATCATTCAAACCAATCATTGTGGTTCGAATCAATCGGTTGTTCTTCAAATAACAATACAACAATGAATGTTTCGATAATAACAATGAATGTTTCGATTATTTATAATCGAATGAATTTTAATCGATTTATGACGACCTCGAATCAAAAGTATCATCAACAATGATCTTTTTAGTCCTAGTACGATAATGATCATCAAAACATATGTTATTATCCAAAGACTAAAAAGAAGAACTTTTGAATCTCAACGCATCTGTCAAAAACAGATGTTTTTGAAGCAGTATGACGAAAAACAATATTTTCGTCTCCTATTTGCATAGTATTATTTAATGTAGTTATTTGTTAAAGGTCTATAATATTCGGTCTAGGTCATACTTTCTATGAAAAATAAATAAACGTTATGTATAAATGGTAGTGATTTACAATTATAGTAAGTGCAAATTACTTTGAATTTTACTAAATTTATACAATTACTATCCCTTTTCTATGCTACCTCCAACTTTTAACTATTACTTAACCCATTAAGCAAATAAATGTTATTTGCAAGTCAAAGTCCCATTTGTGAAAAAGAGACGTTCTAATTTACATTCAACCAACAATAACCTTCTCACGCAATCCATCATACAAATATCAAAATCATCATCTATTCACAATGTCGAGTGGCTGCTTCTGTTTTGATTATCTGATGCCCCGGAGGCAACCCCCGCCCCGGTTTTTGACCTCCCCTGCGAGGGTGCCCGGTGGTTGACCCAGGGTGGGAATCTTCTGATGAACCCCTCATTACACGTAATGACTGGCATCCCATCAGCCCTTAATCTGATATTCCTTTTTTAACCGGTTTTAACCAGGTGTTGTTACTAAATACGGCTACGTATTGTAGACCTTTCTGTTACGATGCTCTCTGATTTTTGTGGAGTAAAAACTTTTGTAAAATGAAGGGTTTACCTAGTTTCGTGTAGTTGCATTTATGTCAACTCTGAATTTTAATTAGAGGTGGATTTCTGTGTCTTGCCTTGCGGGAGATGTTTTGCGGTTTCTGACGGTCACCAGCAGCCAGCATATGAGATTTCTACTTGGTCAATTGTCATTGTTTTGTGAATATCCGTCAGTAATGAATGTCTGGAAATGTGAGATTTCTACTTGGTCAATTGTCATTGTTTTGTGAATATCCGTCAGTAATGAATGTCTGGAAATGTGAGATTTCTACTTGGTCAATTGTCATTGTTTTGTGAATATCCGTCAGTAATGAATGTCTGGAAATGTGAGATTTCTACTTGGTCAATTGTCATTGTTTTGTGAATATCCGTCAGTAATGAATGTCTGGAAATGTGAGATTTCTACTTGGTCAATTGTCATTGTTTTGTGAATATCCGTCAGTAATGAATGTCTGGAAATGTGAGATTTCTACTTGGTCAATTGTCATTGTTTTGTGAATATCCGTCAGTAATGAATGTCTGGAAATGTGAGATTTCTACTTGGTCAATTGTCATTGTTTTGTGAATATCCGTCAGTAATGAATGTCTGGAAATGTGAGATTTCTACTTGGTCACTTGTCATTGTTTTGTGAATATCCGTCAGTTATGAATGTCTGGAAATGTGAGATTTCTACTTGGTCACTTGTCATTGTTTTGTGAATATCCGTCAGTTATGAATGTCTGGAAATGTGTTTTATGAGATTTTCTCCTCCGGAGCTTCACAGTGCAAATTCCCTCATCCTATTAATATATTTTCTCCAGAGTTCATTGACAAGCTGGAACCCTATCTTATAAGAATCTATTGTCTATGTTTGCTGTGATATTTGTAAAAAAAAAACTTATAACGAATTAACTGGAAGAACCAGTTTTCGTTTTGGATCATCCAGCTCAAATTAGTTTATATTGTGATGTCATTCCAGAGGTTAGCTTGAAAACAGCTGCTCTTTCTTTACTATGTTGTGTTGGTGCGGTTAGTGTCAACAACTGTTCAGTTATGATCTCCCATTAGATTAAAATTGGAACTTTGAAAGCCTAGAGGGCAGAGCCCTGAAAGTGGATATATTCCAAACCTCCAAAAGGCACATCTAGACGTTAAGGGCTTTCAAATAACACATAAACCGTGATTTAAGACCTAATCGGTTCGCCTGCTCACAAAAATCAGCGTGTTGTTTTAATAAATAGATTAACTCTGTACTGTACCATATTAACCGACACTCTACCTTTTTCCCCTCACCATACGTCTACACGTTCGATAGTTTTCTGGTGTAGTGACTTAATGGCTATGAAGACTTCAGGGTTAAGGCGGTCCCACACTTCTCGCGAACACGCCTGAACATTCGGCCGAACATTCTTCCGAATGTTCACTGAACATTCGGTCCCGTATGTTCCCGCATGTATTCAAAAGTTCGTGTAGCTCCCACACTTCTCGCAAATACTCCGAACATTCGGATTTCGGCCGAATGTTCGGGCGTGTTCGCGAGAAGTGTGGGACCTCCTTTACACGTCGTCACCACACGTTAGTATTCTCCCAACTGCAGATTTGTGCAGGATCATTCGTATTGCAATTTTACATTGCTAACAAATCTTTATTAATTGCCTAATTATTAAATCAACTTCTTCATGATTAGCTGGGCAAGGGTTTCAGTTTTCCAAATGAAAATAACTTTTCCATGTCAAGATTTCCATCAAGCATCGTCAATAACGGTAAGTAGGCCAAGTGATCGAAGGCCGGAAGTGGCCGAAGGACAAGTCGCCGGAAGTCGGCCACTTAATACATAACCTAGCTCAGTATTTATAGGCCCTGAATACAGTCAGGCACACCTGCCGGCCTTTTCCTTTCTTCAAACGGTCTCAGGCGCACGTGGGCCATTACAACAAAATGGCCGTTGGATTTCCGGCCTGTACATTATTTATCCAGTGTAGATGGTAATCGACAACACAAATGGGATAATCTTGTAGTTGGCAACCCTGAATAGTGGTGGTGGCAACCCTGGGGAGTCTTGGGGCGACCAAGCGTGGGAAAACTCATCAGCTGTTGGCTTTAATGATGGATTAAACTATCAGCTGTTTATGAGGACGACTGATTAAACATCTCTGACAAGAATAAAAATCCGTACAATCAAGTGGAGAAGGCATCATATAAACACTCAACGGATCGAAAATGGATTATTTAAATATATTGAAAGTGAACAAAACTTCATAAGATATTTCCTAGCACTTTAAGAGAGTAAAGCTACCTTAGTTACTATCACAACTTTTACAATTTTATTTGATCTTGACTTTGAACTTGATCAGCTTCCAAAGACAGAAGAATTCATACTAGCTTTTATAAATATTACAGTACCTGGGGCCGAGCTTTGCTCGGGGAAGGCCAGTCAGTTTGTTTAGATGACTTGGAGTAATATTTCACCACTTCCCCCTACTGATAATCAGATTTGTATAACTCATTTGCCTCTTTTCTACATTTTTAAGTTCACTCTAGTTGTTATTTATAGCTCAATGTCCCTTTGATTTATTTTACTACTCTATTTATGTAATCTTCACTCAAATATTTTAATCTCTGCTCTCAGTAAACCACGTGTTAGTAATCATATACAAGATTAGTATTACTCTGACAGTTCCCTGGTTGATTATGAACAGCTGTTACAATTCTTTTGTTTTGATTTGAAACTCCATAAGCCCAATGTTAATTTTTTAACTTTTAATTTTAGTTTTTTTACATTATTTGATTTTTCCTGGGGATGAGGCCTGTCTAGAACTTATTTTTATCCCAGAAATTAGTTATTTCGAACATTTGAAGGAAATCGTTGGCGCCGTTTTTGAGATCCGTGTCGCAAGCAAGCAAGCAAACCTTACTCATATTAGAGTATAGGATTAATGTATTCCTTCTTCATCTGAAATGCACACGATAAACATTGTACTATCAATGTCTTCAAGAAACATGAAATTTTAGGAAAAATACATATAAGTACGCTGTATATTTAGGAACTGCATACATTTCTTCTTCTACAGAGACATTTCTATTTGTTACAACAAACTCACGTGTATTTTATAATGAGATGCCAATTATTTTTACTTTTCATTATGAGGGTTTAAAATCAACATTGGTCTAGTGCAAGGTGCCCTACGCTACACCCGTAACTTGAGTATCTTTTAAAGAAACCAAAATTGAATGAAGCGATCTTTCTTATACCAAGAAGAATTCAGCGATTCCTCCAAAGGTCTGATCTTGCAACCGGTTCCTTAAGGACTCGTCAACCCCGAACTAATCTACAGACAAGACAATCTTCCTCTATTGGCACAAGAGATTAATCGACTCCCAGGGGGGCAGAGCCCACGGTCCCACGCTCGGTTTGGCTATGGAACACTTGTGGGTGTTTGTTCAAGTGTCCAAGTCTAACTCAAACATCGCCACACATGACAACTTGTTTTTCAACCTTCGCTGCGGTGGGGTCTAGATTTACACTAGATCAGGTTTATTAAGCTAGTCATAGTACCGTGGTAACTTTTGATTGTTTAGAATTTTATTTTATTAGTGAATTTCCTTTGGAAAGTGAACTATTAGCATGACCCGCACGGTGAAACTTAAGCCCGGGACCACCATAGAAGTTCATTATGTGACCCCCTAAACACGTTAAAACAATCAGAAAACTCTAAACCCCTTTTTTGGGAATTAATCTTTCAAATTTCGAGTTTTTGGGCCCAAAAAGGGTCATAAAAGCCCCAGATGTAAAATTAATGCTTGTAAAAATATGGGAATTAGTGAGACGAATCTTTTAAGCCCTCTCTCGTATTTCTAGCGTAAATATTTACCGAGTTATTAAAGAAAATGTGTATCGGCTAAACACAGTACGTTGTCTTATGGGGGTTTTAGGGGACAGCTCACTTACTCTACAGATCATTGGCACAACGGACCTATTTAATAATATTTTATTTAATATGAGGTCCATTTACACTACAGCTCGTTGATACTATGACCCTCCGTTATATTTAATTTTAAAAAAGAAGGTCCATTTACTCTACAGATCGTTGATACAACGGCCCCTTATATTATTATTATATTTTTAAAGAGGGTCATAGAGCCAATGAACCCATTTAATATAAGCAAAACGGTCCAAAGCGTCTACAGGCTCGTTGCGACAACGGACCTTCATCGATATATTTTTATAATTTTATAAAATAAGACCGTTGACACAACGAGCCATTTCATGTGAACTAAATTTAAACTGAAATGAACGGTCCGTTTACTCTACAGATCATCGTCCTACACTGCGCGGTAATAGTATCTATCAAACTGAAGGCGCTTTGCCTTGTGACGCTTGCGCTTAGCGTTGCCCTTTGGCGACTTATTACGAAAGTCAAATGACAAATGTGTATGATCGGTAAATTTCCAGTATCCATGTATATAATACGTTAAGCCGTTTTTTGTAAACACAACTTCTCCCTTATTTCTTGGCCAATTTTAATGATTGAAGTGTCAAAACAATTCGTCTCAGTTCGTAGTTTTGCAATAAGGTTTTTAATTTTCGATATTTATAATCTCAAGGGCACGGGCTGACCTCATAGTTAGTTTTTTGCCCATAATAATAACATGGGGAATAATTTGATTTGAATTGTAGCTGTTCACACCTTATGGACAGGCAATAACAGATGTTACACATATGGACTGTATTTATCTATATAAATAAAATACATTTTTTTCTACATCGCTTTGAGCAGTGAAATATTGTATGCAGCGGAGATATTTAAATTTTGTTCACCTGTCTGTTCGTTTATGAAACAGATTTGTTCAGTGTTTCTCAAAAAAATACTGAACCTAATTAAATAAAATATGTTGCCCATTTTCGTGTGGGGCAGGAAACGTCTAGGCTTCTGCAAATCATTACGTAGGTCATTAGGGTTATGCCCATTGGTCCGTCACTACCCCATAGAAGAGTTTATGGGTACAGATTACTCAACATTTCACCGTACAATGCACCATGTTTGTTCTAATGAGCATTTAGTCAGATCGTTTATCTTTTACCACAGAATGGAAAAAACACGTGATTTACTAACTACTTCACAACGGTGTACTAAACAATATAAAATCAAGGCGTGGCAACTAAACATTGGGTTGGGAGCACATAAAACCTTGCAACATAGTATTTAAAGCTTAATTTATCTAGATAGTCATTGTGATTATAATGCTGAATTTGTTATGTGTTTTTTAAGCCCATCATGCACAAACTACATGAGTTATTGAGTAAATATTTGGAAGAAGATAGGTCCATCACAAAAACAGTTAAGGGCTTATTTCAATTCCAATGAGACTCGTTCCTATTAATGACCTTCAAAATTTCCATGTTAATCATATATTTACTAGACCAATTGAACAAATAATTGGTAGAAACTCAGCAGGCAAAGTTAGGGGATATGTTCCCTAAAATCGGGGTTTTGTGTAAGTGGATATCACTATATATATTTCAAAATAATTAAAACTTTGACCAGTCCAACAGGCTGATCTACTGGGCCTATTTTAATCATTAATTTTTTATTGATAGCTTATTATGTCTAGATCACTTATACAAACTAATATATCTTCATTGGGCTTTGCCCCAGTGGCTCTTAAAGCCCCACTTAAAGCGATAGGTAAATTTAAAATAAACCATTAACTGTTTTAACGTTCTCAGCTTCCATTTTAAAAGTTGTTAAAAAGTCAGTAAAAAATTACTATTATGTAGCGTTACAGTATTTATGATTTCATTCAATTGAAACAGTAAATGATGTTGTTTAGCGGAGTAAATTAATTTAAAATGTTCTATTTTGCAAAATAAATAAATTTGTGAATGCTAAATTTATAGTCAAATTAGTTTAAACATATATTTGATTTTAACATTTTAAATAACAGTAGCGTAAATTAGTTTCTCTTTGATGGCATTTTTTTATTTTATAAGATATAAGAAGTTATCTAATTTTTAAACGGTATCGGAACTAATAAGTCCACATTTAGTATTCTAATTTTTACTGTACCATAGTTAAATACAGGATAACTTACGGACTATTTATTAAGTTACTTATTTGGATTACGTAAAATTTCACGATGTGTTATAAAGTAATTGTAAATAAAATACTTATTTGTGGTTAAAAAAATATATTACATTTATAAAAAGGCTAATTAGTCAAATCGTATCTCATGCTCTGTTTATACACAGATACAGCCTGAGATAACTGAACACGTAACGAGTTTAATTTAGCAGCCTATACCAACTTCGGCTGTACGATGTGTTCTGCCGCGCCGTGTCATACTTTTGTTCAAAAGATTATGTTATTTGTAGATTCGTTTTGTAGATACCTTAAAAACAAATGCATACACAACCTTTGCATTTATATTTATCTCTTTAAATACATCCTCATAATTAAACAAATAACAGATATTCCCTCCTGCAAATCACATATAATGTTTGGTAGAATCTACTATCCCGCCATAATCTGAATAGTATAAGATAATAAATAATAATAAAATCATCACGAAATACCGATGTTTGTTTGGATTCCAGAGGGTTTAATAATATTATTATAATATTATTTAATTAAACTTCCAAAATAAATCTGAGATTATTTGAAAATTACGCTAATAAGATAAAACTAATAAGATTACCTGATAAACTGTTAAATTACTTTATCTGTCCCTATTTATTCAGCTGGTTTACCTTATGTTTAGCTTATCTACAGTAATGAAATAAATCAGCTATTTATATGAACAGATTTACTTTATTGTGACTTTACATGTGTATTCTGTTTTTATTAACTGATTCAAGGGAATCACAAACTGATGTTACAAATTTGCTAGATTTCAATTAAATAAATTTTTCAGTAGGTGATTTAAATATAATAATGTTGGCCTAGTTAGTTTTGGTTTACACAAAGGTATATATTTTAATCTCAAGGTATTGGTTGACCGAGCTGACAAGCTCTAAAAATCTCTGAGTAATATATAATAAAATACTAGGAAATTAACTACTGTAAAATTAAATTAAAAACCAATACAAATAATTTTCAAATTGAATAAATATCCAATTAAAGATCTCTAGTTAGTTAATTAATGTCACTGTTGTAGTTCTTCACAAGCTCTAAATTAAAGATGGTGAATAATAGACACAACCTCTAAGGCTGTGATTTAAATTTCTTATTTATCTTAGAATTTGTTATTTATTACTTCTCGTTGTCTATAAAAGTTATAGTCTATTATAAAGTCAAAGTTTATAAATAAATAATTTATTAAATCTTGAGGTAACGTTTGGTAATGAAATTCTGAGGTTTGTCTTTTGGCCTAAAATACAGCAAGATCTCACCAAGTCTACTTGTGATAATTTAATCACTAGATAATGTTATTCTTATGGACATTCACTTTATTATAAGCTCTTATGGTTTGAGCTTATTATAATTAAAACAGCTGATCATGATTCGTAGTAGTTCCATGGGTAACCACATAATACAGCACACCCCACAATGTTTATTCCCAGGCGAAACCGGTTATGGTGACAGCTAGTATAAATATTTATGTATTCAATGCTAATAGTGGGATAGGTCCATTACTCCTTTAGTTTTCTCATCAGTATTATTAAAACTTCTTACCATATTTTCATCAAATTTCATCAAATAAAGCATACTCTGTGAAATCAAACAAAATTTTCAGATAAAAGAACTAAATCGGAATTTTAGACTTTAAATGTTTAACCAAAATATAGTTTACTGAATTATATCAATTGCATTAACTTGTATCTTCACATTTTTATTCATTATAAACTTAACATAACTCCTCCTATATACGTTTTGTCAGATTTTTTTGTGTCTTTAATCATGGTTTTTTTATACTGATACACAAATCGAACTTTAGGAAGGATAGTCACTACTGTAATTTTTTCCAAAAACTGTTGATTCTGCTCACACAAAACTACAACAACTGCATAAATTGCAAATCAAACTACAATTCCAGCTGTAAACCACTAGAATGCCGTTCTGCTATCATATTTTTTGAGACCCAGGATTTATCAAAGGAAAATCATCTACTTCTGGTTCCATTATCAAAACTCTATTCTGTCCTTGGGCTAAGGGACATTTTTTGAAACAACCCTGGCCTCTTTACGTTGAATAGTTTGCTCTGAATAGAGGGTTACACTTCGCCACTACACGCTATTATTTTATAAGATACATGGTTACTTAATACTAGTATCCCGTCACGGCTTCGCTCGCGATCACTGTACAATGGTATGTTTGAGAAAATTGTTACATTTTTTAAAGCACCTGGGGGACCGAGCTTGGCTCGAAAAGCCAGTAGTTAGTTTTTTAAAAAATGCCTAGAGACTTATATTCACGGTTCCACTCCAAGGCTAGCGTATTTGCTTTGCTTATTTACTCGATTACTTGGGCATGCCTGTTTTATGTTCAATCTTTAGTTTGAATGGTTCTCACAATTTATACATAACCTAATCATGTACATTTAAAGTTATGTACGCATAGGCAATAATCACAATTCTCAAGAAAATCACATGATACTTTACCAGGTGAGTGTTATTTTTACAATTGAATGGTTGCTTTTGAACAGCTATTAGTTTTTTTTATTTTAGCGAATTTCCCCTATAGGGAAGAAGCTATTACCGTAGGTGGCATGGTAAGACTTAAGCCCGAGACCATGATAACTTTTCGTTTTGAGGTCCCCAGATGCCAAAAACACTATTCGTTCAAACTTATATATATATATAGCTTTTAGCTCAAAGATAAAATGCACGATTGTCAGCGGGATATACGCATCCAGCAATAATGCGCGATTGAACTCTCCGTTCATTTTTGCCGTGAGCGTTGCGACAGTTTATACAGACCGTATAAACTGTAGAGACGCAAACAGACAAATTGCATTCTCCAAATCAGTTGTGCCAACCTTTGCCGTTTTCCACTGTGATAAGAGCAAACAGAAGTATTGCACGATTTTAAAAACTAGAATGACTACGGTATATGGTTTTGATTTGGTTCACTCAAAAACTTCTGATTATATTCAGTTATTGTTTAGCGATTTACATGTTATTTTTATCTTCTTAGATTATCTTACTGATCATTTTGAAACAAACAGTACAACACTTCCTCCGTTGTTATATTCACAAATAATTTGTCATCGCTTTTAACTTGCTAATGTTATTGTTTAATTGTACAACTTAATAGATGATCATTCACTTTGAAATAGGTAAATAATTAAAATTCATAGTTGTAGCCCCTGAACTGTGCGTAATAGACTAAATAGGTACATATCTTGTCGTCAACAGTTCAAATTGTAGTGTTTTTGTCCACTACATGTTTCACCGTAAATACGGCATTTTCAAGTGGTATATACAAGAACGAATTATCCAAATAGGATATGTCAAAATTAAAAAAAATCCACAGTCACAAACACAATCACAAACACATTTACGAATAAATACCGGTAGGCCTATCACACGCATATCTTCAATCACGCCACGGCACTGGTGAGAAGCAGACTCCACTGGTGAGAGTGGTTGTATATACCACTTGAAAGTGCCGTATTTACGGTGAAACATGTAGTGGACAAAAACACTACAATTTGAACTGTGATTATTAATTTCGGAAATCATGATTCAAACCAGCTGCTCGGCATATTGAATTCAACATTAGAGATAAATTGCAGTGCAGTACTGTTGCCAAATAAAATTTAAAATCTCAGTTTTACGCTAAATCGCTTACAGTAACTAAAATACAAACTTTATATCCCATAAAAATCAATGTTGTGTTCCTTACTGTCTGCAAATGTGTACCCAAAGACTCAAACCGTAGGTGTGTTGTCTGCTTGTTTACACAAACAGCCTAGCCCAAATTGTGGTGGTGCGTTCAAATGCAGTGAAAGAATCACCAAGCACGTTAAACAAAACAATACAAAATTAAAAATATAAAAAAACTTTGATTTTGCGATTTACAAATATTTTACGGTTTAATGTATTATACTGTACTATTCTAAATTTTTGAGCCAAGGAATAACCTTTGACACAAACATGGCCGTTGTACGTTCAGCAAGTTCCATTGTTGAAGTGGTTTAGGTTTACACTACCCGCTCTAAAGCCTGACCCACATTACTCAAGAATACGCCCCTTAATGCTGCAATAAGGGTAGGGCCTAATAACCATTATTGGTATTATTGTGTAAAATGTATTTGAAAGTGATTACATATAATTGTAGTGTTTTTTTCAAGCAATATAATAATACAAATTATTTTGTAATAAATTACTTTTAAGATAAGATTGTTATGGTATGCCTATTTATTTGTACACAAAATTAATAGTTTGTGAAACAACTGTTATGTTAGCGAAATAGGAAATACCCTATATATGTAAATATTAATCGTAATGATGTAATTAATTTACGTATCTGAAGCAAAGAAGGAAACGTTATACACTAACATTACGCAATACATCAAGGGAATAAATTTTTAACTGCAAAAAAGTTATTTATGATGAACTAGAAATAGCTTTAAATAAAATAAACTAATATAATCCCATTCAATGTCTTGGTAATCTGATATCTGAGCTGTTACCAGTGTACTAAAGCTGGAGAAACACTTTCTAGGGGCGTGCAGGGGCGAGCGGGACTTATTTAGTCTCTCAGCTGGCATCCTGATTGGCATATAATACGCGTTGCCTGCAGTACCAACTTCACGCGGTTACAGTGCCCCGTTTTCTGAACGGTCGGTTTTAATCATTAACATTCCTTACTCTTACCTATGGTTTTAAACTACCTAGTACACTAATTTATGTATATCGAGAAATATGTTGTTGACTGCTGTTCGTCTATGTAATTATAATATAAATAATTAACTAGGCCCTAGGTAACTTTATCAGGGTCTCTGGCGGATCCCTAAGGTCAGATCAGGATAACAACCATTTAGTTTTCATATTGTATGCCTAAAGAATCAGTGTGCACAATTTAAACTCTCTAGGTAGATGGAAAGTAGGAGAATTCGTGATGAGTGTGTGAGTGAGTGAGTGAGGGACTGAGTGAGTGAGTGAGTGATGGCTTTGCCTTTTATAGATATAGATATTAGGCTTATAGAGTTTCAACTCAAAACAAAAGAATCATAACAGCTAAGATGAAATAACGAGTGAACTGAAAAATAAACAGACATGCTAAGTTGTAACAACCTATTTGATAGTGAGTAGAACCATCGAATGAAGATTACATATATACTGGACGTGTTACAAATATTTTGTAGAAGATAAGTTTAGGATTCTGTATGATTGCCTTTTTTATACTACGATGAAACCTGACGACGTGTGTATGAAAACAACTTAAAAGAATTATAAAACTTTGATTAAGCCAAAACTGAAACTCACTAAGCCATAAAACTATATCATTCTATGCGAAAGGTAGGCGATCTGGTAAGACCAGAACTATACAAGTTTAACCATACGTCCACGTTTACACTTTATACATCTCCGTTATAAAATCAGTAACAGAAAAAAGTGTAAAGGGTGGTAACGTAAGTACCCAAAATGCTAGATTATTTTGTAATTGCCTCCTATTATACTTACTTACGTCATGGACACTCTACGCATTGTGAGGTTCATTCAGAATGTGTCATCTCCCTCAACACCCCGTAGGATTAGATATAGAATAATATATAACATATAATCATGATATTAAAATAAACTATTGTTTATGTTTGTTTGTTGGTGTTTTTTGTAAGAATGTAAGAGAATCCCTCGACTTTTTTATAACTAACGTAATAGTCCAGGCGCTGAGGGGGTTTGAGCATGCATAAAAGTATAACGCAATATTTTTGCAGATTGTTGTAATATGGACCTTGGTGATACCGGAAACGCATGTCGTCACTTTCCCAGGTGGTCGATAACTTGGGGGGAGGGGGGCAAAGATGGCGGGGGGCGCTATGCGTTAAAACGCCGATATCTCGAAAACGGTAAAAGATAGAACATCGGTTAAACCGTTGTTCTTTTTGTACAAATATGGGCAGTAGAAAAGCTTATCTGGTCTGAAGTCGTATCTCTATTAATAAAAGAGTTATGGAATAAAACATGAGTAAATGGGATATTTAGTTTGATTTTTTTAACGACTTTAGATGAAGTTTATAAGTATTGCATGCAAGTATAACCAAATATAATTACGTATTATTGTTATATGTAGTGTTTTGATACCGGAAACGCATGTCGTCACTTTCTCAGGTAGTCGACGACATGAGGGGAGGGGGGCAAACATGGCGCGAAGCGCAATGCATTAATACGACTGTATCTCGTCAACGGAATGAGATAGAACAACGGAGAAAACGCCATTTTAATCACAATAATTATTAAAATAAAAAAGGATATGTGGTTCAAGGTCGTATCTCCTGTAATAAACGAGTTATAACAATCATGTATTTCAAAAATTAGTGTTATTATCATGATTTTTAACGAAAAAAACGATTTATTTTTATATTGTCGGTTGAAATTAATAATAACGGCAACCCCTGTAAAACATGTAAAACAAGTTATGTTAGTTACGCCCAGTAAGTGAGATCGCTGCACCATAGGGAGATAAATGGTAATAACTACTTGTACGAATAACATTTTAATTTTAATCGTAATATTATATGAACTTACATTTTTTATTACGTGACTTTATGTAGAATAAATAGTGTCTAAATCTAAAGAATTGTATACAAACTTTGTATTTTTAATACCTTTGTTAAGAGCTAATATGAACTCGGTAATTGACGACGATTGCTTATATACCCTTTATATACCCTTACTTGGTTTGAGTCCATGTTCTTATCAAAAATAATTTTCTTCCGTTTATTAATAATTTCTTCTTTTGACCTGAAATGAAAAACAACACGTAAATTCCTTCGCAACTTTTATATAAAAAGTATATCCGTGTTTAATTTTGTATATCGTTAAAATAGCCATAGTTGATTAATTGGAATTTTTACATGTCCATTTCCGGTGAAATGTTTTAGTCATAAATTCTAATACCCTTAAATATAATACAATTTGTTTCGCTATGATTAAGATCAATGACAGGCACGCAATTGGTGTTTGCAATTTTGGAGTTTTGATATCTCTGAGGCAAATTTTAAAAAATATTATCAAAACATATGAAAATATTACTTGCCACACATTTTAAAAAACATGATAAGCTTAATCCATGGTTTAGATATGAGGATATGCGATAACTTTTACTTCGGTTATGACTAATTAGACTTTCAATTAAGATAGATACTAGTATTTTTTATTTAAATTTTCTGTTAAGCATGGGGTAACATCCTGTAGTAACCATTGATTTTTCCTTCTTAAACTTCGTCAAATAGATCATTTCGAACATTCTTGCAAGATTTCTTGCAAGATAGGACATATGTTTATATAAACCTTTTTGCTTATTTTGACCCAAGGAATCACTACGTAAATTAAGTTCCCACCTTTTTTGAACACCCTGTTTAAAGGGTATATAAGCAACCGTCGTCAATTACCGAGTTCATATTAGCTCTTAGCAAAAGTATTAAAAATACAAAGTTTGTATACAATTCTTTAGATTTAGACACTATTTATTCTACATAAAGTCACGTAATAAAAAATGTAAGTTCATATAATATTACGATTAAAATTAAAATGTTATTCGTACAAGTAGTTATTACCATTTATCTCCCTATGGTGCAGCGTTCTCACTTACTGGGCGTAACTAACATAACTTGTTTTACATGTTTTACAGGGGTTGCCGTTATTATTAATTTCAACCGACAATATAAAAATAAATCGTGTTTTTCGTTAAAAATCATGATAATAACACTAATTTTTGAAATACATGATTGTTATAACTCGTTTATTACAGGAGATACGACCTTGAACCACATATCCTTTTTTATTTTAATAATTATTGTGATTAAAATGGCGTTTTCTCCGTTGTTCTATCTCATTCCGTTGATGAGATACAGTCGTTTTAATGCATTGCGCTTCGCGCCATGTTTGCCCCCCTCCCCTCATGTCGTCGACCACCTGAGAAAGTGACGACATGCGTTTCCGGTATCAAAACACTACATATAACAATAATACGTAATTATATTTGGTTATACTTGCATGCAATACTTATAAACTTCATCTAAAGTCGTTAAAAAATCAAACTAAATATCCCATTTACTCATGTTTTATTCCATAACTCTTTTATTAATAGAGATACGACTTCAGACCAGATAAGCTTTTCTACTGCCCATATTTGTACAAAAAGAACAACGGTTTAACCGATGTTCTATCTTTTACCGTTTTCGAGATATCGGCGTTTTAACGCATAGCGCCCCCCGCCATCTTTGCCCCCCTCCCCCCAAGTTATCGACCACCTGGGAAAGTGACGACATGCGTTTCCGGTATCACCAAGGTCCATATTACAACAATCTGCAAAAATATTGCGTTATACTTTTATGCATGCTCAAACCCCCTCAGCTCCTGGACTATAAATACAAGTCTAAGTAGAAGAGAATTTTGAAGCCAGAATTCAAATTAAGGGTTCTAATATTTTAGAAACACTCGATGTTAGTTTAAAAAATGTCTAGCTGCTTATTCTTACATTTTAAGTGTATTTTAAAGAAGTACTTTCAGATTATAAGGAGTAAACAGCTGTGAAAGATTCAACCAATGAAATGAAGATGAGTTTTAATGATTCCCTAAAAATAGGATACAGAGGTTAACATCACGCTTTAATAATCCCATTCGATAATTATTTTAATAATCAAGCACAACAATTTGACTACTTTTTTAAGGGTATTTGCATCGTAGGAGAAATTCACGCATACCGTTATAAACGTTTTGTCGTGTAGATTTGCACCCTTTGTCCCTCATTAGTTATATCGGCCCTCAGGACTATATCCCACAGGCCTTAAAAGTTTCAATGTTTTAAGCCTGTCCGCACACTTGACTTATGCACTTTTCCGTGCACAAGACGCATGCATCAGCGCATGAAGCAACAACGCTTAAGAGGTATGCTCTATTGAATTAATTTTTAAGTTAAATGTGTGTGATATATAAGCAGTATGACAAAAAAAGTTGTTTATCACATGGAGCAAACGTGTGTTTTTAGTATTTAACCGTTTTCCGAGCGATTGCGCACCAAAAACAACCACATTTGCTCCTTGTGATTAAAACTACTATTTTATGGTTATTTTAAAGAGTATGTTATATAATCTCAAATTTTTAATGTATACCAAAACTGTAGACTAAATTAACATAATAATATAATATCAATTTTGTTCTCTGTTTGTATTCAAAACAGCAGAGTAACAAACTCATAAAATGTATATACATATCACATAAAATGTATATTCGATGTGGTAAATAAAGTAGTCTAAGTTGTACCAGTTCTGCAAGAAATCTCCCACAGATACGCCCAGTCACAAAACGTGGAAAGAATCAGTTACTTAAAACAAGCAAATTTATGTAACCGCTCGTTGTAAAACCAAACTTCAAATTACAAAAATAATGTTTTATTTTAAATGGAACCAAAGGTCCATCGGATTGATACAATCATACGTATTATCAAAACTAATATATACAAAGAAAACGATTACTGTATTGAGAAAGGTAAATTGGCCAAAAGAACTTTGCATTTACATATTTTAAA
This sequence comes from Allygus modestus, assembly GCA_963675035.1. NCBI lineage: Eukaryota > Metazoa > Arthropoda > Insecta > Hemiptera > Cicadellidae > Allygus > Allygus modestus. The sequence continues at coordinate 10,428,207 of OY776112.1, forward strand.
ACACATTTAGGAGTCTTTTAAGTTAAAATGGCCAACCGGTTAAGACCGTGTCAATATCAGGAATGGAAAAACCGGGCCAATAATTTTTGTCTTCCATACGGAGTACCCAACTAGGGACTACAGTCACGCCAAATTCCTCGATTATCATTTCCGAGGACAATTATCAATTCAATTATCAATTTCCGTAATACATAGGCTAATTTTAAATTTAAAATTATATGTACTGTGGCATTAAAGCTCCTTATGATTCTACTACTTGTAGGACAGTACCTATTATTATTGTCATGTTCATACACACATGTAGTCAAACATTAAAAACGTACAGGTTGAATTCGATTACTTCCTGGACGAAATACGCCTAGGCAATACCTTAAGCTTCTACGTCTTCAAAATAAACCTCTATTAAAACACGGCGTTTTACTGTGGTAAGTTAGTTGTTTTATACAGCAGTTCCGTTGAATATATTTACTTGGTTCAATTTACTCCATTTTACTTACCTTATATTTTTGTCTTGGTTCTCACTTTAAAGGTTCACCTTTTAATAATGGTTAGAATTTGTCAAAGCTTCTGAATTATAATATTAAATATAGTATAATAGTGCTATCAAATTAACTTCTAGCATTAGCATTGTTTTACGGCAATATATTTTGTACTGCATTAAAAATAGTTGACTTTTATTTGTTAAAAGGAATTTATATAAATATATGCGTATGGTTTTTAGTAATAATATGCGCAAATTAATTTCGTCCGTCGCGTCGTGTCGGCCGCGTTATCAGTGCGAATGGATGAGCGCCTTCCGTTTAAAGATACTTTTTGCGCACCATGTAGAACGATGATCTGTAGTGTAAATGAACCTACTCTTTATATTTTCACTATAAAATATATGAAATGGCTCGTTGTGCCAACGGCCCTAAAGTTGAAATAACAAATATGTTAAACTAAACGGTTCGTTGTATCAACGACCTAATTTCATATTTATTTAAAATATTACATTTTAAGGCCGTTGACTCAACGATCTGTAGTGTAAATGGACCTTGAATTATTATTTTATTATTTAGATAGGGTCATAGTGCCAACGAGCTGTAGAGCAAATGAACCTTTATTTTTGTTTAGTTATTTTAGAAGGGTCATTGTGTCAACGATCTGTAGAGTAAATGAACCCATGATATATTTTATTAAATATTTAGGAGGGTCGTTGTGTCAACGATCTGTAGCGTAAATGAACCCTAACCGGGGTTTTACACTAGAAAAGCCTGTTATTCCTTTGTTAGAGTAATTTTAAGACCCCCAGCAACCTCAAGCCTACCTTCAAGCCTGCCTGGACCTTCTCCTAACATTATAATGCGCAAAATTGTATTCCCAGCATTGCAGGTAAATTAAACCAGGAGCATCAGAACAGCCAAAAAATCAATGTTTTCAGATTTCAATAAAAATTGGAATACATGTATTTTTTACACAGTTTTCGATTTTTAAAAGCTTTTATGTGGAAATTCACTTCCCTCACGTCAGCGTGCTGCGTGCGAACTCGTTGTCTATTTACTATAGTGTAGGTAGTATTATAGAGTTTTCAAAACGTGCAATCGGTATCAGACGAGATATATTGATTATTTCAGGTCTTTGTGGTAGCATTGAATATAGATACTTTAGTAAGTATCTAGTATCAGTATCAAGATTCAAGATTTTGTGGTAGCATTGAATATAGATACTTTAGTAAGTATCTAGTATCAGTATCAAGATTCAAGATTTTTTATTGCCATGAAACACAAGAACAGTGCATGGGCAAGCGTCAAGATATTTGCCACACACTGTATACTGGTAATCAGGAGTAGTAGACTTTGTTACAAAAAGACTTGTTGTTTTAGAATATTTCTTACCTCACTATTTCATATCAGACTACATGCATTCTGCCAATAAAGGAGATGTTATGTAACGCAAAGATAAAATACCTTTTGTTTAGTGACTAAAAAACAAATTATCCATCATTCCATAAGAATTTCTATACAAAGCAAAATATTTGAAACTGAAACCTACAACAGTGAAAATTTAACTAAGTTTAAGGATACCTCTTTTTGGAATGAAAATAGATAAGAATTTAACATGGGATCTGCATGGGTCAAGCATGTTTAAAACATATCATCCAGAATCTGCACCATTGGAAAATGTCACCACTGTTACTGTAAAATTAAAAATCATATCCTGATTCAGTTTTACGTTGTCTTTCGCATGAGATACATGCTTCAACCACCTAAATGAATCTTGAACCAATTTCAGTTTTACCAAAGATAGCGTTAAGGATAATTTTAAAACTTAACTGGAGGGACACTGCCATAGACGGTTTTGTCGTATTAGGTCCCATAAACCTCTCGAGGTAATTTATTTCAAATTCTAGTTTATCTTCAAAAATCTAGCTCTCACTTAGAGAAATACCCCCGTCGCAGCAAACCTGCATACTCAGCGAATTTCCAATGAATATATAACATAACACATTAAAACACTTAACAAGATTCATAATAAATATATTCACAAATAAACGATATTTAAAATATTAATTATTCCCCATAAGAATAACATTGGGGATGAGTACACAGGTTTGCTGCAACAAGGCACACAAAATAATGGGTTTTCATGCAAATATCAATAGAACTCATGTATGTGAACTCACATACCAAGTTTCATCCATATACATTCATAAATAAGCGATATATAACATTTTAAGTATTTTCCATAAGAATAACATGGGGACCAAGTACCTAGGTTTGCTGCTACAGGAACCATAGGCGAAAAATTGTTTAAATGTGCAAACAACAATAAACCACAGCCAGATGAAGCCATATACCAAATTTCGTCAGTTTATGTTCATAAATAACCCAGATATACAATTTTTCTTTTTCTCCATAAGAATAACATTAGACAACGTACTGTGTTTAGCACTTTCAATATCTCGGTAACCAATTGACGTAGAGCAATGATCAAAGTACCAAATTATTTGTTTTTTTAAGTTGAATTCAATGGTAAAAATAAAAATTTGATTTAAATAAAAATTACATGTGAAAACCCCAAAAAACACATTTTTGGGGTACAAAACCCCCCAAAACCCCCCCTTTGGATGGTGCGATTCATCTGGTTTTCAAACTCGTTCAAATAAATGGTACTCTACACATTTGTACCAAATTCCATTAAGATTGGACCTTTTTACGAGAGTTATCGTGCTTACGGACATATATATATATAAATATATATAAATATATATATATATATATATATATATATATATATATATATATATATACATATATAAAAATTTGAACGAATGGTGTTTTTGGCATCTGGGGACCTCAAAATGAAAAGTTATCATTGTCTCGAGCTTAAGTTCTTACCATGAGACCTACGGTAATAGCTTCTTCCCTATAGGGGAAATTCGCTAAAACTAATCTTAGTATGCAGTTGATGAAGTATCCTATATTTATTTGATGAACATTTTCAATGTTAGATGATTGAAATTATATTTTATACTTAACTTATTAGTGAATTTCCTTTGGAAAGTGAACTATTAGCATGACCCGCACGGTGAAACTTAAGCCCGGGACCACCATAGAAGTTCCTAACGTGACCCCCTGAACACGTTTTGGGGGGTCGTTCAAAATTTTATATATATATATACATATATATATATATATATATATATATATATATATATATATATATATGTGTATGCACTCTAGTGGTCGCATTTTTTGTCCGATTTACTTCAAATTTGGTAGGGACATTCCTTTTTGTAATCAGTTGGACAAGTTCGTTGGGCAAAACAATCGGAAAACTCTAACCCCTTTTTTGGGGATTTTAAATTTAGAAATTTGGGTTTTTGGGCTCAAAAAAGGTCAGAAAAGCCCCGGATGTAAAATTAAAGAATGGCAAACGGTGGGAATTCGTGTACCGAAACTTTTAAGCCCTCTCTCGTCATTCTAGCATATATATTTACCGAGTTATTAAAGAAAATGTGTATTGACCAAACACAGTACGTTGTCTTTTGGGGATTTTACTTCAGAAAAGCCTGTTATTCATTTGTTGGTGTACTTTTATCATCCCCAACAACTTCACGCCTACTTTAAAGCCTGACTGGACCTTATCCTAACCTTATAATGCACAAAATTGTATTCCCATCATTGCAGGTAAATAGAACCAGGAGCATCAAAACAGCCAAAATATCAATATTTTCATATTTGAATAAAAATTGGAATAATTGTATGTTTTAGACTGATTTTGAGTTTTTATAGTTTTTTATGTGGAAATTCACTTCCCTCACGTCAGCGTGCTGCGTGCGAACTCGTTTTTAGGTTAGAATAGTAACTCCATTCGTGTATTATATATATACATACTAGCTGATTACCCGTGCTTCGCACAAAGAATTCAGGAATGAACAGCTGATTAAAATTGTTGCTGCAACTACATCTGTTTCTGATCTATTAAACATATTGCTCATATGAATAACATGGGAACTTTAAAGTCTAATGGGGCGAAGCACATTGCACTGAGGGAGACAAAAGTTAATCCATGACGTCTACAGAGAAATCCCTTTAATTTGACACCTCAATCATCAAAATCGGTTCATAAATAAAAGAGTTTTGCTGTACGCAAGAAATTCCTTAGGGGATTAGTATAACAGATATTCATATTTTTGCACTCATAAATTAATAGAGATTTTTTATATTTATTTTATATTTTAAACTAACATCGGGATTCTTGATTGTTAAGGTCCGTGAGGCTTTATATTTTGAATTTTTTGAGCGATTTTTGATATATAGAACGCCATTTTCTCATTCAGTTGCAAGTGTATTATGATGGTTGGAAACTCAGAGCGGTGATCACTTTTTCGTCTACAACATTTAGAGGTTGTGACGTCACGACAATATGAAACGGAACGACCAGAACCACCGAATCATCAACCGACCAACCGATTGTTTTATCGAATGAATCGTTGCTCACTGCCTGATGTATTGAAACTTTCGGATAAAGCGGCAGGTCTCGGTAGCCCAGTGGATACGGCGTCAGATCCACGATCGTGCGGTCCCGTGTTCAAATCTTACTTTTGATGTTTACTTTTTGAAATCTGAAATGTGTTTTAAAGATTACTTTAATTTGTTCGGGGTTAAATCTCACTTTTTTTGTTAACTTTTTTAGGTTTGACTTTTATTTACTTATACTAATCCCTTTATTTGTAATTATGTTGCACAACGAACAGCCACCATACAGCGCTCTGCGGAGTTAGGTTAAGTTAGGTTACTATAATTTTGTCGTGAACTGCAACCTAGTTTTTTGTTCACGTACATCCATTTTTAGATCCATTTAACAGCCACCATACAGCGCTCTGCGGAGTTAGGTTAAGTTAGGTTACTATAATTTTGTCGTGAACTGCAACCTAGTTGTTTGTTCACGTACATCAATTTTTAGATCCAATTTAACACTGTATCCACAACTTTTGATTTAACTTATATCTGCTTGAATTTTAATCGAATCACCATTTATGCTTTTCCACCACAAAACAATAACAATCGTAGTTGAAAGTTCATTCGATAAACCAAACAAACAATCGGTTGATGATTCGGTGGTTCTGGTCGTGACGTCACAACCTCTAAATGTTGTAGACGAAAAAGTGCTCACCACTCAGAGCGTAGTGAAAATTTCAAACCCATATGTATTATTATTCTGTATTCGTTCTGTTTTTCTTAAAAATTTGTGTTGAGATTCTCAAGGTACTAAGCAAATCGACACATGAAATATTCATAACTCCATTGTCTCTTTACATTTAACACCAACTGAACATTTAAAACCAACTGAATTTGCAACAACATTGACTTCTAACTAAATTTTAACCTTAGCACCAATACATAATGGAACAGTGTCCTCTTTAAATTTTGGACAATGGGCAGTTCGAGTTAAAATGAAGGGATAAATTTAGTTAAATGTCTGTTCTCATGACGTCAGGTTCCGGTATTGAAGAGGAAGGGGGGAGGGTGAAAGGGGGGAAGACTCATGGTAGTGGGGAAAGGGGGTCGTGAGAAGGTTAATATCCACCTGTTCACAATATTGATTATTCTAATTTCTATTTAAGTTATTAAAATTTCCCCTTGCTAAATGTCTGTAGAGAGAATTCTAATCTTCATTAATCACACGGTAAGGCGATTTGCGTAAATATAAATTTACGTTATTTCCGAACCGATTCCGACGACTTAGGTGTAAAATAGTTTCCCACGAATCGTAGTTGTGCAAAGTATTTTTCAACTTATTTTTTCGACACATTCTGCTAGGAGCAGGCCTCAAGTTTGTTTTTGTCCATTAGAATAATCCTATACTATAATATGAGTAAGGTTTGATTGTATGCTTGCTTGCTTGCTTGCTTGCGACTCTGATCTCAAAAACGGCTCCAACGATTTCCTTCAAATGTTCAAAATAACTAATTTCTGGGATAAAAATAAGTTCTAGACAGGCCTCATCCCCAGGAAAAATCGAATAATGTAAAAAAACTAAAACGAGTTTGCACGCAGCACGCTGACGTGAGAGAAGTGAATTTCCACATAACAACTTTTAAAACTCAAAATCAGTGTAAAAACATACATTTGTCCAATTTTTATTGAACTCTGAAAACATTGATCTTTTGGCTGTTCTGATACTCCTGGTTTCATTTACTTGCAAAGCTGGGAATACAATTTTGCGCATTATAAGGTTAGGAGAAGGTCCAGACAGGCTTGAAAGTCGGCGTGAGGTTGCTGGGGGTAATAAAAGTACTCTAACAAAGGAATAACAGGCTTTTCTAGTGTAAAACCCCCATAAGACAACGTACTGTGTTTAGCCGATACACATTTTCTTTAATAACTCGGTAAATATTTATGCTAGAATGATGAGAGAGGGCTTAAAACTTTCGCCTCTCTAATTCCCATCTTTTTACATGCATTAATTTTACACCTGGGGCTTTTCTGACTCTTTTCGGGCCCAAAAACTCGAAATTTGAAAGATTAATCTCAAAAAAATGGGTTTAGAGTTTTCCAATTGTTTTGCCCAACGAACTTGTCCAACAGATTATAGAAAAGAACGTCCCTACCAAATTTGAAGTAAATCGGACAAAAAATGCGACCGCTAGAGTGCATACACACATATATATATATATGTCTCTCTCTCTCTCTCTCTCTCTCTCTCTCTCTCTATATATATATATATATATATATATATATATATATATATACACACATATATATATATATACAATTTTGAACGACCCCCCAAAACGTGTTCAGGGGGTCACGTTAGGAACTTCTATGGTGGTCCCGGGCTTAAGTTTCACCGTGCGGGTCATGCTAATAGTTCACTTTCCAAAGGAAATTCACTAATGAAAAGTTAAAAAATTAACATTGGGCTTTGGAGTTTCAAATCAAAACAAAGGAATTGTAACAGCTGTTCATAATCAACCAGGGAACTGTCAAAGTAATACTCATGTTGTTTATGATTATTAACATGTGGTTTCCTGAGAGCAGAGATTAAAAGATTTGCGTGAAGATTAAATGTATAGAGTAGTAAAATAAATCAAATGGACATTGAGCAACTGTTATTTGTAAATAACAACTGGAGTGACCTTAAAACTGTAGAAAAGAGGCAAATGAGTTATACATATCAGAAGGGGGAAGTGGTGAAATATTACTCCGAGTCATCTAAACAAACTGACTGGCCTTCCTTCGAGCAAAGCTCGACCCTCAGGTACTAGAGATTAACTTAAATTGTATTCTACTCTAAAGCAGATGCTCATGCTATAAACAGCTATACAACGTTAACACGTGTTATGAAATTAAAACAAATACATAAACTACTGAAAGAGCAACACAATCTGAATCGTTCTTTAAATAGCATTACAACATGGCACAACTCTGGTCTAAGCAAAATTCCCCTTAGCTTAAAACTGTGCTTAACATTGGTAATTTGCTGTGTTTATAAGGACACTTTTTGACCTCGTGTTATCCGTTCGTTTTTTATAAAAAAATCGTTGTACATGTACTACTCAACAAAATATTAACAAAATTGCATTCTGATCTCGAGGAGGATAATTTATACTGTAGCTAGTTCCGTAGATAAATAACACTAGTTACTAATATAGAAAACAATGACAATATGCTTTCCCTCAAGCTAAATTGGCCAACTCAGTTGTTCACGTGGAAACTTGTTTCAGCGTTAGATAAGTAACCGTTACAACAATGAAAGTGTTTTTCTCAAACGTATTAGGAAATTAAGTTGTCACGGGAATTAAAATACGATTAAATAAAGCCATTTCGTGACTGCGACTGAGACGCAGTGGAACAATCAGTGTATTGCGAGTCACGCGGAACCAATCTGGTCGCGCTATAACTGACGCCGCACGACTACTGATAACAGGAATGTCATCCACCGTTATCAGTCGGCTGTGTGAAACCAGAATGACTTACTTTATCACTAACAGTCTCCGTACTCGTATTGGAAGAGTTTAAACGTTAACTGAAAGTGGGTCCAAATTCTCTGCCAAATAGTCCAGAAGTATTTATTAGGCCCAAATTCACCAGTGTCCAAAAGTAGGCCTACTTATCTGGTCCAAATTCAATTGTGTCCAAAAGTGCTCATCAGGTGAAAATTCAATCATGCCCAAAAGCACTCATCAGGTCCAAATTCGCTTGTGAACTAAAGTTCTCATCAGGTCCAAATACAATTGCGTCCAAAGGTACTCATCAGGTCCAAATTCGCTTGTGAACTAAAGTTCTCATCAGGTCCAAATATACTTGTGACTACAAGTTCTCAGGTCCAAATTCGCTTGTGAACTAAAGTTCTCATCAGGTCCAAATATACTTGTGACTACAAGTTCTCAGGTCCAAATTCGCTTGTGAACTAAAGTTCTCATCAGGTCCAAATACAATTGCGTCCAAAGGTACTCATCAGGTCCAAATTCGCTTGTGAACTAAAGTTCTCATCAGGTCCAAATACAATTGCGTCCAAAAGTACTCATCAGGTCCAAATTCGCTTGTGAACTAAAGTTCTCATCAGGTCCAAATACAATTGCGTCCAAAAGTACTCATCAGGTCCAAATTCGCTTGTGAACTAAAGTTCTCATCAGGTCCAAATATACTTGTGACTACAAGTTCTCAGGTCCAAATTCGCTTGTGAACTAAAGTTCTCATCAGGTCCAAATATACTTGTGACTACAAGTTCTCAGGTCCAAATTCGCTTGTGAACTAAAGTTCTCATCAGGTCCAAATATACTTGTGACTACAAGTTCTCAGGTCCAAATTCGCTTGTGAACTAAAGTTCTCATCAGGTCCAAATATACTTGTGACTACAAGTTCACAGGTCCAAATTCGCTTGTGAACTAAAGTTCTCATCAGGTCCAAATATACTTGTGACTACAAGTTCTCAGGTCCAAATTAGCTTGTGAACTAAAGTTCTCATCAGGTCCAAATATACTTGTGACTACAAGTTCTCAGGTCCAAATTCGCTTGTGAACTAAAGTTCTCATCAGGTCCAAATATACTTGTGACTACAAGTTCTCAGGTCCAAATTCGCTTGTGAACTAAAGTTCTCATCAGGTCCAAATATACTTGTGACTACAAGTTCTCAGGTCCAAATTCGCTTGTGAACTAAAGTTCTCATCAGGTCCAAATATACTTGTGACTACAAGTTCTCAGGTCCAAATTAGCTTGTGAACTAAAGTTCTCATCAGGTCCAAATATACTTGTGACTACAAGTTCTCAGGTCCAAATTCGCTTGTGAACTAAAGTTCTCATCAGGTCCAAATATACTTGTGACTACAAGTTCTCAGGTCCAAATTCGCTTGTGAACTAAAGTTCTCATCAGGTCCAAATATACTTGTGACTACAAGTTCTCAGGTCCAAATTCGCTTGTGAACTAAAGTTCTCATCAGGTCCAAATACAATTGCGTCCAAAAGTACTCATCAGGTCCAAATTCACTTGTGAACTAAAGTTCTCATCAGGTCCAAATACAATTGCGTCCAAAAGTACTCATCAGGTCCAAATTCACTTGTGAACTAAAGTTCTCATCAGGTCCAAATACAATTGCGTCCAAAAGTACTCATCAGGTCCAAATTCACTTGTGAACTAAAGTTCTCATCAGGTCCAAATACAATTGCGTCCAAAAGTACTCATCAGGTCCAAATTCACTTGTGAACTAAAGTTCTCATCAGGTCCAAATACAATTGCGTCCAAAAGCACTCATCAGGTCCAAATTCGCTTGTGAACTAAAGTTCTCATCAGGTCCAAATACAATTGCGTCCAAAAGCACTCATCAGGTCCAAATTCGCTTGTGAACTAAAGTTCTCATCAGGTCCAAATATACTTGTGACTACAAGTTCTCAGGTCCAAATTCGCTTGTGAACTAAAGTTCTCATCAGGTCCAAATACAATTGCGTCCAAAAGCACTCATCAGGTCCAAATTCGCTTGTGAATATTTGTTCTCATCAGGTTCAAATATACTTGTGACTACAAGTTCTCAGGTCCAAATTGCAAGGGCACTTTCGGTTCAAGAATCAAAGTTTCAAGGGAAAGGGTTCAGCCCTCCTCCTATTTTGACCGATTTTACAAAATTACCTTTCAGTCATTCTACTTCACGAACTAGTAATCTAGAACCAGCGATTGTTTGGATGAAACTATTTTCCATTTCAAAATTATGTTTTCAGGGGAAATTATTTTTTTAAGAACATTTAAGTGATGTTATGTTTGTAAAAATTTGAAAAAAATTCTCTAGATAATTCAAGGTGAGATGTTATAGACGACAGTCTTACCACAGTTCTGTCTTATTATTTTGTCACACTGCGAACTTTCATTCCGGCGTGATTCTAACATGGTGTTCTACTCCTTCCAACTCAAAACTGATACAAAATAGTTTACTTTCTAAAATTCCCCTTCCCTTCCAGCAGCAAATTACTCCCGGAAGATCCTCTATGCCGTGCCCCACGGCGGATCTACGACCCAACGCCTGCGCGTGCCACACCACCCCCCACACTCGACGCGTGGCAGATGGTAGGGTGAACCAAGGGTAACAGATTACCCGGCACAAGCCGTTACGCAGAGTGAGTTGCGAGATGTCCCCCCATCAGCTCATCGCGTACCTTCCCGCCACGATGTGGTTGGGCGAGCTGCACGTTCCGGAGGGAAGTTTTGCCGCCATTTTGTGATTTGGTGCTTTGCCTTGAGCTGTAGTTGTATCTATATAGCCAATCCGTCTCAGAAAGTTTTCAGAAACCCATAGGTCTGACACCCATGAAATAAAAGGACTCGGTGAGAAGATTGTAGGGAAATATTATTAGCGAATTTCCCCTATAGGGAAGAAGCTATTACCGTAGGTCTCATGGTAAGACTTAAGCCCGAGACCATGATAACTTGAGGTCCCCAGATGCCAAAAACACCATTCGTTCAAATTTTTATATATGTATCCGTAAGCACGATAACTCTCGTAAAAAAGGTCCGATTTTGATGAAATTTGGTACAAATGTGTAAAGTACCATTTATTTGAACGAGTTCGAAAACCAGATGAATCGCACCATCCGAAGGGGGGTTTTTGGGGGGTTTTGTACCCAAAAAATGTGTTTTTGTGGTTTTCACATGTAATTTTAATTTAAATCAAATTTTAATTTATACCATTGAATTCAGCTTTAAAAAACAAACAATTTGATATTTTGATCATTGCTCTACGTCAATTGGTTACCGAGATATTGAAAGTGCTAAACACAGTACGTTGTCTAATGTTATTCTTATAGAGAAAAAGAAAAATTGTATATCTCGCTTATTTATGAATATAAACTGCCGAAATTTGGTATATGGCTTGATCTGGTTGTGGTTTATTGTTGTTTGCACAAAAAATTTTTCGCCAATGTTTCCTGTAGCAGCAAACCTAGGTACTTGCTCCCCATGTTATTCTTATGGAAAATACTTAAAATGTTATATATCGCTTATTTATGAATGTATATGGATGAAACTTGGTATGTGTCTTCACTAAGATGAGTTCTATTGATATTTGCATAAAAACCCATTATTTTGTGTGCCTTGTTGCAGCAAACCTGCGTACTCATCCCCAATGTTATTCTTATGGAGAATAATTAATATTTTAAATATCGCTTGTTTGTGAATACATTTCTTATGAATCCTGTTAAGTGTTTTAATGTGTTATGTTATATATTCATTGGAAATTCGCTGAGTATGCAGGTTTGCTGCGACGGGGGTATTTTTTTTTTATACAACCTCAAAACCTGGCTGATAACACTCTTGCCGATCGGTAGTTTTGGCCTCTAAACCGCGTCCGGCTGTGTAATTTTGATGCGAGTTCTGGCAATAATTGTTAAATACTTGCAGAAGACTAAACTTTGAGCAATGATCGTTACCACTGTGGGAACTGCGCATCGCCTGCGCTGATCTGGGGCCTATTTTTAAATCGGGTAAGTGGTGAGTGGGTGAGTGAGTCCCTCAAACGACTATTTTTAGCGAATTTCCCTTATAGGGAAGAAGCTATTACCGTAGTCGGCATGGTAAGACCTAGGCCCGGGACCATGATAACTTTTCGTTTTGAGGTCCCCAGACCCCAAAAACACCATTCGTTCGAAACTGTATATATATATATATATATATATATATGTGTGTGTGTGTGTGTGTGTGTGTGTGTGTGTGTGTGTGTGTGTGTGTGTGTGTGTGTGTGTGTGTGTGTGTGTGTGTGTGTGTGTGTGTGTGTCCGTGAGCACGATAACTCTCGTAAAAATTATCCGATTTTGATGAAATTTGGTATAAACGTGTAAAGCACCATTTATGACTTTAAGTTCGAAAACCAGCCAGATCGTTGTATCCGAAGGGGTATTTTGGGGGGGTTTTGTACACCAAAAATGGGTTTTTCGAATTTTTTACATATACTTTTGGAAATAGTCAAATTTTAGTTTTGCCCATTGGATTCAGCTTAAAAAAACACACAATTACGTATTTTGATCATTTCTCTACGTCAATTGGTTCCCGAGGTATTGAAAGTGCTAAACACAGTACGTTGTCTAATGTTATTCTTATGGAGGAAAATACAAATTTTATATATCACTTATTTATGAACGTATACTGACGAAACTTGGTATACGGCTTCATATGGTTGTGGATCATTGATATTTGCTCAAAAAAACAATTTTTAACCAAAGGCTCCCGTAGCAGCAAACCTGCGTACTCACCCCATGTTATTCTTATGGAGAATAAGTAACGTGTTATCTCCCTTCATTATGAAGATAAAATAATGAAATTTTGTATGTGGCTTTACCTACATGAGTTATATTGATATTTGTATAAAACCCCATTTATTGTGTTCCTTGCTTCAGCAAACCTGCATACTCAGCCGCCATGTTATTCTTATGGAGAATAATTAAAATGTCATAAATAGTTTATTTATGAATATTGATGAAACTTGGTATGAGGCTTTATGTGGTATTAAGATACATATATATGCATTGGAAATTCGCTGAGTACGCAGGTTTGCTGCTACGGGGGTATTTATATTTTTAGACCAATAGATAAAAGTATGGATATTATTTTAGTAACCGTTCAGTTAATTGCATCCCAACACAACATTTATATTAGTATTTTCAATGAACGTTTATATTTAACATTGATAGATTTATATAGATATTTTTACTGAATCACTCACTATCTCACACATTTGTACTCACCAGGCAAAATTCTGGTGATTGAAAATGAGTAAACTGCCTAACTAGGTTAAGTTTACATGCCAATACAAAATTTATAAATAATCTTGAATTAGCTAAAGCCAGGGAGGTTTATTGTATAACTGGAGGTAACACTGATGAATAAAACTGCGAGCCGTTCTTTCCAAATTTTGGTGAGGCAAAGAACTACTCGCTGAAATCGAAACGAGTCGACAAAGTGAATCAAACAAGTACCTATCCATGATTTGAAACTCAATAAACTTGTATTTGTTTATTTCCTCATAATTAATTATGTTTCACGAAAATATTAGGTACATTAGTCATAAGAAAAAAATAATTTACTCAAATTGTTATTCCTTTTATTCCAGTGATTTGCATGAGTAGATTCACATATAGCAATAAAACAGCCAATCAGGATACAGTAGTTCAAAGAACGATAAATTTGCCTTACCAGTGTACCAACCTGACAAAATCACCGGCTCGCTTTTTTGACCTCCAGTTCAGCAGTGTTACCTCCAGTCGTATAATAAATCTCCCTGGCTAAAGCAATCGAAGGTTTATAAATTTGTATATTGGTCTATGTTTACATTTAGCTTTTTTATTTGACAGATAAGTCATCTGCCAATTCATATCTCACGTGGTGAATTTAAACAGAGCTAAAATCAGCTGGTAGGTGGGTTGACTAACTCCCCACTCACCCGTTTCAAAAATAGGCCCCTGGTGTCACCGTGAAGTGAACAAAGTATTTTTATTAGCTGCCTGGAGAAAACTCGTGGAAACTACCGCCAAGCTGTCAATGTACTGTTATTACGTCGTAAAATTGGCTTTGTCCGCGAGCGTGAACTATGTGATGTTTTTTGATTGCAGTGACTTATTATTTTTTGTTTAATCTCAAAACCTATTGCATTAGGTAATTCCCGTGAAATACCAATTACTCACGTATTAGTAAGACTTTTAGCCGATATTAAAGTTAGCTTTAATATCCTTTGAGTGTTGTCAGGTGTTCTTGGACAAATCCATTTAAAAACATCGGGATTTACTGTTCACATAACATTATAAATTTAGACCTACACTACAGAAAAATGGATTTATGCTTCTGATTATTAAGTCTGGATTGACTTAAAAAATTAACCTAAACAATCACTTGAAATTTTTTTGTACTCGGGGCCCAACCACACTTTCTGAATTCTAACCAATATGTAGTCGCTATAGGTTTTACATATAGAAAAAACTAGGTCTACTTTTAAATTTTCATTTACCTAACGTCATGAACGAATGTAGGTCCTATAATAGAGGACAATTAAGTTGCCAGTTGAGGACGTGGTTTGCCGGGCTATCAACCAAGATTAGCCAATAGTAGACGTGCTGCATTGCCAAAAATCTATACCAGCTGATCGGAATAACATTCAAGTGATTTTTTTCTATGGAAAAATGGCAACAGTGCCAGCGAACAACCATGATATTGGCTACAGCCCAACTGTCAACTTAATTGTCCGCTATTATAGGCACTAGGTTTATTCACGAGTACTGGGAGGACCGAGCCTTGCTCGGGAAATGTTATTTAAAGTAGCTTTACGATTGACTTAGCTTAACCTGAAATTGCGTGCAGTTATTCATTACTATACCCCTTCCATAACGAACACATTTTCTTCACTCAAATGCCTCGTTTCCGCATTTTTAAGGTCACTCCAGTTGTTATTATAACTCAATGCCACATCAGGTAGTATTTTTTTTAAATATACACATTTGTTTCATTTTGGATAAGACTTAACTATATGCAATCTGCAGCAATGGTTTTAGTAATTGTTGTCAGGAAACGATTTTATATCCAAAATAAACGGTATCAGGAAACTGACACATACTTTCTCCCTTTAGCCCAACTTTAATGAATAAATTACTTTTTATTTACTAAATATAGAATACAAAGCACGGTCGAATGTACAGAAAATCTTGTAAACAAGTTGTTTTCAAAAATATCCACCCAAATCCCTGTTTAGGAGGCACTACAGAATCCATCGCTACACACGTGGTTTTAAGAGGAGAAATGCCCCCTATCCCCCCCAGTTATTAGGGAGCAACATATTTCAAATTTCCTCTGTTGGTCAATGCTAACTTGACAAGCATATCAAGTTTGAACGAAATTGATCAATAAATAAGAGATAAATAGTAATTTTTGTATTCCCCATAAGAATAACATACGACAACGTAGGTACTGCGTTTACCACAAAATGAAAATTTAAATTTTCTCCGCAACGAGTAATCGTAGAACAGTAATTCAAAATACAAAATTATTTAGTTTTTGAGCTCTTTTTAATGGTGAATAGTAATATTTTTATATTTATGTTTTTTTTTCATGAAAAATCCAAAAACCTGAATCTTTGATATTTTAAGTCTTGCAATTTCTGAATCCAAATTTTTACAGAAATGCGGGTGGTGTAATTTTGTTTGAAAACTAAAGTCCTACAAACGACTAAAGTTTAATCAAAATCGTTAGAGCCATTTTTGAGAAATCTTGATTTTTCATGTTTTTGGCGGTTTTTGGGGGATAATTACCCTTCAAAATCAAAAATTCCAAAAAATGAAAAAATCACCTGTAGTTATCGTGGATTAGTACCTATATACCAAATTTCGTAAAAATCGGACCATCGGTTAGGGCTCCAGCTCTATACACATCCAGACAGACAGACAGATAGATAGACAGACACACAGACATCATGTAAAAATCACTTTTTTGGGTTTTCAGGGAGCACCAAAACGAATATTTCCACTAACAACTCAAATACGAAAATTTTTACAAAAACAATACTTTCTCCATATACCATGATAAGGGGGAGAAAGTAAAACAAAAAGGATTTGGTAATAGGCTACTGTAGAGCAAAACATATGCTAATACAAGTTTAGGAAAAATTGTCGGGCCATGTTCCACTGGCTTCAAAGTTTCCATGCTAACCCATCCCACCCTCCATCCTGGTCCTAGGTCGTCGACCCAAGACCCCCTGGCCGGACCTCCAGCGAGTGGTGTTTGTCGCGCACCTGAACGACGGGTGTTTGCCCCCTGGGCGGGCCCAGTGGCGGCCTCATTAGGGCTCATTCTGTCCTGTACTCTGGAGAGGGGATTTGAGGAGCAAACACACCTGAAACCACACAAACCTTCCCGATACTGATTAATTGCTTGATTGTACATTCCCTTTACGCGAGTTCTGAGTGTTTCAATGCGATAGTACCTGGGGGCCGAGCTTTGCTCGGGGGAAGGTCAGCCAGTTTGTTTAGATGACTCGGAGTAATATTTCACCACTTCCCCCTACTGATAATCAGATTTGTATTACTCATTTGCCTCTTTTCTACATTTTTAAGGTCCCTCCAGTTGTTACTTATAGCTCAATGTCCCTTTGATTTATTTTACTACTCTATATATGTAATCTTAACTCAAATCTTTTAATCTCTGCTCTCAGGAAACCACATGTTAATAATCATAAACAACATGAGTATTACTTTGACAGTTCCCTGGTTGATTATGAACAGCTGTTACAATTCTTTTGTTTTGATTTGAAACTCCATAAGCCCAATGTTAATTTTTGTAACTTTCCATTTTAGTTTTTTTACATTATTTGATTTTTCCTAGGGATGAGGCCTGTCTAGAACTTATTTTTATCCCAGAAATTAGTTATTTCGAACATTTGAAGGAAATCGTTGGAGCCGTTTTTGAGATCCGTGTCGCAAGCAAGCAAGCACGCAAGCAAGCAAGCAAGCAAACCTTACTCATATTAGAGTATAGGATTAGAGTCTTTCCCGTAGAAAGTTTCCACTTAAATGTTGCACATGCGGATAAACCCGTTCTGAGATGGAATTTGTTGAAAAAAATGTAAAGTAACATTTAAGACTATTCGATAACAAGAAGGATCGCAATTTTCGAAGGGAGGTTTTTTGGTGAAGGGGAGGGGGAGGGGTTGCACTCAACATTGGGTAATTTGAATTTTGTACATAGACCTTTTTAAAATTTAGAATTTTAATTTTCATTGTTGATAGTTTATGAAATATTAATTTTGTAGTTTGAATAACTGTTCCACGTCAATTAGGTACTGAGGTATTAATAGTGCTAAACATATACTTTATTGTCTTCTGGAGAACAAGTAACATTTTATATCTCGGTTATTAATGCAGTTATATCGATGAAAATATGTGCCTTTATCACAAAAACTTGGTTGTGGTTGTGGTCTATTTCTATTAGGATAAAACCCATATTTGGGTCCACGTTGACGCGAACCTACGTACCCAGCCCTAAGGTAATTTTAATTGAGATAACATACTTTTCTATATCTTGATTATTTATTAATATACTTTCATTCAATTTAGTGTAAATTTTCTCTTTCTAGTTTAGTTACCAAAATAGTTGTCTAATAATAACCAAATATTCAGGATACACGCCAAAATTGATGGGACATCAACTCATTCTGATGATCCGATGACATTTCAGATCAGTGTTTTATTAGAGAAAAACGTTTTAAAGTCCACGATAAATGCAGCCATTATGTAATAAGTTTTAATATGGACTAGCAAATCCAGCTGTTCGAATTGTTTTTTTTACACTTTTTTTGGAATATCCAGCTCATATCTAGCTCCCGTCTTATTAGTTTATATTGAGATGCCATTCCAGAGGTCTTCTTAAAACAGCTTATCTTCCTTCTGTACTGTTTTTTAGCCTCAACAGCTGCTGTTAGATGTTAAATTACATTTATTTCCGTTCTTCTATAAGATTATCTTGGAAATTTGAAAGCCTATAGGGCAGAGCCTGAAGGTGGACGTCTTCCAAACCCCCAAAAGGCAATTCTATAGACGCCAAAGGCTTTCAAACAGAGGCTAACTCATTCAAGTTATCTTGAATGCTTTTGTATCAAGAAACTCAACTTCTCTAATTCTGTGTGACTTATCACGTGCAATCGATTTCGTATCGCACAGTCTTTTATTGTCAAAGTTTGAAAGTTACGGGGTGAGAGATGATCTCTTTGTCATTAGGTCATATCTCTCTGGAAGATCACAAGTTCAAATGGAATGGAAGTTGTTCCACTGCTTTGAATGTCAAATATGGGGTTCCGCAGGGCTCCGTACTTGGTCTTTTTCTGTTGTTGTGTCTGTCAATGATCTGTACTATAAAGCAGCTGGTAATGTCCTACTATATGCTGATGACAATACACATTTTTGTAGCCACTTAGACTTTTCTGTCTCTTGGGTAGCTATCCAGGATTTTTTTGAATTAGCTTATGTTAGGTTATATCCCTCCCTGTGCCTGTGGCACACCACTAGTGGAATGGGTGGGCGAAGATATGAATGTATGATATGAATTGTGTGATTTGATTTTGAATTTGGTTTCTTTGATGATTTCTGTCACCTGCCATGTATATTGGTTGGATAGCAGGTGAACCTTTTCAGTGGCTGATTTGTGATGCCAACTGAACCCAATTTTTCCAAAAGAGTTTAATGATGCACAGTCGAAGGCTTTTAACAGATCAGCGAGATGACGGTGTCGCCAGCCTCAACCGCGTCGATACAGTTGTCACCAAAATTAATTAGAGCCAATTCTGTTGATCTAGTCTTGCGGAACCCGAATTGCCATTCAGGATAGTGTATACTCAATACTCAATTGTATTACCTATCATAGAGCAGGTTGGAACTGTACAGATGTTGCAATCACTTGGTTGCAGACAACTTTTTCGAAACAAGTTTAAATTGCTGGCAGGAGCACGATTGGACGATAATTGTTCATGTCCGTCTCCTTTTTTATTTATTTTTTAATATAGGTTTGATTCAAGAAATTTTGCATTTTTCTGGGAAGACACCCTCTATGGGACAAGTACTATTAATTATGTGGGTTAGGTTCTTTGATCTAACTCTCACAATGTTTCAAGACGGCCATGCTGGTGCCGTCAAGACCAGTTGAATGTTTGTCGCAAATTTTTAAAGATTTTGATTTGGAAGAGATTTGTTGGCATTGAATATTTTATTTGGTTGGTTATTTAATGTCTTATGCCTTATTTTGGCATTGTTGTAATGAGTTACATAGTCAACTTGTATAATATTGTTATGTATAAACCCCCTGTTAAAAACCCTTGGTATATTACCAAACTCTGAAATGACAATAGAATTTATTCTGTACACATTATGTATAACATTACTATCAACTTCATTCAACGTCAACACGATTCAATTCTGAACCGACGTGTGCCATAATTACGCCTACATACCATCTGTTCAATTCCCGCTTATTTCTGAATTCACCTGGGAATTCGTAAAGCGGGTGGGTACAAGCGTTTCACAGCCATATTGCCCATTGCGGCAGTGTGTGGAGCGGCGTTCCACACAGCTGGTCGAGTGATTGTTGCCGCGGCGGCCTCTGATTGGTCGAGCGCCCGCGGTTGCCTGGCAACAATGCGCGCTCTCGGCCAATCACGGCGCGCCGGTTGAATCTGAAGCTCAATCTGCGGGGCGGAGTCAGTACCTGCCGCGCCGTCGGCTCGCGAGGTTCCGTGGTTTGTGTGCTACAATCTCAAGTGTTTGGATTTCTGCCGCGCTCGTTGCTGGCATGTGTGCACTCCCGCTGTTCTACTTGTAATTTTAAGGTAAGAAAGATTTATATTTTTCCCACGTATTTTTTAAATTTGTATCAATGTTATCTGCTTTGGTTTTAATCCAATTTTAATGATAAGGTGATGTTAAACTGATTGTTATCCCTACAACCTAATTCACTTCTACAATTTCAGTAAAATATTTAGGTATTTATTGTTTTTGTTGGTTAGTGTAAGACTAAAAATTCGTTGCATGTATATCGTTTATACTTAGATATGGATTTACCACATATTCTCTGTTATTTTGACTATTTATCACTTTTATTATTTATGATTCACTTGCTGTTATTTTAGTTTATTTATTTTTGATCTTGAATCTAGTCATATTACTAAGAATGTAAATGAATCAGCTTTCAAATGCCATTTTTTATATATTTATTTTTGTTATTAGTAAGATAACGGTTTAGTACATATGATGAATTTGTATTGCATGTAAAACGGCTATGCCGTTGGTGAACAAAATAAAAATAAACTTGCACTGTGAAATTTGTTTTTGTCCGTAACAAGTAATATGCAAGCATGAACATTGTCAGATAACATATACATACGTTTTCCTCCATTTACTCTATTTAGCAGACTATTTATTAGTGAATTTCCTATGGAAAGTGAACTATTAGCATGACCCGCACGGTGAAACTTAAGCCCGGGACCACCATAGAAGTTCCTAACGTGACCCCCTGAACACGTTTTGAGGGGTCGTTCAAAATGTTATATATATATATATATATATATATATATATATATATATATATATGTGTGTGTGTGTGTGTGTGTGTATGCACTCTAGCGGTCGCATTTTTCGTCCGATTTACTTAAAATTTGGTAGGGACGTTCCTTTCTATAATCTGTTGGACAAGTTCGTTGGGCAAAACAATCGGAAAACTCTAAACTCCCTTTTTTGGGGATTAATCTTTCATATTTCGAGTTTTTGGACCCAAAAAGGGTCAGAGAAGCCCCGGATGTGAAATTAACTAATGTTAAAAGATGGGAATTAGTGTGACGGAACGTTTAAGCTCTCTCTCTTCATTATAGCATAAATATTTTCCGAGTTATTAAAGAAAATGTGTATCGACCAAACACAGTACGTTGTCTTATGGGGGTTTTACATTAGAAAAGCCTATTATTCATTTGTTGGTGTACTTTTATCATCCCCAACAACCTCACGCCTACTTTAAAGCCTGACTGGACCTTCTCCTAGCCTTATAATGCGCAAAATTGTATTCCCGTCATTGCAGATAAATTGAACCAGGAGCATCAGAACAGCCAAAAAATCAATATTTTCAGATTTGAATAAAAATTGGAATAAATGTATGTTTTTAACTGGTTTTGAGTTTTTATAGTTTTTTATGTGAAAATTCACTTCCCTCATGTCAGCGTGCTGCGTGCGAACTCGTTTAAAACTGTTATTAGTAAAGTATAATGTTTTATGCTAATACTTTAATAGTCTACAACAAATTAATAGATACAAAATTGTATAAAATATATCTTACACATTTTAAAACGTCTTAGTATAACAATTATTGAATTACTGTAGATTTTATATCAATATGTATTACATATAGAGCAGTTAAACCCATATTTACAGCAGTTAAACCCATTGTTAAACCCATATTTTTTAACCTGGACGTTATCTGAAATCATCTGACGTCATCTGAAATATACGCTACTTAAGACGCTACATATCTTACCCATGTCTTGTCTTGTCTGCCGTTTATGTCTCTATTTTGACGGCATGGCCACGGTACCCACGGTTTCAAAATTATGAGTTCGTAGTGTAACAGTAATAATAATAACAATATAGTACAACAGTAATATACAATTGCAATAATGACCTCATTATGTTTATATTCATGTTAAATACAATAAAGAGTCCTTTAAAAGAAATTTATTCTAAAAAAGGGCAAATAATAAAAGTGTTGAAAGCAATACACATGGATTAATACATGTATATTATTTCTTTTATAAAACCATTTTCGAAATTTTGAGCGTCATACAAGGCAGGCTGCCGTAAGTTTCAAATAAAACACCGTATTGTAATTACGAAGTAAAATTCGCTATTGATAAAAGTTAACTTAATACAAATTTTAATAATGTTTTTGAGTAGTATTGTAAAACACCATTTAAAATTCATACATTTGTTCAAATTGCATTGGTTTAATTGTAATAAAGGAAGATCACTAAATACAATTTTTAATTGGTATTTTATTATTTTAACGACATTTTATACAAATAAAAAAGGATTTGTAGGATTTTATGACTACAAAACATTTCTTTGGATAGGACGATGCCGGTTTTAATCAGAAATCAAAAATCAGAAATTGGATTGGTCGTTATTAACTTTACAAGAATGTATGGACATCGTCAGGTATTATGTGGCTAATGCAATAATAAAAAAATTCCAACCAATTAATTTAAACATTTTTCTTTAATAACATGTTTAGATGGGTAGTTTTCATAGAATAGTATTTTAAATACCCCCGTCGCAGCAAACCTGCGTACTCAGCTAATTTCTAATGAATGTTTTTCTTAATATCACACTAAGCCAGTGACTAGAATTCATGAGAAATATATTCACAAATAAGCGATATATAAAATATTAATTATTCTTCATATGAAAAACAGTAGGGATGAGTACACAGGTTTGCTGCAACAAGGAACACAACTATGGGTTTTTATGCTATTATCGATATAACTCACCTGGGTGAAGTCACATACCAAGTTTCATCCATATACATTCATAAATAAGCGATATATAACATTTTAATTAATCTCCTTAAGAATAACATGGGGACCCCAGGTTTGCTGCTACGGGAACCATAGGCGAAACATTGTTTTTTTTGTGAAAACAACAATAAAACACAACCAGATTCATCAGTTTTTTGCATTATTCACCCTACAGTTTTAAACACTTCATTTTGGTTTTAACCATGTTATAGAGCTTAAAAAAACAAATAATATGGTATTTTGAATTATTAACCTAGGTTAAGTGGTTGCGGAAAAAATCCAAAAAACCTGCTCATGAAATCTCCCATGTTAATCTTATAGGAAAAAGTTTTTGGCTTTTCCTCAGTTAATTTTACTTTAGACTTCACATTTGCTTTTACCAATCACTTCAGCTCTTCAAAACAATCATTTTGGTATTTAAATTGTGATTCTACGTCCAACCGTTGCAGAGATATTCAAAGTGCTAAACACAGTCCGTTGTCCAATGTTATCCTTATTGAGTATATTTAAATTTTGATATCTCGATTATTTATGAATGTATATTGATAAAACTTGGTATGTGGTTTCATTTGTACTGGTATATTGATATTTGCACAACCAATTAATTTGTTGTTGGTTGTCCCCGTAGCAGCTAACTTGCATACTCAGCCCTAATGTTATTCTTATGGAGAATAAGTAAAGTTTTATATCTCCCTTAGTTATGATCATAAATTAATAAAAATTGGTATCTAGCTTCACCTGGTTCAGTTATATTGATAATTGCATAAAAATCCATTTCTTATATTCCTTGTTGCAGCAAACCTGCGTACTCAGCCCTAATGTTTAGGGCTAAGGAGAATTAATAAAATGCTGTAGATCACTTATTTATGTATTTTTATGAAACTTGGTAAGTGGCTTTATGTGGTAGTGAGAAACATATGCATGCATTGGAAATTCGCTGAGTACGCAGGTTTGATGCGACGGGTGTATTTTTTATTTTAGTATGATTTTAAAGTTAAAGACACTTCAATAAATCTGCAAGGTCTTACAAAGGTAGATTAATCTAGAACTGTATAAAGTCATGTGTTTTGTTTTTATGTGTATATTTGACAATTAAAATTATTAACGTATGGACGTTATACTCCAAACCGTGATCTTATTACGAAGAAGGTTGATATTTATTGGAAAGCGCAATTTTAATTAGTAGCAAAATTTTTAATTATTAGTAGCACAATAACAGGTGGGGTCAAAACCCCATTTTCTCACAAAGATTAGTTTCGTTTTAGAGACCTGCCTTATTATGCAAACTGAATGGCTTCACAAAATCTTGAATCTTGAATCAAATTCAATATTATTGTTTCACCATTATTAAATTAACAACCACCATTATTAATATTCTTTCACAGTATAAACGAATTTTGTTAGGCTCCAATACAGCCATTCAGTCAGATATTTAATATAAGTTTTAATCTCAAGGAGATATCTCAACTTACATGTGTTCATAGTAAAAGTTGTGGTAGTGACATCATTAACAGTGTCTGCACAAATTACGACCGAGCATATGTGAGCATAGATTAGTAAAGCATGACACATGTACCGTGTAACTCGCAGGTCTCTCTAATTGCCAACAACATGCAGAATACACGTGTAGTTGATTGAATGCAAATAGATAAGTTTATTAGGGATTGTTGCAGTAAATGGGAACACATAGTAAAATATACAAATTTGTTGATTATAATGACATAAAATTATAATTTGTTGTTTAATAAAATCTCCTATATTGTAAGGAGTCAAAAGGTGTGGTAATTTTGTAACAAGGTAAATTATTAAAAATGTTACTGCCTTACAGTTATTGTTTTAGTTTCTTAAATATTTAATACATTTAGTACCTGGGGGGCCGAGCTTTGCTCGGGGAAGGCCAGTCAGTTTTCTTAGATGACTTGGAGTATATTTCACCACTTCCCCCTACTGATAATCAGATTTGTATAACTCATTTGCCTGTTTTCTACATGTTTAAGGCCACTCCAGTTGTTATTTATAGCTCAATGTCCCTTTGATTTATTTTACTACTTTATATATATGTAATCTTAACTCAAATCTTTTAATCTCTGCTCTCAGGAAACCACATGTTAATAATCATAAACAACATGAGTATTACTTTGACAGTTCCCTGGTTAATTATGAACAGCTGTTACAATACTTATGTTTTGATTTGAAACTCCATAAGCCCAATGTTAATTTTTTAACTTTTCATTTTAGTTTTTTTACATTATTTGATTTTTCCTAGGGATGAGGCCTGTCTAGAACTTATTTTTATCCCAGAAATTAGTTATTTCGAACATTTGAAGGAAATCGTTGGAGCCGTTTTTGAGATCCGTGTCGCAAGCAAGCAAACCTTACTCATATTAGAGTATAGGATTTATCTTTATCTTTAATTTATCTAACTTTCTTTGTTTCTTGAATTGCAGTCTACATGAGCTTTATGTCAGGTTTTGAGAATACCGAAGAGACAATTTTTTTTATTTTATAAATTTTAAAAGCATACGATGATGCCAATTTTAATTCTTAATTTTTGTATTGGGTGACAAATGAGTTTTGATTGTGGTATTGCTTCTTATTCTCATTGGTGTCTTTTAAAAATAGTCTTGACTTTAGTAGCTTACTCGCATAACAGTATTCCATACTTTAAGAAATAATTAACCTTCCCATAGAAATTTTAACGATGATGTATTGTATCCCAATACCTTCAATGTTTCTTAAAATTTATACGATTTTTTATATTTTAAAACACATTTTCAATAGTACCTTCTCAGATTATGCATTTCTATTAAAATGAAAAATCATTTACGTAAACAATAATCCCATTTTGACAGATATTTTGTAAAACATTTAAATTAAACTGATCAATCTACAATTTGTAGAACTATATTTAATTACAAGAAATTTTAAAGAAACCCTTTAAAACTGTAGTTTACTCCTAATTGTGAGGTCAAATAATAAGTATATTCTCTTATATTAAATTGTGCTTATAAAATGCTCCTTGGGAAAAATATGTCGGTCCCGAATAATATTTTAACTTTGCTTTAAATCTACAAATTCTGCTCCAATGCTCCACGCATCACCCGCAAAAGACATAGTATGTGATGAATGTTTACACTGCCGAACTAAGTTTTTGTTGCTCGACCTCGAAAATTGTGTAAATGTTTTAAAAACCTTTCGCTGCAGCCCATTCACATTTTTTTACATTATTGCCACGTGTTCCGAGTATGGGAGAATAATATTGTGCTATTGCATTTGAAAGTTTTATATATGTAAATTAATCAGGATAAAGACTTTTTTGTTTCTTTTTTGATTTTTTGCTTTTTTTTGTTTTTTGCTACGTTATTTCCCGTATAAAATTATACTCTGTTTTGGCGACTTTTACATTTAATTAGGGATCAAACAATTATAGGCTAAGCCGGGGGAATTATTATAATTTTAGTTTGTGGAATTGTTTTTTGTTTAATGTTATAACAATCAGCCTGAAAATAATTTGTAAATAATTTTGTACATATTACAAGCAAAACTTGGTTTCCTTATATTATAAGTAGTCCCTGGGGGTCGAGCTTTGCTCGGGGAAGGCCAGTCAGTTTGTTTAGATGACTTGGAGTATTATTTCACCATTTCCCCCTACTGATAATCAGATTTGTATAACTCATTTACCTCTTTTCTACATTTTTAAGGTCACTCCAGTTGTTATTTATAGCTCAATGTACCTTTGATTTATTTTACTATCTATATATGTAATCTTCACTCAAATCTTTTAATCTCTGATCCCAGGAAACCACATGTTAATAATCATAAACAACATGAGTATTACTTTGACAGTTCCCTGGTTGATTATTAACAGCTGTTACAATTATTTTGTTTTGATTTTAAACTCCATAAGCCCAATGTTGATTTGTTTAACTTTTAATTTTAGTTTTTTTACATTTTTTGATTTTTCCTGGAGGCGAGGCCTGTCTAGAACTTATTTTTATCCCAGAAATTAGTTATTTCGAACATTTGAAGGAAATCGTTGGAGCCATTTTTGAGATCATTGTCGCAAGCAAGCATGCAAACAAGGAAACCTTACTCATATTAGAGTATAGAATATTAAAATTATCGGGTCATTTAGTTCACGCAAATTGCCAGACAACCACTTCACGAATTTCGTTGATTTTTTGGTATGAAGGCAATTTTGTGTATAAAGTCGTAACGGACCCAGAATTTCGATTTAGGCCTCAGGGCTCTGCCCCATGGGACATCCGAGTTCCCATGTTATTTATATGGAGGAGAGTTTTATTCGGTTGATGTCACATGTGTTTTTTCTATATTCAATAAACAGCTGTTTAAGGATTTCCGCACATGTTTGCGGGGGGCAGCTCGTATAAATAAAGAGTTCCCAGTCCCCTCGTATTTGAAATTCCAAATTAATAGAGTCTTAATTCAAACGAGTTTGCACGCAGCACGCTGACGTGAGGGAAGTGAATTTCCACATAAAAACTTTTAAAACTCAAAATAAGTGTAAAAACATACATTTTTCCAATTTTTATTGAAATCTGAAAACATTGATTTTTTGGCTGTTCTGATACTCCTGGTTTATTTTACTTGCAAAGCTGGGAATACAATTTTGCGCATTATAAGGTTAGGAGAAGGTCCAGACAGGCTTGAAAGTAGGCGTGAGGTTGCTGGGGATGTTAAAAGTACCCTAACAAAGAAATAACAGGCTTTTCTAGTGTAAAACCCCCATAAGACAACATACTGTGTTTAGTCGATACACATTTTCTTTAATAACTCGATTAATATTTATGCTACAATGACGAGAGAGGGCTTAAAACTTTCGCTTCTCTAATTCCCATCTTTTTACATGCATTGATTTTACATCTGAGGCTTTTATGTTCATTTTTGGGCTCAAAAACTCGACATTTGAAAGATTAATCCCCAAAAAAAGTGTTTAGAGTTTTCCGATTGTTTTGCCCAACGAACTTGTCAAACTGATTACAGAAAGGAACGTCCCTACCAAATTTGAAGTAAATCGGACAAAAAATGCGACCGCTAGAGTGCAAACTCATATATATATATATATGTCTATATATATACATATATATGTATATATGCATATATATATGTATATATATATGTATATTTTATATATATATAAAATTTTGAACGATCCCCCAAAACGTGTTCAGGGGGTCACGTTAGGAACTTCTATGGTGGTCCCGGGCTTAAGTTTCATCGTGCGGGTCATGCTAATAGTACACTTTCCAAAGGAAATTCACTAATAAAAGGAGAGCTGTACTTCGAAGTGTTTCTTTATAGAATTGCATCTAATTTTATGACAATCTAAAAAAAACATAGGTGACGAAGCAATGATAGAACACAAAATGCTTGAGATACAGTTTTAAAAAGAAACCCCAAGAACGACACGAAAATTTAACAGCAAACCTGAGATAATTCTATTGAAAACTCGACAATTCAGATGTTCCCCGGCGGCCATGTTTGTCGTGTTTGTTTCACCTAAACCAACAGACAATCTTCTTACAATGAATCATTTTTTTATGCCTTACTTGAAAACACTTGAAAACGAATTTCTATTGAAAATACTGGCATTAAAATCCAGGCCGTGCAGATGTAACAAATTATTGTTACCACGCCGTTTGTAATTGTTGTAATACAGTACTATGTAGAAATACAAAGCTCAGTCCTCTAAAAAAAATAAAGCTCAGTCAGTAGTAAACAAAATGGATACCCCCGTAGCAGCAAACCTGCGTACTCAGCGAATTTCCAATGCATCTATATGTATCTTAATATGCATCTATATGTTATCTTATGTATCCACATAAAGCCACATACCAAGTTTCATCAATATACATTCATAAATAAACGATTTATGATATTTTAATTATTCTCCATAAGAATGACATGGCGGCTGAGTATGCAGGTTTGCTGAAGCAAGGAACATAAAAAATGGGGTTTTATACAAATATCAATATAACTCATGTAGGTAAAGCCACATACCAAATTTCATTAATTTGTTTTCATAATGAAGGCAGATAACATGTTACTTATTCTCCATAAGAATAACATGGGGCTGAGTACGCAGGTTTGCTGCTACGGGTGCCTTTGGCAAAAAAATAATTTTTTTGAGCAAATATCAATATACCACAACTAGATGAAGCCGTATACCAAGTTTCGTCAGTATACGTTCATAAATAAGCGAGATATAAAATTTTAATTTTCCTCTATAAGAATAACATTAGACAACGTACTGTGTTTAGCACTTTCAATACCTCGGTAACCAATTGACGTAGAGAAATGATCAAAATACCAAATTGTGTGTTTTTTTAAGCTGAATCCAATGGTAAAAACTAAAATTTGACTACTTCCAAAATTATATTTAAAAAATTCAAAAAACCCATTTTTGGGGTACAAAACCCCCCAAAATACCCCTTCGGATAGAGAAATTTGGCTGGTTTTCGAACTTAAAGTCATAAATGTTGCTTTACATGTTTATACCAAATTTCATCAAAATCGGATAATCTTTACGAGAGTTATCGTGCTCACGGACACACACACACACACACACATATATATATATGTATATATATATATATGTCATATATATGTATATTGTTGTTAAGTATGTTTTTGTTCATTCGTTAGTTTAGTGAACTGTTTTGTTTGTACTGTAGAATATATATTTTTTCTAGGGATTCTTGTAGTTCTGTATGTATTATTAAGGAATGTTTTGCAGCAGTTTTGCAACCGCACTTTGTAATATTCTCATATTAGCGGTTATCTGTTCAATATATCTACAAAGCCAAAGTTTTAAGAACCATTTAGAAAAACCTAAGTCTGACCCCGTGAACCATACTTGAATGAAAGGTCTCGGCGAAAAAGTTGGAGGAACAACAACAAAACAATACAAAAACACAACAATACAACAACAACAACCAATACAATACAATACCAATACAATTTTTTTGGATAAAACCTCTCCTAAATACCTAAATTAAATTAAATTGTAAAGTTAAAACATATTTTTCAATTTTAGAATTTGATCAACTCTATGATTCACTTGACTGGAAAACTTAAATCAGATGAACAATCAAATATAGCTGTTATATAGGAAAAGATAATACTAATATGGTGGAAAGTGGTGTACTGCCGTTTGAAATCGAATAAAATTTAAATTAATAAAAATGAATTGGTAGGTAGAAGGCATTTTTGTAGAAACGCTCTGAAGGATTCATTTAATTTGGAAAAAACTAATTTTAAAGTCACATTTTTAGAAATTCTTATTAATGGAAAAAAACAAGTTGACATGACCATTTAAATTTGACATAATTAAAAGTATCTAAAGGATTATTCTTTCTAACAAGACTTTCTATCAGCAACGTAAAACTAAAAATTATATATTATGCAAACATTCACAGCCATCTAAGCTATGCCACTCTAACATGGGGAAGTGAAGCATATTCAAAAACACTTTTTAAATTTAAAAAAAGGACAATAAGGATGATGTGCAATTTTAAATCCAAGAACATCATGCAAACCATTTTTCATTTGCCTAGAAATAATGATTTGAACATCAATATACATTTCAATTGGCATTACACACAAAGATAAATGTATCACAATATAAGACAAACAGAAATTCGTAAGTAAGATACAAATTTAATATATATAGTGACACCAAGAAAAATGTATAAGAAATGTCAATAAAAGTAATAACAAATTAGATTTGAAAACAAGGGAATTTACGTATGGAAATTTAAAAAAGAATTAACTTTTAAATTAATAATCAAATGTATTTATGGAATGAAGTTTTTTTTTAACCAATATAATAATTAACAATTATTGTATATATTTAATTTGTATTTATTCAGGGATGTCAAATGAAGTTTATTATTACTATTACTTTTAGTGGGGGGGAGGAAGGTGAAGGGAAGTCTCCTTGCTGACTTGTCTTTTTTTCTAGAGAACCCCTAGAGCAAAGGTTTCTTAAACTATCGAGTACCATTATCAATTAGCTGACGGTCATTTGTGATTGGCCAGAATCGAACCCGAGACCTTGCTGACCTTTGCCACGAGCTCTAACCACGATACCAGGACGAGCCCAAGTTACAACGGTAATACGTTAGTCAAAACGAAAAGAGAGAAACCGCGATCGAAACTGATTTTCAAAGACATTTCTTAATTTCATTATCAAAGCCCGTGGATGCAGCCAGCCAGCAGGTTAGGAAACCCTACAGCAACATGGGACGTGTAATCTGTGCGGGGTGTTGGCGACACTGGTTGGGCTTTGATTGACCTTCTAAAGCCTCACAACGTCTTGGAAACAAAATGGCGAACCTTTCAACATGCCTGATATATCGTTATATTTTTACAAATAAGCTGATTTGGCTGATTTGGGCTGTATGGTCTCGGGCTTGTCTTACTATGAGACCTACGGTAATAGCTTCTTCCCTATAGGCGAAATTCGCTAAAATCTATTACAGTTGAGTGTGCTACATTCCGTGGTTAGCCCGTGTAACTACTATGAATCAAGATCAGCTGTTTGTATTTTCATCAGCTCAAACAAAATTAAATGTCCTTAAGGAATACATGGGAACTTTGTCGAGGTCTCTGGCGGAGCCCTAAGGTCAGATCAGGATGAAAACCACTTAGTTTTCCTATTTTATACCTAAAGAATCAGTGTACAAAATTTCAGCTCTCCACCTACATGGGAAGGTGGAGAATTAGTGATGAGTGAGTCAGTGAGTCTCTCAGCCAGGGAAATGCCTTTAATAGATACAGATAAGAGTCCATGAGCTATTTTAATTGGAAGTAAGCTTATTTATAATCACAAAATGGGTTGATTCGTGTTATTAAACCTTTCATATTAAATAATAAGGAGTAGAATAAGCATTACTATTAGACGAAAATTAACTTTAGGTTAAATATATAAATAATGTTCTCGATTATAAATTCTTGGAATTTCACGATCTGACAACCCCGACCAGTGGTGAAAACAAAATTGTTGTAATTATCAACTGTAGTTAGTAACAATTTTGTTGTAATGAGGTGAAGTAGAAGGGAAGTCCTAGTCTTAATTTTGAAGTAGTCTCAATTTTTCCTTAGAAATCACATATTTTGCTGTTGTTGATGAAGCTGTTGATGATGATGTTGATGATGATGATGATGATGATGATGATGATGATGATGATGATGATGATGATGATGATGGTGATGATGGTGATGATGATGTTGATGGTGATGATGATGATGATGATGATGATGATGATGATGATGATGATGATGATGTTGATGATGATGGTGATGATGATGTTGATGATGATGATGATGATAATGATGATGATGATGATAATGATGTTTGTGTTATGTTCGCTAACATTGCGAAATCTCCTGTGAAAAGACAAGACCAACCACGCTTGCTTGAAAATATTAAAGTAACAAAACGCCCCACAAGATTAAACAAAAAAATACTTGTTTTTAAACTCCAAATTCGAATGTAACAGATGAAGTGAGTTTCAATAAAAATCAGTGGCGCCGATCGGAATCACATACACCTGTGGGATTGATGAGGCAGTGATTCAGTGAGGCAGTGAGTGAGTGATGGCGCCAGTTGAACACACAACATCAGTTCCGCCGACGTGTTTACTTCCAACACAGATTTGTCACCGAGACCGGTAACTGAAGAACGGGCTTGGAAGTAGATGGCATGATCCAACGAGCTTAGTACATCTAGAGGTCTCGACAGGGTTGATGAAGAGAAGAAACTGGAGGACATTTTTGTGATCAAACTACACAGAGAACAATGGCAATGTATACACCCACTATAGGTTGTGTATACACCCACTATAGGATTATGTATACACCCACTATAGGGTTATGTATACACCCACTATAGGGTTATGTATACAACCACTATAGGGTTATGTATACACCCACTATAGGATTATTTATACACCCACTATAGGATTATTTATGCATCCACTATAGGTTTATGTATACACCCACTATAGGGTTATGTATACACCCACTATAGGGTTATGTATACACCCACTATAGGTTTATGTATACACCCACAATAGGGTTATGTATACACCCACTATAGGGTTATGTATACACCCACTATAGGGTTATGTATACACCCACTATAGGGTTATGTATACACCCACTATAGGGTTATGTATACACCCATTATAGGGTTATGTATACACCCACTATAGGGTTATGTATACACCCACTATAGGGTTATGTATACATCCACAATAGGATTATGTATACATTGATTATGGTTTCCAGCAAACACCAAAAATATGTTTGACATAAATGTAAGGTATTGTATTTTAAATTAAAATTTTTTTTCCTCGTTTTACATATTTATTCGTATTTAAATTATTTAATCTTAGAAACACATTAAATCCTATACTCTAATATGAGTAAGGTTTGCTTGCTTGCGACACCTATCTCAAAAACGGCTCCAACGATTTCCTTCAAATGTTTGAAATAACTAATTTCTGGGATAAAAATAAGTTCTAGACAGGCCTCATTTCCAGGAAAAATCAAAAAATGTAAAAAAACTAAAATGAAAAGTTAACAAAATTAGCACTGGGCTTATGGAGTTTCAAATCAAAACAAAAGAATTGCAACAGCTGTTAATAGTCAACCTTGGAACTGTCAAAGTAATACTCATGTTGTTTATGATTATTAACATGTGGTTTCCTGAGAGCAGAGATTAAAATATTTGAGTGAAGATTACATATATAGAGTAGTAAAATAAATCAAAGGGACATTGAGCTATAAATAACAACTGGAGGGGCCTTAAAAATGTAGAAAATGAGGCAAATGAGTTATACAAATCTGATTATCAGTAGGGGGAAGTGGTGAAATATTACTCCGAGTCATCTAAACAAACTTACTGACCTTCTCCGAGCAAAGCTCGGCTCCCAGGTACTTTAAAATATATTATGACAAGAGGCTGCTATCGTACCCGGGAATACACCCGGGAACACAATTGTGTGTGATGCATTCTGTGGTTAACCCGTGAAACTACAGCAAAACATGATCAGCTGTTTGAATTCGCACCAGCTCAAAATAAAGTGAAAGTCCATAAGAATAACAAAGGATTGGAACTTTGACTCCTTGTGAGGTGGAGCCCTACGGGAATTTCTTAAAATCCTTTCTTAGTGGTTATCTACGAAAAGAGTATACACGTGCCAAATTTCGTGGTTGTAGGGGTAGAGGTTTGGCCTGTGGGTTAATCATTTTTTTGTATTTATAAATTGTCCATAAGAATAACACAAGATTGAAACTTTGACTCCCCGTGGGTTGGAGCCTCGTGGGAATTTCTTAAAATCCTTTCTTAGTGGTTACCTACGTGATGGAAAGAGTATACGTGCCAAATTTCGTAGATGTCGGTGTAGAGGTTTGGCCTGAGGAATGATCGGTTTTCGTATTTATAGATAAAGATTAAGAAAACTTGTAATTGTTTTCTGTGTGGAAAACGGTTGGACGTGAATTCAGATTTGATCATTTTATAGTCTGTGGTTTGCTGTGTTGCCATGGGAACGTTGGGGACAAAGGGGAAAATGGTGGACACCATGTAGGCTTCGCTTTTTCTCGGAGATTAAGACGTGTATGAAGTCTCTAGATGTATTAAACTCGTTGGGCTGAACACGAATCATCCCTTGAGTTCAAATCATCTCTTGAGTTGAATCAAATCTGTCTTGAAGGGATTCTAGTTCTCAGACGCGTCTGCAGCTTCAGAAAAGATTGTTCTCAAAAATTGTGTACCACGGACATTTTGGATAACACTTCAGGTTCGTAATAATTTTATAGGAAGCCAATAGGGGTTGATTTGGAAAAGGCTCTGGCAGAAAACAACTTTTATACGCATCCTAAACCTCGCCACAAATTCCATTGGCAGCCATTTTTACAAGTTGACAGACACTTGCTTTTAAATTTTCGAACTTCTACTGTAAAACCGCAAGGCATCAAGCCTCAGCAACCAGGCTATGGTTGCTACAAGAGACACAAATACGGAAATTCACTTCCCTCACGTCAGCGTCCTGCGTGCGTTCTCGTTTAGCTTAAGCCCAAGAATATGATTCTCAAGCTTTTTCAGTCCCACCTGAACCAAATCAAATCAATTGAGAAGATCCAACTATTAATGTGAATTAAAAGCCTACCTGGTGAGAATTTATTGTTATAATGTCAACGATTACAGCAAAAGTAATTTTCATAAAAATACTTTTTTGGGAATTTGTGTTACTTTTATAATTTTTTCGAGTAGAAGTTTTAGATTTTTGTCAATATCTATGAAACCAAGGATGAGTGGTTATCTTTAGCAATACTTTACACAACCTGAAAAAAAATTTCCGGAGATCAGTCAATTAGTAAGATTAGATTAACATTATCGTTTAGGTCTAGTTTCGTTTTTAAATGGTCATTTATATACTAGTAAGTGGTTTTCCTCTTTTAGCGAATTTCCCCTATAGGGAAGAAGCTATTACCGTAGGTCTCATGGTAAGACTTAAGCCCGAGACCATGATAACTTTTCATTTTGAGGTCCCCAGATGCCAAAAACACCATTTGTTCAAATTTTTATATATGTATATATATATATATATATATGTGTGTGTGTGTGTCCGTAAGCACGATAACTCTCGTAAAAAAGGTCCGATCTTAATGAAATTTGGTACAAATGTGTAAAGCACCATTTATTTGAACGAGTTCGAAAACCAGACAAATCGCACCATCCAAAGGGGGGTTTTGTACCTCAAAAATGGTTTTTTTGGGGTTTCCACATGTAATTTTTATTTAAATCAAACTTTAATTTTTACCATTTAATTCAGCATAAAAAAACAAACAATTTGGTATTTTTATCATTGCTCTACGTCAATTGGTTCCTGAGATATTGGAAGTGCTAAACACAGTACGTTGTCTAATGTTATTTTTATGGAGAAAAATAAAAATTGTATATCTCGCTTATTTATGAACATAAACTGACGAAATTTGGTATATGGCTTCATCTGGTTGTCGTTTATTGTTGTTTGCACAAAATACAAAATTTTCATGTATGGTTCCTGTAGCAGCATACCTAGGTAATCGGTCCCCATGTTATTCTTATGGAGAATAATTAAAATGTTATATATCGCTTACTTATGAATGTATATGAATGAAACTTGGTATGTGACTTTACTTAGATGAGTTCTAATGATATTTGCATAAAAACCCATTATTTTTTGTTCCTTGTTGCAGCAAACCTGCGTACTCATCGCCAATGTTATTCTTATAGAGAATAATTAATATTTTTAATATCGCTTGTTTGTGAATATATTTCTTATGAATCCTGTTAAGTGTTAATGTTTTATGTTATATATTCATCGGAAATTCGCTGAGTATGCAGGTTTGCTGCGACGGGGGTATTTAACATCCAGTGTGACCATTCTTACTGGCTCTACACAGAAAGATAATTGCCTCAAATCAGAAACTGGACGAGAGATTTTACCAGTGAAATAATGTTATAATTTTATACTGCGAGACCAAGAATTACATATATATATATATATGTGTGTTCTCAAATTACAAAAATTAAATTTTCAACATCAACAAAAAAAATGCAATAGGAAAAAATAATTTCGAAATCGATGTTACAATTTTTGTTTACAATCTTTAATAAGTGTCTTCAATTATAGAATTTTAAGTTTTTAGTGATATCCATAAAGACTTTCATAAGATCAGGTGTTGTAAGCGACAATATTTTTGTCAAGGAAACGTCCACTGGTTTGAAAGACAACAGAATCAATCTCGAAGTAAAAACAGAACCTTGGCCGTCGCCTTGGAAAAGACTTTCGGCTCTTTCGATTCAATTCAAATTTAATTATCAAATACTCGCCGAGAGGCCCCTGTAGGGTGAGAGTAGGCCTAATCACGCAAGGTGTAGCGCAATCTGTGGAACTTCGTTGAGGATAAAACACTGTAAGCGACATTTTTAATTCAAAATTGTGGGAGTTTGGAAAATTGTAGGATGATGGGAGGCGGCTCAAATTAAAGATCTCGATCCCAGGAATTCTGAAAAAATATCAGTATTTCTAAAAAGTTACCAGCAAACGAGAAATAACGTAAAACATCCGCCATAAGAAAAGCATGGGGATTTAAAAACGCTATGTTTACATTAAAGCATGTGATTAAGTGTCTACTTTGTTTACGAACTGATGTGTTCCCACTTGAAGCAACCCTTCAAGCTGCTAGTTTAAATTAATTAGACCACAAATATTACCTTTAGGTATCAAATAGATTATAATTGGGGGCCGAGTTTTGCTCGGATTGATATTTTTCCATGTGACTGATACTTTATCAGCCAGTTCAGCTGTTACGATTGTTTTATTAGTGAATTTCCTTTGGAAAGTGAACTATTAGCATGACCCGCACGGTGAAAGTTAAGCCCGGGACCATCATAGAAGTTCCTAACGTGACCCCCTGAACACGTTTTGGGGGGTCGTTC
The DNA here is from genome assembly GCA_963675035.1 of Allygus modestus. NCBI lineage: Eukaryota > Metazoa > Arthropoda > Insecta > Hemiptera > Cicadellidae > Allygus > Allygus modestus. The sequence goes on from OY776112.1 coordinate 10,465,778, forward strand.
AAAATGTTATATATATATATATATATATATATATATATATATATATATATATATATATATATATATGTGTGTGTGTGTGTATGCACTCTAGCGGTCGCATTTGTTGTCAGATTTACTTCAAATTTGGTAGGGACGTTCCTTTCTGTAATCAGTTGGACAAGTTCGTTGGGCAAAACAATCGGAAAACTCTAAACCCCTTTTTTGGGGGATTAATCTTTCAAATTTTGAGTTTTTGGGCCCAAAAAGGGTCAGAAAAGCCCCGTATGTAAAATAAATGCATGGAATTCGAGAGGCGAAAGTTTTAAGCCCTCTCTCGTCATTCTAGCATAAATATTTACCGAGTTATTAAAGAAAATGTGTATCGACCAAACACAGTACGTTGTCTTATCGGGATTTTACATTAGAAAAGCCTGTTATTCATTTGTTGGTGTACTTTTATCATCCCCAACAACCTCACGCCTACTTTAAAGCCTGACTGGACCTTCTCCTAACCTTATAATGCGCAAAATTGTATTCCCTGCATTGCAGGTAAATAGAACCAGGAGCATCAGAACAGCCAAAAAATCAATGTTTTCAGATTTGAATACAAGTTTGAATAAGTGTATGTTTTTAACTGATTTTGAGTTTTTATAGTTTTTTATGCGGAAATTCACCTCCCTCACGTCAGCGTGCTGCGTGCGAACTCGTTTTGATTTTGACTCCGTAACAGCGTAAGCCTAATGATAAAATATTTCAATGAGTTTTCCACAAAATGTTGGGTTCTCTTTATCGATTAAGGGTTATGCTACTCGATTTCGGAGCCAAAAACACAGACTTTCAAATTTTAATAAGTTTCGTGACTGGAGCCCACTATAAATGTAGCAATATGGTAAAGAGATTTGAATGAACCAAATCAGCCAAACAAGTAACTTTTGAACTAGATATAAGGATTATCGTAGATTTATTCTAAGAGGCCATATTAGAAACTTTAAAGAAACTGTAAACATTATCCCATAGGTGGTTTTAAAGATAAAATACCCCCGTCTCAACAAACCTGCGTACTCAGCGAATTTCCAATGTCTTAATACCACATAAAGCCGCATACCAAGTTTCATAAAAATATATATTCACAAATAAGCGATAAATACAATTCTAATCATTTTCCATAAAAATAACATTAGGTATGAGTACGCAGGTTTGCTGCAACAAGGAACAAAAAATCATTCATATACATTTATAAATAAGCGATGTATAACATTTTAATTATTCTACATAAGAATAACGTGGGGACCGAGTACCTAGGTTTGCTGCTACGGGAACCATAAGTGAAAATTTTGTTTGTTGTGCAAACAACAACAAACAACAAACCACAACCAGATGAAGCCATATACCAAGTTTCGTCAGTTTATATTCATAAATAAGCGATATATAAAATTTATTTTTCTCCATGAGAATAGCATTAGACAACGTACTGTGTTTAACACTTGCAATATCTCAGTGACAATTGGCGTAGAGCAATGATCAAAATACCAAATTGTTTGTTTTTTAAGCTGAATTCAATGGTACAACTAAATATTTTATTTAAATAAAAGTTAGATGTGAAACCCCCAAAAACCCATTTTTGGGGTACAAAACCCCCCTTCGGATGGTGCGATTCATCTGGTTTTCGAAGTCGATCAAATAAATGCTACTTTACACGTATACCAAATTTCATCAAGATCGGACCTTTTTTACGAGAGTTATTGTGCTTACACACACACACACACACACACACACACACACACACACACACACACACACACACACACACACACACACACACACACACACACACACACACACACACACACACACACACATATGTATATACCCTCTAGGTGCCGCCCGCCCGAATTCGGGCGGGCTTTGTTTACGTACAAGTGCCACCCGCCCGAATTCGGGCGACTTTGCAGACGTTCAGTTACAACGGTCTGAATACACTCTAGTTGTACTGAACTGCATTGAATCTGGTATCACCGTAAACGGCAGATTTCAAGCTTTACTCCAATGTCTGTCTCGAGAGGTTCTACTCTATGTTGGAAAGAAAACATCTGCGCCAAGATCTGTTACGTCACTGTTGTTTTCTGCTTTCTGTTTTGTTTACGTTTTCGTCATTTATTATTGCTTTTTAGGTTATATTCGATTGAAAATGTTGTTTATTATCATTAAAGTGCATTTATTATTGCCAAATAAAGTGTTTGAACAAGGTTATTAGTAAAAATATAAGCTATAAGTGATATTGTGTGTCTTGGTTGGTTTTACATGCATCTTTATGGGATTTAGGTTAGTACCATGGTGATCATATTTGGTTTTATCGTCATAGATATTTATCTTATGTATTTTACTAATAATGAGTATATATATTCTTGTCTCTAATTAAATTTTGAACAAAATGTATATCTTGCATTTTGTACCTGGTGCACAACCTTTTTTGTACATATACTTATGTAAAGTAAATTTTATTTTGCAATTTCTGGATTTGGCCCAATACTGGATTTTTTGTGTATAAAATAAGGACATAACGGTATGTACTGTAAGATAGTACATTTTATCTAGATTACAAAAATGTATAACAGTATACTATTTAGTGATAATTTAAATTTTTTGTTGATTTTCAAATAAAACCCTGTAAGAGAGCTAAAAATCACGTGGCATTTAGACAATTATGACAGGGCACCTAGAGGGATATACAAAATTCGAACGAATAGTGTTTTTAACATCTGGGGGCCTCAAAATGAAAAGTTATAATGATCTCGCGCTTAAGTGTTACCATGCCACCTACGGTAATAGTTTCTTCCCTATAAGGGAAGTTTACTAAAAATACCCAATGATTTCAGAGAGCAGACTTTCGTTTGTAAAAATAACGATCGTTCAATGAAATTACAAAATATTATAATTTGTTGTAGGTAAATTGTTTATGACTGGGAATTCTGCTCACTGAAAACACTACGTATACTTATGTTCTTTAAAAGTAATCAATAAATCAACGGTTTCTGATAATCTGTTGAGGAGGGACAGAATTTGAAAATTAACTTTGGCCTTACGAGAAAAGATGGTAGAAATACCGGTTGTTGCGTAACTGAGACTTATAGTAAATCGAAAGTAACAACTCGGTAAATTTTGGGTAAGCCCTAATATGCACTACTTAAACCCAAACGCAAATGTAACAAAACAACTTTATAAATATTTTCCTTACTGGTTGCCATACAATAACGATTAATACAATACGAATTCTGAAGAAGCTTCTGAAATCAATAGTTCTTTATTTAGATATATTGATTACCTTATGTTTCTACTATTCCATCTGTAGGTATTTGAAGACGATTTCCAAATTAAAAACGAGTTCACACGCAGCACGCTGACGTGAGGGAAGTGAATTTCCACATAAAAAACTATAAAAACTCAAAATCAGTTAAAAAAATAAATTTATACCAATTTTTATTCAAATCTGAAAATACTCATTTTTTGGCTGTTCTGATGCTCCTGGTTCTATTTACCTATAATGCTGGTAATACAAATTTGCGCATTATTAGGTTAGGAGAAGGTCCAGTCAGGCTTTAAAGTAGGTGTGAGGTTTTTGGGGATGATAAAAGTACACCAACAAATGAATAATAGGCTTTTCTAATGTAAAACCCCCATAAGACAACGTACTGTGTTTGCTCGATACACATTTTCTTTAATAACTCGGTAAATATTTATGCTAGAATGACGAGAGAGGGCTTAAAAGTTTCGCCACACTAATTCCCATCTTGTTACATGCGATAATTTCACATCCGGGGCTTTTTGGGTCCAAAAACTCGAAATTTGAAAGATTAATCCCCAAAAAAGGGGTTTAGAGTTTTCCGATTGTTTTGCCCAACGAACTTGTCCAACAGATTATAGAAAGGAACGTCCCTACCAAATTTGAAGTAAGTCATACAAAAAATGCGACCGCTAGAGTGCATACACATACATATATATGTATATATGTATATATATATATATATATATATATATATATATATATATATATATATGTATGTATATACATATACATATATATATATATATATATACAATTTTGAACGACCCCCAAAACGTGTTCAGGGGGTCACGTTAGGAACTTCTATGGTGGTCCCGGGCTTAAGTTTCACCGTGCGGGTCATGCTAATACTTCACTTTCCAAAGGAAATTCACTAATAAGAGTTAAGGGGTTGCAGCTTAGAACGCTGTATTAATAGAGTTCTATAGGTGGCATTCATTCTCGGAGTCCTTATATAAACCTGTTTAATTTTTGTTACTAAAATAGATGCCTTAAGAGTCTTCATCACCGGAAGTTGCTGGACGCCAACTTGGTGTTTTGTTCCATAAGGCCAATGTTAACTTTGTGCCTCCGTTACTCCTCACCTGGTCGTCACAAACAATTAATTTTGGTCTCAAATTAAAGGGTTCGTCGTCCTCTAGGGAAATACAATACTTGAATTTGGATTTTGTTACAAATAAATGACATAATGTACAGTGTTTCAGTTTAAAATTAAACTATTTATTATGAAACTACGATACCCAAATTAAAAAATTCGGCATTGTATTTCCCTAGAGGACGACGAAGCCTTTAATTTGACACCAAAATGAATTGTATGTGATGATCAGGTGAGTAGTAATGGAGGCACAAAGTTAACATTGGCCTTATGGAACAAAACTCCAAGATGGCGTCTAGCAACTTCCGGTGATGAAGACTCTTAATTGCCTAACGTTGAATGTCTGATGATTTTTTTCAGTTTATTCTTAAACTTTAGTAAGTTACTTAGTCTGATCAATTCAGGGACTTTATAATATTCCGGCACCAGAGCGAATTTCCAGAAGATTATGCCTTTGCTATAATGAAGAGTTTTATTCATATTTTTTTCCTCTATGACAAATTTAATCGTATTGAAATTAATTCAGCGTGTTTTCAAAATAAAATTATGGCGTTCAATCTTATAATTTTTACATAAAAATGAGATCATTATCTATTAATTATTTAAAATTAACTATCTAATATTGGATGGAATCAATTACATTTTGTACTTGAATTAATTGTAACATTTGGACTTTATACATCGGAATTACTATCTGTTTGAAATTAATTCAGTGCGTTTTGTCATGTGGTTTTTTTATGTCCTTAGCTCTTAAGGCTTCATGTACTCTAATAAAAGATACAGAAATAATAATAAACTTAAGTAAACAAAGGCCAGTGTAGAATGTCAGTGATTAAATAGGTTATTGCTGTCTTTTGTGATGAAAGTAACATTTTGCCTTATGTCTGCAAAACCACAATACCTCATGTTCTGCCTCATGTCCACAAGTTGGGATTTCAAGTTGGGAAAAAGAAAATTGGATATGTATTTAAAAAATCAATTAAAATCACAACCCTAAAAACTATTTAACACGGTCTGTCGAGATTTCTTCATCCCTGACGTCAATCTCTTTAGCTTAAAACACATGTGCACCTTAGGTTTACACGTGTGGACCCACGTCCACGTGTTTTTTTCTTCTAATCAAATTCCTATTTACCTCACTATGCCGTAAACGATCATAGCGAATGTTATTTTCTTTACTGACGCCAGCAAAAGAAACCTAGACAAAGTAAACTTGGAGGCGTAGGCGAAAGAAAGCTTGATAGTTTTTGTGACTTTAATCATAACGCCATTGGTTTGGTGAAATGTGTTTGCTCTTATGTTTCTGTTTAGAGTGTTAATGTTCAGTTGTTAATGTTCAGTTGTTAGTGTTCAGTTGTTAATGTTCAGTTTAAAGTCCCTGGGATGTTCAGGTGGCACAGTTATAGCATTGATTATACATCCTACGGAAATCATCATTTCACGTGTTTGGCTATTTATGTGTATTTATTAGTTTGGTTCGTTTTTACATGACTTTTACACTATGGCAATATAATATCATTAACTTATTTTATATCACAATTTTTCCCTCAAACTTAAATCTGTATTTTCCACTTTTAAGGTAAATGTTCATACGTTTTTCCTATTGGTATTTTTAATTTGACCTTGCATATTTTATTATAGACTTTTATTGCAATTTTATTTTACAATTCCTATTTAGGAGTCTTCATCACCGGAAGTTACAGAGAGCTGCCGGAAGTGTTCTAGAGGTTTATTCTACAAGATCAATGATCAACTTTTAGAATGCGCTACTCCTATCTTAAATTAACATTGCTCGTATATGGGACAAAACTTTAAAATTGACTTTGGAAAGTTCCGGTGATTGAGGTGTAGCATAGAAATGTCTAAAAGGTTGTTTTCCCTGACTCCGCACAAGGGGATATGACTTCATTACATATTCAAAGATATAAATGGACTATTTTTGTGTTAATTTGTATCGTACTTTTCCTTTTATTCAACCATAATTTCTGTTTTCCCCCTTTTTCTCCTCATTTTATCATTGCCATACTATTACCACCAAAACTACCTTCACCACAATTTCTAAAATTCCGACACCTTCCAACCCCTCATTTTCGTCCCTTCTATTTTTTCATCCTATGCAGAATTTTGTTTGGCATTCCTGTTCTCTCTCTTCCTCTTTCTATTAGTTTTTTTATGATAAAATTGAGGAGGTATAAAATAATTGTGGTTTTATGAGAAAGTTTTGTAATTTTATTATTGTTATTGTTATTTTGTTATTGACCCTAAATGGAAATACATAATTTCGTTTGCTGACCCAAACTCCCCAGTCAACACGTAGAATTATCTCTAGTTTAAGATTTATCTATTTCAAGAGCCCTAATCCGCCAGGTTAGGCGGTAGAGAGGACCCTATTGTGGTCCTAATCCTAACCTCTCCTGATAACCCAAGTTGAAAAAATCCTCCTTGAAGGTCCAACAAATCCCTTTAGGTCGGGCTCCATTTTTCTAAGCTTTATTGAATCAATTACAACACAGTTATTGTCAACAGTATGATCGTAGGTTATTCTTATCCTTTGACATTGATGGGGGAGGCAGATAGAAACGCGAATGCTCAGTGACTGGAGCCCCTTCTTCCGTCACCCACCTTCGACCTTCTTCTACACCCTCGATGATGTTGCAGATCGGCGATGCCCCCACCAGTGACGGGCGACCGAGAGAGCGAATCCGTCATCCAGAGAGCCTCCCCTACCTCCACCTCGCCCGGGATGACCGTCACCCCCTCCCCACCCCACCCCGCGCCGGCCTCCCTCCTCGTCATGCCGTGGGGGCAGCATACAGGTAAGTGTCGTTTGATAAGAGTTGCTTGAATATTTCTTTGGTATTTCAACGCCAACGACAGTTTTGTTATAGAACAAAAATGCTTTTACGGGAATCGACCCAAAACGCTCAAATGTTGATGGACACCCCGGGATTTGAACCTGTGACCCGTTGAACCAAAGTCCAAGACGATAATCATTAGAGCAGCGAGATGCCTCGCTAGGAATTTCTTTGGTTGAAACCAATCGTTGATGGTGACGTTGTTAAAGAGTGGGCTCCAGTCACAAAACATTTGGAGTTTTTACCTGCTTCCCCCACAAGGTTAAGTTTGAAAGCCCGTCCCTCCTAATCGGATTATCCAATATCGTTATCGATCATTTTAAAGAGAAACGAGTTCGCACGCAGCACGCTGACATGAGGGAAGTGAATTTCCACATAAAAAACTTTTAAAACTCAAAATCAGTGTAAATACAAACAGTTATTCCAATTTTTATTGAAATCTGAAAACATTGATTTTTTGGCTGTTCTGATGCTCCTCGTTTCATTTACCTGCAATGCTGGGAATACAATTTTGCGCATTACAAGGTTAGGAGAGGGTCAGTCAGGCTTGAAAGTAGGCGTGAGGTGGCTGGGGACGATAAAAGTAAGCCAAAAAATGAATAACAGGTTTTTCTAATGTAAAACCCCCATAAGACAACGTACTGTGTTTAGTTGATACACATTTTCCTTAATAACTCTGTAAATAATGGAGCTAGAATGACGAGAGAGGGCTTAAAACATTCGCATCACTAATATACATCTAATTACATACATTAATTTTACATTTGGGGCTTTTCTAACCCTTTTTGGGCCCAAAAACTCAAAATTTGAAAGATTAATTCCCAAAAAAGGGGGTTTAGAGTTTTCCGATTGTTTTGCCCAACGAACTTGTCCAACTGATTATAGAAAGGAACGTCCCTACCAAATTTGAAGTAAATCGGACAAAAAATGCGACCGCTAGAGTGCATACACATATATATATATAAAATTTTGAACGACCCCCAAAAACCTGTTCAGGGGGTCGCGTTAGGAACTTCTATGGTAGTCCCGGGCTTAAGTTTCGCCGTGCGGGTCATGCTAATAGTTCACTTTCCATAGGAAATTCACTAATTATATACTTAACGATTTCAGTAAGCAAAAATGAGGAAATCACAAATGATAATCGTTCAATAACACTTCAAAATATGAAATATTTATAATAGTTTATGGGTGAACTATTTGTGACCTAAATCCTGATAAATGAAATCGCTAGGCATTTTTTGTTATTTAAAATTTTAACCATAAATTAACGATTTCGGATAATCCGTTGAGGAGGGACGGGGTTTGGAAGTTAGCATTGGCATTGGGGGAGCAAATAGAAGCGCTAATTGCTACGTGACGGGAGCCCCCTCTTAAGAAGTGGACATTCGTGACTGATTGGGGGAAACCGGTTTGATGACATTTTGGTTGCTGGAACATTAAGCATTCCACGCCTGAAGACGGGGTAGATTCCACACCCCGAAACGTCGTGAAACTTGTTTTCCCTAGGGAAATGTCCCGTTGGACGCTTACACAATTTATATTGAATCATAAAGGGATTCAAATTATGTAAGTTTAAATTGAATTGCATTGTTGATTAGCCTTAACAAAAATTAATTGTGAACAAGATGTTGACATTCTTGGCCTGGTATTTTAGTTGCTAAAACTGCAGTAGCCAATTGATTAGTTTAAAACCAATTGACTGAATAGAGGTGAAATAAACTTTTTATATATGTTTAACTGGTCTACGGAAACACTTGACTTGCCTTTCCCGTGTGATACAGAGCGGGGTGATGATTTTCCAAACATTTTGAGTCATTTTCTAATTTTTTTTGTCTACATTGCAAACTGTTCCTTTTGATCCTAGTTAACGAATTAACTCATACTTTATGAACAAAATTTAGTTCAAGATGAATATGTGTTTTTCACTGATTTTACAATCACTCTTCAAAATCCATTAGCTGTCAGAATATTTTGTTTTTCCTGGACCTTGAGTCCGCCTATCACCCCCAGCACCTTTGTAACGCCACCTGTTCTGTACTCCAGATGTGCCGGTGCCGTACCTCGGGCCAGCGCTGCCCATCCCCTACTTCTGGCCACCCATCTTCGCGTCGCCCTCCAGACTGTACCTTCCCCCCTGGGCGTCCACCTTCCCCGAGGACCTCAGCCCCGACCGGGCTGGCTCCGACACCGGCTATACGCCCGAGAAGGCAAGGACAGGTTAGTTCAACTATTTGCTATTGTTGTACAAGTTCATATTATCGGGGAGTCTGAGCCACGCTGGGTGGTATTTGATTCATTTTGTAAGTGAAAAAGAGGTCCACTCTATATGCAATCTTTATTAGTGAATTTCCTTTGGAAAGTGAACTATTAGCATGACCCGAACGGTGAAACTTAAGCCCGGGACCACCATAGAAGTTCCTAACGTGACCCCCTGAACACGTTTTGGGGGGTCGTTCAAAATTTTATATATATATATATATGTATGTATATATACATATATATATGTGTGTGTGTGTGTTTGCACTCTAGCGGTCGCAATTTTTGTCCGATTTACTTCAAATTTGGTAGGGACGTTCCTTTCTGTAATCAGTTAGACAAGTTCGTTGGGCAAAACAATCGGGAAATTCTAAACCCCTTTTTTGGGGATTAATCTTTCAAATTTTGAGTTTTTGGGCCTAAAAAGGGTCACAAAAGCCCCGGATGTAAAATTAATGCATGTAAAAAGATAATAATTAGTAAGGCGAAAGTTTTAAGCCCTCACTCGTCATTCTAGCATAAATATTTACCAAGTTATTATAGAAAATGTGTTTCGACTAAACACAGTACGTTGTCTTGTGGGGGTTTTACACTAGAAAAGCCTGTTATTCCTTTGTTAGAGTACTTTTATCATCCCCAGCAACTCACGCCTACTTTAAACCCTGTCTGGATCTTCTCCTAACATTATAATGCGCAAAATTGTATTCCCAGCTTTGCAGGTAAATGAAACCAGGAGCATCAGAACAGCCAAAAATCAATGTTTTCAGATTTCAATAAAAATTGGAATAAATGGATGTTTTTACACTGATTTTGAGTTTTAAAAGTTTTTATGTGGAAATTCAATTCCCTCACGTCAGCGTGCTGCGTGCGAACTCGTTCAATGTTTCTAGTCACTGTTTTCTTTCCTAGTCTTTTTTTATACCTCGTGTAAGTGCTGTTATTTTTTCACAGCGGTTATGATTCTTTGGTTTTGATTTGAAACTCCATAAACCCAATGTTAAAAAGTTTAACTTTCAAATGAGTTTTTTTAACATAATTAGAATTTCCTGAGTTGACGTTTTCCCCAATCAGCTTTTTTTGTCCAAAGGCCCTTAATTTCAAAGTTTAAGCGATCCTTCAGTTGGATTCCTGAGATAAATTTTGCAAACAAACAAATATACAGACTTAGACCCTACAGACATCGCTTGCATGAGAGTGTAGGATTTACCCTAAAACTTATAAAAATATCCTACCCATATCCGTCAACTACTTCCTTAAAATAATCGTACTATAAATAGTTTGCGAAAGGTTGCATGGGGGAAAGGTCATATCCCCATGCAATATTGCTTGTAGGGGACATTCCTTTCATATAGAATTAGCTTTGTTTAAGATTAACAGTTTACGGGAATATTACTCAAAAATCTATCTATTGAATTTTATAAACATAATTTAATTACATTATAAACTAAACAAAAATCGAACAATTTTTGAATACATGTTTAGTATTAAAACTAAAGCAGTTATACATTTGTATTCATACGTTATTCAACTGTGATTACATTCGAGTCCGCTCTAACATTGCGTAACCACAGTCTGTGTGTTATGCGACCTGGTTGTGGCAGCCAGTTGGTATTCACTAAACATGCCAGATTTAACCTGCTAATTGTTTCAATCCACATAAAATTATTTTGTCGACTTATATTAATACGCGAGCTTGGGTCTGCATTAAAGAGGCATAATCTACCAGACCTTCTACATCCACCAGGGGAACATGTCTACCAGCATGTAGACATCATCTATCTCTGATCTGGTGGGGTAAGGACCTTTGGTGCTGCATTCCTGCATTTTGATATGTCTATGTGAAATGAGAAACCGGAAAAACTCAACTCAAATCCCAGTCTGAATAAACAAATGTAGGCTATTCAATTTTAGTTTTAATTATCTGATAAGGAATTTCCCACAAGTACTAAGGAAAGCTTTTTTTGTAAACATAAGTGACACTTTGTAAATAACTACATCATCTACTCTACTACAACGACTCTTTCTCTCTCGCCCCTCCAGACGAGGACATGCCTCTGAACCTGTGCACCAAGCCGCGCCGCCCTCTGGAGATCTGGTCCCCGGCGTGGCAATGTGAGCAGGAGGAGGCGCCCCAACCCCAGCAACCTGCCACGTCCTCCCTATCGCCGGCGGAGAGGACCTTCCAGGTAGGGATAGGATATGTCAACATCAAATTGTAGAATGAATGCATCCAGACATTTAAAAGAATCTGATACCTTAAACATGAAATTGTAGAGTGAACGCACCCAGGTATCTAGAAGTATCGGATACTTTCAACATCAAGTTGTATAACGAATGTATCCAGGATTCTAGAAGAATCTCATGGTTCAATGTAAAGTTATAGAGCAATTAGTTTCAGGAGTAAGATGTTCAGGAGAAATGGATATTGTCAATGAAGAATTCTTCTACGGAAAATTCCAAGGAGGTCTGTAGCATGGAGCTACACTTGCATGATGTTAGGAAATCCTTGTGAAAACTGGAACACGATTGTTATTAAAGCGGTCTTCGTTTTTTAAGAGAACTCTTAAATTGAAACCTCTCCTTTTATTAGTGAATTCCCTTTGGAAAGTGAACTATTAGCATGACCCGCACGGTGAAACTTAAGCCCGGGACCACAATAGAAGTTCCTAACGTGACCCCCCGAACACGTTTTGGGGGGTCGTTCAAAATTGTATATATATATAATATATGTATATATACATATATACACATATAAGTAAATCGGACAAAAATTGCTACCGCTAGAGTGCAAACACACACACACACACATATATATGTATATATACACATATATAGACTATATATGTGTGTGTTTGCACTCTAGCGGTAGCATTTTTTGTCCGATTTACTTCAAATTTGTTAGGGACGTCCTTTCTGTAATCAGTTGTACAAGTTCGTTGGGCAAAACAATCGGAAAACTCTAAACCCCTTTTTTGGGGATTAATCTTTCAAATTTTGGGGTTTTGGGCACAAAAAAGGTCAGAAAAACCCCAAATGCAATATTAATGCATGTAAAAAGATGGGAATTAGTAAGGCGAAAGTTTTAAGCCCTCTCTCGTCATTCTAGCATAAATATTTACCGAGTTATTAATAAAATGTGTTTCGAGTTTTGAGTTATTAATAAAGTACGTTGTCTTATGGGGGTTTTCCACTAGAAAAGCCTGTTATTCCTTTGTCAGAGTACTTTTATCATCCCCAGCAACTCACGCCTACTTTCAAGACTGCCTGGACCTTCTCCTAACATTATAATGCCCAAAATTGTATTCCCAGCTTTGCAGGTAAATGAAACCAAGAACATCAGAACAGCCAAAAAATCAATGTTTTCAGATTTAAATAAAAATTGGAATACATGTATTTTTTACACAGATTTTGAGTTTTGAATGTTTTTATGTGGAAATTCACTTCCCTCACGTCAGCGTGCTGCGTGCGAACTCGTTTTAGCGAATTTCCCCTATAGGGATTAGCGAATTTCCCCTATAGGGAAGAAGCTATTACCGTAGTCGGCATGGTAAGACCTAGGCCCGGGACCATGATAACTTTTCGTTTTGAGGTCCCCAGACCCCAAAAACACCATTCGTTCGAAACTGTACATATATATATATATATATGTGTCCGTGGGTGCGATAACTCTCGTAAAAAAGGTCCGATTTTGATGAAATTTGGTACAAACGTGTAAAGCAGCATTTATGACTTTAAGTTCGAAAACCAGACGGGTCGACCTATCCGAAGGGGTATTTTGGGGGGTTTTGTACCCCAAAAATGGGTTTTTTGAGTTTTTTACATACAATTTTTGAAAAAGTAAAATTTTATTTTTTCCCATTGGAATCAGCTTAAAAAGACGCACAATTTGATGTTTTAATCATTGCTCTACGTCAATTGGTTACTGAGATATTGAAAGTGCTAAACACAGTTCGTTGTCCAATGTTATTCTTATGGAGGATAAGAAAAATTGTATATCTCGCTTATTTATCAACTTATCCTGACGAAACTTGGTATATTGCTTCATTTCATTGTGGTCTATTGATATTTGCACAAAAATCAATTTTTTGCCCGATAGTTCCCGTAGCAGCAAACCTGCATACTCAGCCCCATGTTATTCTTATGGAGAATAATTAACGTGTTATCTCCTTTAATTATGAACATAAATTAATAGAACTTGGTATGTGGCTTTAACTAGTTGAGTTATAATGATATTTGTATAAAAGCCCATTTTTAGTGTTCCTTATTTCAGCAAACCTGCATACTCAGCCGCCATGTTATTCTTATGGAGAATAATTAAAATGTCATAAATCGTTTATTTATGAATGTATATTGATGAAACTTGGTATGTGGCTTTATGTGGTATTAAGATAAATTAATATGCATTGGAAATTCGCTGAGTATGCAGGTTTGCTGCTAAGGGGGTATTATATTTTAGGAAATTTAAACTGTCCTCCGTGTTACGAATTATTCAGGAAAATTTAATTTCGTATTATGCATTTTTTATTGTTTATAATTTATTAAAGTCTTCTAAAACAAAATTAAATATTACTTCGTAGCATAACCTCTGAAACTGGTGGTTAAGCTAGAACTAAAACTATTTACTATGAATAAATGTTTCGTTACGTTACCTTGGAATAAACAAAATTGCGTTTAATTATCTAGAACGTGGGTTTTAGCGAATTTCCCCTATAGGGAAGAAGCTATTACCGTAGGTCTCATGGTAAGACTTAAGCCCGAGACCATGATAACTTTTCATTTTGAGGTCCCCAGATGCCAAAAACACCATTCGTTCAAATTTTTACATATGTATATATATATATATGTGTGTGTCCGTAAGCACGATAACTCTCGTAAAAAAGGTCCGATCTTAATGAAATTTGGTACAAATGTGCAAAGTACCATTTATTTGAACGAGTTTCGAAAACCAGATGAATCGCACCATCCAAATGGGGGTTTTGGGGGGGTTTTGTACCCCAAAAATGAGGTTTTTGGGGTTTTCACATTTAATTTTAATTTTAATCAAATTTTAATTTATACCATTGAATCCAGCTTACAAAAACAAACAATTTGGTATTTTGATCATTGCTCTACGTCAATTGGTTACCGAGATATTGAAAGTGCTAAACACAGTACGTTGTCTAATGTTATTCTTATGGAGAAAAAGGAAAATTGTATATCTCGCTTATTTATGAACATAAACTGGCGAAATTTGGTATATGGCTTGATCTGGTTATGGTTTATTGTTGTTTGCACAAAAAAACAATTTTTCGCCTATGGCTCCTGTAGCAGCAAACCTATAGGTACTCGGTCCCCATGTTATTCTTATGGAAAATACTTAAAATGTTATATATCGCTTATTTATGAATGTATATGGATGAAACTTGGTATGTGACTTCACTAAGATGAGTTCTATTGATATTTGCATAAAAACCCATTATTTTGTGTGCCTTGTTGCAGCAAACCTGCATACTCATCCCCAATGTTATTCTTATGGAGAATAATTAATATTTTAAATATCGCTTGTTTGTGAATACATTTCTTATGAATCCTGTTAAGTGTTATAATGTGTTATGTTATATATTCATTGGAAATTCGCTGAGTATGCAGGTTTGCTGCGACGGGGGTTTTTTGTTGCATTATAGCGGGGTGGGGAGTTACGAATCTATTGATAGGTTGTCTCTAAAAGTCCACAAAAGCACTATTTTGACCTAAACCAACTCCAAAGGTGTCGGTTTGTTTTGGAGACCCGCACAAAGCGACCCCTGTGGTGGCAACCCCTCAACAGAGTGGAAAGCGGAACGTCCACGCTTTGACGCCTCAATAAAATCCCTCCCCAAATCACCACGGGCTGAAAGGCCCACAAGACATGATGATTACTCCCCCCCCTTCCCCCCCATCGCTTCATCGGCGGTAATCCTTACCTTGTGAACGAGCTGTAATACATATCGACCAACTGGACATTTGTCTGGCTCGTTGACGACGTTTACTGCCATTGTATGGATTATCCTGCGATTCGTTGTAAAGGAAATTACTAGTTTTGTGTACTTAAGGAGGAAATGGAAAGGTATAAAAGGTAGTACCGATTGAAAAAATCAAGGCGATAAACATTGTCGTTTAGTTTAACGATGGCCCTGGACGATGGCCATGTCTCGCCTTTTCAAAATTTATTTTATTGTGCAATCACCCTTTCTTCCCTCGAGTTTTCAAACTTATCCTATCCTATTCAATACTCTCATATTATTAAGGTTTGCTTGGATGCTTGCAACTTAGGGACCTCAAAAACGACTCAACGATTTCCTTTATAAGTTATAATTAACTAATATCCATGATACAAATAAAAAATGTCTTATGACTAGAGGTAAGATGACTTGGTAACAATTCCTCTAAGTCATCTAAAAACTGACTGAACTTCTCTAAACAAAGCTCGGTCTCCCAAATACTTATTCTTAAAACGCGCAGTATTTGTCGATGACTTCATCATCTCCCTACATAGGTTATATGAATGACCACAGAAGGGTATAGTTTAATATTCCGCCGTGCTAACACAACCTTGGCCCTCATAAAAATTAACAATCGTTTTTGTATAAACAGCTGTGTTCAGATAATAGGTAATTTACAGGCGAAACTATGCTCCGGTTAGTGTAAAGACAGAATTAGTTATGGTATGTGACACAGGAACAAATGTGCGAATAGTAACAAAATGTTTTTTCTTTCAGTGTAAGCAGTGCGGCAAGACGTTCAAGCGGTCGTCCACACTGTCCACACACCTGCTGATACACTCGGACACGCGGCCCTACCCTTGTCAGTTCTGCGGGAAGCGGTTCCACCAGAAGTCCGACATGAAGAAACACACCTACATACACACCGGTGAGTCACAAATAATGTTGTATACTATACACATACACACCTGCTGATACACTCGGACACGCGGCCCTACCCTTGCCAGTTCTGCGGGAAGCGGTTCCACCAGAAGTCCGACATGAAGAAACACACCTACATACACACCGTTGAGTCACGTACCATGTTCTATACTATACACATACTTACACCTGCTGATACACTCGGACACGCGGCCCTACCCTTGCCAGTTCTGCGGGAAGCGGTTCCACCAGAAGTCCGACATGAAGAAACACACCTACATACACACCGTTGAGTCACGTACCATGTTCTATACTATACACATACTTACACCTGCTGATACACTCGGACACGCGGCCCTACCCTTGCCAGTTCTGCGGGAAGCGGTTCCACCAGAAGTCCGACATGAAGAAACACACCTACATACACACCGTTGAGTCACGTACCATGTTCTATACTATACACATACTTACACCTGCTGATACACTCTGACACGCGGCCCTACCCTTGCCAGTTCTGCGGGAAGCGGTTCCACCAGAAGTCCGACATGAAGAAACACACCTACATACACACCGTTGAGTCACGTACCATGTTCTATACTATACACATACACACCTGCTAATACACTCGGACACGCGGCCCTACCCTTGTCAGTTCTGCGGGAAGCGGTTCCACCAGAAGTCCGACATGAAGAAACACACCTACATACACACCGTTGAGTCACGTACCATGTTCTATACTATACACATACTTACACCTGCTGATACACTCGGACACGCGGCCCTACCCTTGTCAGTTCTGCGGGAAGCGGTTCCACCAGAAGTCCGACATGAAGAAACACACCGGTGAGTCACGTACCTACCGGTGAGTCACAAATAATGTTGTACACTATACACAAGCAACACTAAACACCTACTGATACATGTGCTTAAAGATTGATCGCATGTTTCCTTGCCTCTATATAAGCATTTCAAAATAAATATTTAACACGTTTTGCTCGGAATAAAGACTGCGTGGCTGGAGATAAAGCTTCTCTAATCCAATTTTCAAACATTCGTCACAAATTATAAGCCGGGGAGTGAATGGTAAACTCTAGGAACGGCAAAAGTACAAGCTTGGTCAAAGGCGGAGCAGGTAAATAATAAAACGTGAACTGGGCGTGGTCTGAGGTTTCGGGCATCACTGCCTGACGATTGAATAAATCATTCCTGATTTCGTCAGGTGCTCCACAATAATATGCCGCGCTGTATTAGCGATTTTCCCCTATATATATATATATATATATTTGTCCGTTACCGCGATAAATTTTGAAATAAACACCCGATTTTGATGAAATTTGGCACAAATGTGGAGAGTAACATTTATGACTTTAAGTTCGAAAACCAGATCGATCGGTCTATGGGAAGGGGGTTTTATGGAGGTTTAAGATTATCAAAAAATCAGTTTTTTGAACTTTTTACCCTAAAATTTTAAAAACTCAAGATTTTGGTTATAGCCATTTTATAGAGCTTAATAAAAAAAATTAATTTAGTACTTTGAATCATTAAGCTAGGTTAAGTGGTTGTGGAGGAAAGTAAAAAAACGCGACCATAAAATTTCCCATGTTAATCTGATGGGAATACGGTTTTTAGATTTTCCTCTGATAATTTTACTAAAAACTCAACATTTCTTTCTACCAATAAGTTTAGTTCTACAAAACAATCAATTTGGTGTTTTAATTGTTGTTTTACGTCCAACCGTTGCAGAGATATTCAAAGTGCTAAACACAGTACGTTGTCCGATGTTATCCTTATGGAGAATAAATCAAATTTTATATCTTGATTATTTATGTATGTATATTGATTAAACTTGGTATGTGGCTTCAACTAGTTGTGTTGTATTTATATTTGCACAACAAAATTGTTTTTGTTGATTTTTCCCGGTAGCAGCAAACCTGCATACTCGGCCCCCATGTTATTCATAAATATGGAGAATAAGTAAAGTTTTATATCTCCCTTATTTATGAACCTAAATTAATAAAAATTGGTATGGAGCTTCACCGGGTTGAAGTATATTGATAATTGCAAAAAATATTTCTTATCTTCCTCGTTGCAGCAAACCTGCGTACTCAATTCTAATGTTATTCTTATGGAAAATAAATAAAATACTATATATCCCCTAATAATTCATGTATTTTTGTGAAACTTGGTAAGTGGTTCTAGGTAGTAGTGAGACCCATATATGCATTGGAAATTTCCTGAGTACGCAGATTTGCTGCGACGGGGATATTTACTACTTATAACGGTTATAATAATTATATGCATCGTCTAAAATGAATGGGTGGGACTATTTTGGATGCTGTTCTGCATTTTGATAAGTGATTTTAGCCCTCGTCTACGCTTTAGCAATCTTGCAGATTAAGTTGCTACTTAAGTATTTGTTTATTTATACTCAGGGTGTAACGTGTTATTGACTAAATTGGTATAACACATCTATACCACTAACTTTTATTGAATCAAAAGCTGTTTTAGAATAAAATCCGAGTAAAATTATTCCTTGTCTTCTTTTTATATAAAAGACAAATTCCTCACGCACTCGTAATCACCAACTTCCCGGCATGCTAGAGTGGTGAAATTTAGTACATTGATTCCTCAGGTCTAAACTAGGATAGTTAAAGAATTTTTATACCGATTCAACAATAGGGCGTTGCCCCACGGGGCTTCCAAGTTACCATGTACAGTATGGAAATTCGAAAATTCAAACAGCTGATCTTGATTCGTTGTAATTCCACGGGCTAACCGCAGAATGCAGCACACACAACTGTCATAGTTTACGTAGGCGAAGCCGCAACGGGTGTGCTAGTTTTAAACAAATTTGAAGGCAGCCTATGGACTACCCATCAAAAACTATTGAAAAAAACTCTTATGTACAACTAAGAATCTGGCGTTTTAGCGAATTTCCCCTATAGGGAAGAAGCTATTACCGTAGGTCTCATGGTAAGACTTAAGCCCGAGACCATGATAACTTTTCATTTTGAGGTCCCCAGATGCCAAAAACACCATTCGTTCAAATTTTTATATATGTGTATATATATATATGTGTGTGTGTGTGTGTGTGTGTGTGTGTGTGTGTGTGTGTGTGTGTGTGTGTGTGTGTGTGTGTGTGTGTGTGTGTGTCCGTAAGCAAGATAACTCTCGTAAAAAAGGTCCGATCTTAATGACATTTGGTGCAAATGTGTAAAGTACCATTTGTTTGAACGAGTTCGAAAACCAGATGAATCGCACCATCCGAAGGGGGGTTTTTGGGGGGTTTTGGGGTTATCACATGTAATTTTTATTTAAATCAAATTTTAATTTACACCATTGAATTCAGCTTAAAAAACAAACAATTTGGTATTTTGATCATTGCTCTACGTCAATTGGTTACCGAGATATTGAAAGTGCTAAACACAGAACGTTGTCTAATGTTATTCTTATGGAGAAAAAGACAAATTGTATATCTCGCTTATTTATGAACATAAACTGGCGAAATTTGATATATGGCTTGATCTGGTTGTGGTTTATTGTTTTTTGCACAAAAAACAATTTTTAGCCAATGTTTCCTGTAGCAGCAAACCTAGGTACTTGATCCCCATGTTATTCTTATGGAAAATACTTAAAATGTTATATATCGCTTATTTATGAATGTATATGGATGAAACTTGGTATGTGACTTCACTAAGATGAGTTCTATTGATATTTGCATAAAAACCCATTATTTTGTGTTCCTTGCTGCAGCAAACCTGCGTACTCATCCCCAATGTTATTCTTATGGAGAATAATTAATATTTTAAATATTGCTTGTTTGTGAATACATTTCTTATGAATCCTGTTCAGTGTTTTAATGTGTTATGTTATATATTCATTGGAAATTCACTGAGTATGCAGGTTTGCTGCGACGGGGGTATTTTATTCATAATCGTTTAAGATATAATGGACTTCTCTTGACAAAAACCCCCTGAGAGTTGGTCATCAATAAAATTGCACATCACACATTTACTATCAAGTAGTACACACTTTGAAACCAAAATTAAAATTGAAATTTTAAAATATAAAATAAATCAATTGTGATCGATATGCCGAAAGGAAGATGATTTTGATTTACTCAAGGAGGGCATGTCATACGAGGTAATGACAGGTTACCCCAGCATGGGACCGTCCACCTGCTTAGGAATAATTAAAACAAATCAGTCTTTATTATTGATATCCTCCGGGTGTCTTTTAATTCGAAGAACCCCGCGCTCCCCTCGGACTAGGTGGCTTCAATATTTGAGTCTTTGATTACAGCGTTGCCCCTCATTTGATTAAAGGCTTTCAGCAACTCAGTTCTCAATTTGAATATTCAGCCAAGATTGATCTGTCGTGTTACACTTTCCAGTTTTGCGTTTTTATTGTTACACCTCGTGACCCACGGGTTTATTAGTGAATTTCCTATGGAAAGTGAACTATTAGCATGACCCGTACGGTGAGAATTAAGCCCGGGACCACCATACAAGTTCCTAACGTGACCCCCTGAACACGTTTTGGGGGTTTGTTCAAAATTGTATATATATATATATATATGTATATATAGACATATATATATATACATATATATATATATATATATATATATGTATGCAGTCTAGCGGTCACATTTTTTGTCCGATTTACTTCAAATTTGGTAGGGACATTCCTCTTTGTAATCAGTTGGACAAGTTCGTTGGGCAAAACAATCAGAAAACTCTAACCCCCTTTTTGGGGATTTTAAATTTAGAAATTTGGGTTTTTGGGCCCAAAAAGGGTAAGAAATGTCCCGGATGTAAAATTAACGAATGAAAAACGGTGGGAATTAGTGTAGCGAAACTTTTAAGCCCTCTCTCGTCATTTTAGCATATATATTTACCGAGTTATTAAAGAAAATGTGTATTGACCAAACACAATACGTTGTCTTATGGGGGTTTTACTTCAGAAAAGCCTGTTATTCATTTGTTGGTGTACTTTTATCATTCCCAACAACCTCACGCCTACTTTAAAGCCTGACTGGACCTTATCCTAACCTTATAATGCACAAAATTTTATTCCCATCATTGCAGGTAAATAGAACCAGGAGCATCAAAACAGCCAAAAAATCAATATTTTCAGATTTGAATAAAAATTGGAATAATTGTATGTTTTTAACTGATTTTGAGTTTTTATAGTTTTTTATGTGGAAATTCACTTCCCTCACGTCAGCGTGCTGCGTGCGAACTCGTTTAAAGTATCAACAATTTTAAATGGAGGGAAATTTGCCTTTGGTCTAGGAATAAGTGTGATTCGCCTGTTCACTGAGGAGGGAGCTCCAGCCACGAAAAATGTCGCGTTTCTACCTGCTCCTCTCATTACCAATGTTAATGTGCGGTTTCAGTGAGCACTCTGAACTCTGGTGGGAATGTCCATATGTCATTTAAACATCCGTTGGAGAAACCAAAATACTCCCGTCACAGCAAACCTGCATACTCAGCCAATTTCCAAATAATATATAACATAACACATTAAGCCACTTAACAGGATTCATAAGAAATGTATTCACAAACAAGTGACATTTAAAATATGAATTATTCTCCATAAGAACAACATTGAGGATGAGTACGCAGGGTTGCTGGAACAAGGAACACAAATAATGGGTTTTTATGCAACTCATCTAAGTGAAGTCACATACCAAGTTTCATCCATATACATTCATAAATAAGCGATATATAACATTTGAATTATTTTCCGTAAGAATAACATCGGGACCAAGTACCTAGATTTTCTGCTACGGGAACCACAGGCGAAAAATTGTTTTTTTGTGTGCAAACAACAATAAACGACAACCAGATGAAGCCATATACCAAATTTCGTCATTTTATGTTCATAAATAAGCGAGATATACAATTTTTATTTTTCTCCATAAAAATAACATTAGACAACGTTCTGTGTTTAGCACTTTCAATATCTCAGTAACCAATTGACGTAAAGCAATGATCAAAATACCAAATTGCTTGTTTTTTGCAGAATTTAAAGGTAACAATTAAAATTTGATTTAAATACAAATTACATGTGGAAACCCCAAAAACCGACCTTCGGATGGTGCGATTCGTCTGGTTTTCTAACTCGTTCAAATAAATGGTACTTTACACATTTGTACCAAATTGCATCGGACCTTTTTTGCAAGAGTTATCGTGCTTACGGACACACACACACACACACACACACACACACACACACACACACACACACACACACACACACACACACATATATATATATATATATATATATATATACATATATATATGTAAACATATGAACGAATGGTGTTTTTGGAATCTGTGGGGACCTCAAAATTAAAATTTATCATGGTCTCGGGCTTAAGTCTTACCATGAGACCTGTGGTAATAGCTTCTTCCCTATAGGGGAAATTCGCTAAAACCAGCAACCCTTAATAGGGCTCAATAAAAATAGAGCTCCACATCTCTCAATTTGTAGGGAGCAGAATTTCAATATTAAAAATAATAATCAATCAAGTTCAAAAATATTCTAAATTTAAGATTTTTTATGGGTGAACTATTTGTGAAACACAATTCTGTACTGAAATTGACTTTGGTATTTTTTTGTTCTTTAATGAACCATAAAGCAATGAATTCTTAAAATCCATTGAAGAGGGACTGGTTTTGAACTTAAACATGTAGACACGACAGTTACGCCTCTCAGCAAAGATTTCTCCCGAAAATTCAAACCTAACGTACGACATGAAGATTGGCTTCCTTACTCTCATTTGTTTAACATGCTAACAACATGTTTGTAGTAAATATAAATGTCAAAACAAGTATAGTAATTATTAATTCAATTATTACTGAAACCAACTTATTTTAGATCTCTTTGTTTTGTATTACTCGTCGAAATAGTGATAATTTAAATTATAATTTTAACTTCTAATTGGAGATTTTAATGATATTGTTAAATGAGAGACTTTATAGGTTTTTTTAATGAGACAAATTTAGGATTTTTCATGAAAATATCTGAAAAACCCATGTTTTGTTTTCTCTGCCAAGATTTAAGTAAATTCCTGAGTTACATGTCGCCAGAGAGAGCCTTATGTTGTAATATACAAAGGAACGAGGCGGAGTTAAATTCATATTACGTGATACATTATTGCGATCTCCCTCAGTATTTTACTCTTTAATGTGATTAGTCACTAAATCACTGTCTAAGACGCCGCGCCGACGCAACTATGGCGTATTGAATGAATGGAGTGTAGAACGGGTAAGAAACCTTGTCATCTCGAGAGCACAGCTAAATTACGCGAATATATTCCCAAGTTCGTCATGATTCTCGTAAAATTCAATACGAGATTTTAATGAAAACTAATTTTAAAAATTATCTATTAGTTGACCGTGAGAATAACACGGGATCGACCACCCGGTAGCGTGGTGTTATCAGTAACCGTAGATGCGAACAAGTGATAAGAGAGACCCCTAAACCGCTATCTAAATAGATCCGAGGCAAATCACTGACCGCTCACGCGAGCTTGATCGTGTTGCGATGGGACAGATGCGATATGGAAATCGAATCAGAACAAAACAAGTTTTTTTCTAACTCGTTTCTCCGTTTCTTGTTAGTTTTACTATTTTTTGCGAATTATTTAAAATATATTAATCAGATCAAAAATGTAATTGATTTTAGGTGCACTCTCAACACTACATAATATTTGGATCGGTAAATGTATGCTTACACAGAGAAATGTGATTGGTTAATCCAAGTTTTTTTATAAGTTAGTTCAACCAATATCAGAGGTTACCATATGGACAACTATTTGTATGAGTTCATTTAACTAAGCTCAGAGAGTTAAAAATTATATGTTGGAACAAACAATTTTATAAGTTAAGTTAACCAATAAATTCATTGGTTAAAATAACTAATTTGTTTCAAAGTAGTTGGATTAATCACAAATGTAGTTGTTAAAACCTATATTCTCTAAGTTGAACCAAACAGCTTGACTGGTTAAATTAACCAATCCTCAATTTTCAAAGTAGTTGTAATAACCCCATATTCTAGTTTGTTACAACCCATATTCATTTAGTTGTTAGCCTCGACGCTTAACCTAGACAGTCCTAGAACCCCAGGCTTAACTTAGCTCTTGGAAGAATAGCCAAAGTTGCTGGGTTCTACATCTAAATTTTAATTTGTTCTGTCTAGATCAAGGATTATGCATTCATAAGAAAAGGAGGCCTAACAGTTTTATAAGGACGAAATGAATGATTCAAAAGAAATGTTGTATAAAGACCTCCATGTACTATAGGATTGTAAATTAATTAATGGTTTGGATCAAATAACTGTAATCATAAAAGAAAGCTGGTAATTATATGATAACTTACCATCAAAACGTGGTATTAAATCGTCCAACCCCCAACTTATTAGAGTAGTTCACAACTACTCATCCAAACACAACTTTATCATCCATTCTGGAACTCACAAAGACTGCCACTGCCACGGAATAATCTTGGCGCCAAATTGAAGCAAAAAAGGCGCAATTCATGAAGGCATTGGTTTCAGCTAACCAGTTTAAAGTAGTTACTTTAACAAGTTGCTGAACGTTACCTCTTTGGTGGGTTAGGACAAACCTTAACAATTATTAAAAACAACTCAATATGATCAACCACTTCCGGATTCTTGAAACAACTACTACGAAAATTTAAGCTAACTGTTGCTTTGTTTACGATAACCTTTCCTGGCCAACCACTTTCGTTAACTAATCGTGTATTGGTCATGACAACCATTCCATTTTTCTCTGTGTAAAGTAATATTTAATAATAGGTCCAAATTGTGATTGATTAAAATACTTTTTTTCCACCGATTGCTGAAATTATAGTATGTAGCAATTGCAGAAGGTTTATACTCCATAAAGATTTGATAAATATTTGGGGATTATACAATTGAGAGAGGCAAGTTCACTTGCCATGTAGAGAGAGCAAAATCTTATATATTATTCCTCTAGCCTGTTTTTCGGTCACTCCGCGAGATCTTCCTTATTGCTTTATCAAATTATATGATTTACCCCTAATTTTAAAGCTTATCGTGCCGGCTATTGACGAAAAATAGATTCACGGTCTAAAAATGTACAGCTTTTTAGAAATTTCAATAATATGAAAGATAAATAAAGGGAATAGTTTGTTTTTTCACGAGCGAAAATGTAAACAAAAGAACATCTACTGATCAGCTGGCAAGATTTGGTTCGCAGTGCGGAATTCCGCACGGGTTTTACTAGTAAATAATATTTTGTTTTTATATTTCCCCCTAAATTTAAAATGTGGAATATATCAGATCACCAACCAAACTACGACGTCGTTTAGAATCCAAGAAAATGTATTAAACTGACATAAAATGCAAAATAATGCGTTTTTAAATTATTTATTAACGACTTTTTTACCAAAACAAACTTAAAGGCAAATTAAACAGACTTACGAGCAAATTTACCTGCTTAAGTCTTTATTACAATCAATGCTAGAATCAAAAGCTGGTAGTGTGTTAAATGAAAATATAGTGTTTTATTTATTTCTGGCAGTAAGCTGTTTATCGTCAATAATAAAGCAAATGTTTAGTTAAGTGTATTGTTCATTTCAATGTATTGTCATTTTTAACGTTTTAATAAGGAACGATCCAAAACCAAGAGGTAGTTATTACTATCCAAGGTTGACCTGTTATTATAAAGCATCATTAAATAAAAATCAATGACAATTGTTAAATATATGCTTATTGCCATTCTGAAACCATGTTACATTTTCTATCCTCTGATTCGATAGCGCTTGTGCATTAAATCTGTAAATAACGGTTTCTTTAATACATTTCATAAAACATACGCTGACACATTTACTATCTTAACAACAGCTTGTAAACAATTTAGTAATGAATGCAGGTGCTTCACCTGACAATAACAAAACTTGCCGCCCGTTAAACCGATGCAGATTATGGAGATTGTGGCGTTTTTACGGGAGTTTGGGAACGCAGGCAAGAGTGAAATGGGTCGGCAGTTATCCAGGTCCGCACCTGCCGCTCGGCACGCGCCTTTCATTACCTGACTTCCTGCCTTCTTCCCTCCTCTTTCTGTAACAGCTGTGATTATGTTGTTGTGACGGCTTGTGCTGCCGCTTCTTTTTCTCACTATCTTTCTCCCTGAGGTAATAATCCCCTCTCTTCTCCCCCTCAAATTTAATTGTTTTACTAATTTGTCTCCATATTTGTATACTTTCATATTCTCTATATATTATGTAATAATATTTTGCCAAACTATACTGTATGTGAGGAATAACTGAACTTGGATGGAACCTATTTTGAGGTAACCTATACTTCTGTACTTGTTCTATTATAATAGTTGAATTGATAAAAAACAGGTAATATATTGAGAGGTATGAATGGGCGGAATGAATTATTGCTAATTTCAAGGGCGACAAGCCAAAAAAAAACTCACTTTGAAGGGGAGAAGGCTTTGAATGTAGCGAGAGTAAAACTGAACCGTAGATCAATTTTTTATTTTATTGGTTTTTAAGCTTTATTAATTAGTTAACATTTTTATAAATTAGCAAATCCAATTTAAATAGTTTAACTTTGTCCATAAATTATTAAATCATTTGTATACTTTTATAAAAGAATTTTACTAAATTGTAACCGTTGTGTTTATATCATAACCAAACTCAGTTTCCGCTAATTAAAATCTAGCCAAAGCCATCATGAACCTGAAAATAACTTCTCATATTTAAAACAATAAAAAAACGTGGATGTTATTTGTAATTGTAATGCCGGTTATTATTACTATATCTATAATAATTGTTTAAATTTGTGAAATGTTTTCATAATGCAGTAAGACGTATTAGTCCCTAATATTATAAAGCACCCTACTCTTCGAAGTAACATTGTCACTATAAATGTGTACAAATAATTACCAAACCCGACATTGGTTACGTTCTCAAGGTAAGAACGTGTGTCCACTTTCATTTCATGTGTATCGTTTTGTCCAGAGACCATGACAAAGATGATGGGATTTTCTGAAGACCAACAGGTGATACCTGATACCTTTCGATCATAATTAAAGAGATGTTTTAAACTACAGTATAACGTGGAGTTATGCTTTTTAGGCTACAAGAATTTGAGATTGCCCTAAAATTAACAGTGATCCCTCTTTAATAAATGTTCCCCGGTTAAATGTTTCTACTTAGCTAATTCTCATTTTATCGTCCTACGATAAAATAACTGTTATCCTACACTCTAATATGAATAAGGTTTGCTTGCTTGCTTGCTTGCTTGATTGCTTGCTTGCTTGCTTGCTTGCGACACGGATCTCAAAAACGGCTCCAACGATTTCCTTCAAATATTCGAAATAACTAATTTCTGGGATAAAAGTAAGTTCTAGACAGGCCGCATCCCCAGAAAAAATCAAATAATGTAAAAAAACTAAAATACAAGTTAAAAAATTAACATTGGGCTTATGGAGTTTCAAATCAAAACAAAAGAATTGTAACAGCTGTTCATAATCAACCAAGGAACTGTCAAAGTGATACTCATGTTGTATATGATTATAACATGTGGTTTCCTGAGAGAAGAGATTAAAAGATTTGAGTGAAGATTACATAAATAGAGCAGTAAAATAAATCAAAGGGACACTGAGCAATAAATAACAACTGGAGTGACCTTAAAAATGTAGAAAAGAGGGAAAATGAGTTATACAAATCTGATTATCAGTAGGGGTAGCGGTGAAATATTACTCCAGGCCTAAACAAACTGACTGGCCTTCCCCCGAGCAAAGCTCGGCCCCCAGGTACTCTTTCTTTAATTTAAGCAACTTTTGCTAGCAGCCTGGGTAACTGACAAAAAAATTCGAAAATTTTGTTAATCAAAACTGTGTAAAAGCTGATAGTATAATATTTGATTATTACAATTTTATTCATCCTACTATCGACGATTTCACCATAACGTCATAACGCAGAGTAATATCTTCAGAAGCAATACGTCACGCATGAAACAAACGTACAAGTAGAGGTCCCTCGTCAAAAGCTTCGTAACAAATTATTTCTATCGATCGCATCACCCAGACGGGAACAAGAGGTTTTAATTCCATATTCTCGGCCGTCAACCAAAACCCAATCCAATCTAAGGGAAAGACTAAAAGCCCGAGTGGAAGTGACGTCTCAGTTACGCTCGTGGGCAGCGCAAACACGTGTTGAACAGTGGCGCGATCGCTCGGCCACGACGGCAATTATTGTAATTATCACTTAGTTAATCATACTCCGCCCTCCCCCTCCCACTCCCCCCATCCCGGACTGCGCTAGAACCCACATTATCACACTACTCGCCGGTCGATCGTTTCGTAGATTGACGGTTATCGACGAAAAACTCTTGTTGAAGCTCTCTTTATAAAAATGTTTTGTCTTTTTGGAATTGATGAAAAAAATTAAATGTGTGTTTTTTGGGGGGAGGGAAGGTGGCAAAATTATGTATTTTAAAAACGTACTAAAAGTTTGGCATTTTATAAATTTATTAGTTACACCGCAACAAAATATTATCGCTTTTGGAAAAAAATAATGTTTTAATAATATTTGGTAGAATAAAAACAACAAAATAATGTGTTAATGACATAACGGGCGCAAATCGACATTGCAATTGCCGCTGGTTACCATGCGATCAGCTGGTCTGTTACAACTGAACCTTTTTACGGCCCGTAGGTATTACAATTTTTTGGCGGGGGTTTAAAATTAAAATAAAATAGATTTATTATTCAGACATGTTATTCCTGCGACCGCACTTTGTTCACTTATGTAGAGAGACCACAAGGTGATATTCATAGGGTCTGTATTCATTGGTGTAATTTAGGAATCCAAGCCCGACCGGTGACCGCGGTAGGAATTGTTAAGATCGGCACTACATTTTTACTTTCTCCCCTTATACATAGTATATGGAGAAAGTATTGTTTTCGTCAAAATTTTCGAATTCGAGTTGTTAGTGGAAATATTCGTTATGGTGCTCCCTGAACCCAAAAAAGTGGTTTTTACGTGATATCTGTCTGTGTGTGTGTGTGTGTGTGTGTGTGTGTGTGTGTGTGTGTGTGTGTGTGTGTGTGTGTGTGTGTGTGTGTGTGTGTGTGTGTGTGTGTGTGTGTGTGTGTGGATGTGTGTGTGAGACAGAGCTACAGCCTTAACCAATGGGCCAATTTTTATGAAATTTGGCATGTAGGTACTAATCCACGATATCTCCAGGTGTTTTTTTCATTTTTTTGAATTTTTGATTTTTAAGGTTAATTATCCCCCCAAAACCGCCAAAAAACATGAAAAATCCAAATTTCTCAAAAACGGCTCGAACGATTTTCATTAAACTTTAGTCGTTTGTAGAACTTTAGTTTTCCAACAAAATGGCACCACCCGCATTCCTGTAAAAATTCGGGTTCAGAAATTACAGGACTTAAAACGCCCAAAATTCAGTTTTTTTTTATTTTTCATAAAAGACATAAATGTAAACAAATATTACTATTCACCATTAAAAAGAGCTCAAAAAACTAAATAATTTAGTATTTTGAATTACTATTCTACGATAGCTGGTTTCGGAGAAAATTGAAATTTTCATTTTGCGGTAAACGCTGTACGTTGTCCAATGTTATTCTTATGGGGAATAAAAAAATACTATTTCTCTCTTATTTACTGGTCAATTTCATTCAAAGTTGATATGCTTGTCAAGCTAGCATTGACCAACAGAGGAAATTCGAAATATGTTGCCCTTAAAACCCTGGGGGGGGAACAGGGGGCATTTTCCCTCTTAAAACCACGAGTGTAGCAATGGATTCTGTAGTGCCTCCAAAGCAGGGATTTGGGTGGATGTTTTTTTAAACAACTTGTTTACAAGATTTTCTGTACATTCGACCGTGCTTTGTATTCTATATTTAGTAAATAAAAAGTAATTTATTCATTAAAGTTGGGCTAAAAGGGAGAAAGTATGTATCAGTTTCCTGATACCGTTTATTAGTATAGTATGTAACATTTCGAGGGCGCAACATGTGATTAGGTTAGTTCCGAGTTTCGCCGCAACCTATACGCCTGAACAGTAGCAGCGTCCTCTTGTGCGAACATTACTCTTAAAGCGGTCCCACACTTCTCGCGAACAAGCCTGAACATTCGGCCGAACATTCTCCCGTATGTTCCTGTATGTATTCAAAAGTTCGTGCTCCCATACTTCTCGCAAACACTCCGAACATTTGGAGTTCGGCCGAATGTTCGGGCGTGTTCGCGAGAAGTGTGGGACCGCCTTTGTGAGAATAAGCTTTGTGCGAAACGACCGCTGTGCCACACCGGCGCATCCCATGGGTCAACCGGGCAAGCGACTGTTAAACCGTGACTCGTCCAACGGGTTTTTATCAGCTGTCCACGAAGAAACTTCAGCAATCTGTAGTAGCGCTGTTAACGTTTATTGTTATTACTTCGTGACATCGTAAAATCGGTTTTGTCTGCGACCGTGGATTATATGATTTTTTTCTTCGCCGTGAATTATTAGTTTTTTATATCTCAAAACGCTTTACCCGTGAAATACCAATCAGTTTAAGCGTTAAGAGCTCTACAAAATAAAAAATGTCGTAGTAAATACTAGCAGAGGTTCCGTTCTCCGCACGGGGATTTAGCAGACATAGAGCCAGTCGTTTTAAAAGTTTATTTACACTATAATCAGCTGACTAACTAAATCCAATATAACTCCTTAAGATTAACATTGAAACTTTGAAAGCCTGCAGGGCGAAGCTCTGAAGGTGTAGGATTTTCAAACCTGCAAAAGGCACTTCTAGAGGTTAACAGCTTTCATTGATACCAAACATGTATACAAAATATTAGTTTCAGGGGTCTAAAATCCCCGACCAAAAATCAAGAAATTCTTTTAATAAACAGATTATATAATTTGTCAGCACCAAACAGTTATTTTAGGTGTGCTTGGTAAATATTTTGGGTTCCGTTATTCATTTATTGATATAGTCGACACTAAATAACTATGATAAATACTGATATAATACAGTACTATCGTTTTACTCCGTTAAGACTAGAAGTACCTGGGGCCGAGCTTTGCTCGGGGGAAGGCCAGTCAGTTTGTTTAGATGACTCGGAGTAATATCTCAACACTTCCCCCTACTGATAATAATATTTTTTAACTCATTTGCCTCTTTTCTAAATTTTTAAGGTCACTCCAGTTGTTATTTATAGCTCAATGTCCATTTGATTTATTTTAATACTCTATATATGTAATCTTCACTCAAATATTTTAAGCTCTGCTCTCAGGAAACCACATGTTAATAATCATAAACAACATGAGTCAAACAACATTTTGCTAAAAATGTCACAAATCTTTGTTTAAACCCGTTATTTAATTTTGTTTAGTTTTTATTTAGGAAATTCACTTCCCTAACGTCAGCGTGCTGCGTGCGAACTCGTTTATTATGTAGATATAATTAAAATATCTATAAACTCTTTCTTTCCACTTAATTGTTAGGGTTAATTTATTTAATTTATGAGTCTCAATTTTTACTGAATGACATGCTTAAACTCCTTTACAATGTTTTGCTGGTATGTGTTTTGGATTTTACGTATACGTACTATTCAGCTTTGGGTGTCCCGAGAGCGTGATTATGACTTGATTCAAGCTTGATTTACGACATGTTGTGCAGGGGACATCGCACGACAAATCAGTGGCGGTCCGCAGGGGAAGGGCGTAATATGCATTACGTAATGGACTCGGAGATCCTTTGTCTATTGAGGGACGAGACGGATAACTTAATAAATAAATCATTACTACTTTATTTTAACATAGATTTTTTCTATTTCTGACTCAATAAATCCTATACTCTAATATGAGTAAGGTTTGCCTGCTTGCTTGCGACACGGATCTCAAAAACGGCTGCAACGATTTCCTTCAAATGTTCGAAATAACTAATTTCTGGGATAAAAATAAGTTCTAGACAGGCCTCATCCCCAGGAAAAATCAAATAATGTAAAACAACGAAAATGAAAAGTTAAGAAAATTAACATTGGGCTTATGGAGTTTCAAATCAAAACAAAAGAATTGTAACAGCTATTCATAATCAACCAGGGAACTGTCAAAGGGACTCATGTTGTTTATGATTATTAACATGTGGTTTCCTAAGAGTAGAGATTAAAATATTTGAGTGAAGATTACATATATACGGGTAGTAAAATAAACCAAAGGGACATTGACTTATAAATAACAACTAGAGTGACCTTAAAAATGCAGGAAAGAGGCAAATGAGCTACAAAAATATGGTAATCAGTTGGGGGAAGTGGTGAAATATTACTCCCAGTCATCTAAACAAACTGACTGGCCTTCCCCGTGCAAATCTCGGCCCCCCAGGTACTTTTTTTATACATCGATGTTTTACGTTCTAAGTGCCCATAAGACTGAACTCAACAGCGGTACAACCATTTTTAGATTAATTCGTAGGAAATCAACAAATCAGGCAAACATATTATATTGTATACTTATTTTGTTTGTAAAAGAAAAAACATGTTTGAAATATAATGGAAGTTTAGAACGTGATCTTTCAATCGGTATATAAATTGTATAAGATTTCTCGTTCGATTTTAATGTTTTTTGGTGCAGTATAAAAACACCCAATGGGGACTATAATATTCTGCTGCCGTTACAGATGCACATAGTACAAGATGCACATAGTAGATATCAGATTCTATTGGAAATTAACAAATATCTTTATTAAAAAACTAGCTGATTTCCGCCTTCGCACGGGATTTCGATGATATAGAAATAATGTTTTGCACATTTTACAATACAATCAGCTGACTAACTAAATGAAATAACTTCGTAAGATTACCAGTATCTGGGGGCCGAGCTTTGCTCGGGAAGGATCAGTTTGTTTAGATGACTTGGAATAACATTTCACCACTTCCCCCAACAGATTTGTACAGATCATTTGCTTCTTTTCTGCATTTTTAAGGTTTCTCCAGTTGTTATTTATAGCTCAATGTCCATTTGAACTATTTCAACTATTACCACTCTATATATGCAATCTTCACTCAACAGTTGTAGTCACTGCTCTCAGGAAACCATATGTTAACAATTATAAACAACATGAGTATTACTTTGACAGTTCCCTGGTTGATTATGAACAGCTGATACTATTCTTTTGTTTTGATTTTAAACTCCATAAGTCCAATGTTAATTTGTTTAACTTTTCATTTTCGTTGTTTTACATTATTTGATTTTTTTCAGGGGATGAGGCCTGTCTAGAACTTATTT
The DNA here is from genome assembly GCA_963675035.1 of Allygus modestus. Lineage (NCBI taxonomy): Eukaryota > Metazoa > Arthropoda > Insecta > Hemiptera > Cicadellidae > Allygus > Allygus modestus. The sequence goes on from OY776112.1 coordinate 10,499,489, forward strand.
TTATCCTAGAAATTAGCTATTTCCAACATTTGAAGGAAAACATTTGGAGTCGTTTTTGAGATCAGAGTTACAAGCAAGCAAGCACACCTTACTCATATTGGAGTATAGGATAGGATTGGAACCTAAAAAGCCCATGGGGTGGAGCCCTGTCGCCCTAGACCTCGCTACCGCCCGCATACACGACCTTGCAGTTGCAGCCCTCATGTTATTATCGGTTTTGGTCAAGGTCACTGACTTCCGCCACATCATTTCTAGTAGTTGCTTCCTATTAATATGAGGAATTAAACTCGTACTGCTTAAATTCCTCAATTATATTTGTCTTGATAGAAGTTAAGCCCATTTAATGCATTTTAACTTAAAAAAGGAGGGGACTCCAGTCACGAAACGATTGGTTTCTCTACCTGCTTCACCCAATAGACCAATCTTAGCTTTCAAACCCCCCGTCTCTCCTTGACGTATTACCATAGATTAAACATACGTTGTGGTATTCTTAATCTATGGTATTACCCGATATCGTTGGTTTATGGCTCATTTTAAAGAGAAACGAGTTCGCACGCAGCACGCTGACGTGAGGGAAGTGAAATTCCACATTCAAACTTTTAAAACTCAAAATCAGTGTAAAAAGATACATTTATTCCAATTTTTATTGAAATCTGAAAACAGTGATTTTTTGGCTGTTCTGATGTTCCTGTTTTCATTTACCTGTGAAGCTGGGAATAAAATTTTGCGCATTATAATGTCAGGAGAAGGTCCAGACAGGCTTGAAAGTAGGCGTGAGGTTGCTCTGAATGATAAAAGTACTCTACAAAGGAATAACAGGCTTTTCTAGTGTAAAACCTCCATAAGAAAACGTACTGTGTTTAGTCGAAACACATTTTCTTTAATAACTCCGTAAATATGTATGCTAGAATAACGAGAGAGGGCTTAAAACTTTCGCCTCACTATTTCCCATCTTTTTACAAGCATTAATTTTACATATGGGGCTTTTCTTACCCTTTTTGGGTCTAAAAACTTGAAATTGTAAAGATTAAGCCCCCAAAAAGGGTTTAGAGTTTTCCGATTGTTTTGCCCAACGAACTTGTCCAACTGATTACAAAAAGGAACGTCCCTACCAAATTTGAAGTAAATCGAACAAAAAATGCGACCGCTAGAGTGTATACACCCCCAAAACGTGTTCAAGGGGTCAGGTTAGGAACGTCTATGGTGGTCCCGGGCTTAAGTTTCACCGTGAAGGTCATGATAATAGTTCGCTTTCCAAAGTAAATTCACTAATAATCGATTTGGGATAATCCATTGAGGATGAACGGGGTTTGAAAGTGAACATAGGCCTTAAGGGGAAACAGGTAGATGTTGGTTATTAGAGACCCCTGGTACTTATATTGTACATTTGCCTCTTGGCCAGGTTCCAAATACCTATCCAGAAAATTTTAATTTATACAGTATTTTCTCAAGGTGTTCTTTTAACTAACCTATCTCAACTCGACATCACCACACCACCGCAACAACCTTTCTACACGACCATCAACACTTATGGATCACGTTTAAGGGTTTGAAAAAGTATACAGTTCCTTAAAACTCCTGGAATTTGAAAACTCACTTCTTCCTCTTGTTCCAGGCGAGAAGCCCCACAAATGCGTGGTCTGCAGCAAGGCCTTCAGTCAATCGTCCAACCTCATCACACACATGCGCAAACACACGGGCTACAAGCCCTTCTCCTGCGGGCTGTGCGAGAAGGCTTTCCAGAGAAAGGTAACTAATTACATAACATAAAGATAAGAATAAGAAAAACGAATATGAATGAATGATGAGTGTAGAATGGATGGGATGTCTTCTGAAGCCTTGACTTAGACTGTCTGATTCTTTAGCCAGGATCCAAAATGGCTAATAGCCCAATTAATAGCCCAATGGCCAAATGGCAGCTGGATCCGGTATTATATACTGAACGTTGGGTCTATTATGTAAGCGGATTTGCTGTGATTAATCTAATAAGAGCAATGTTTGCAGAATTTATCTGGAGATCCAGCGGAAGGATTTTGCTGAAAGTTTGGGGTTAGGGTCTTTTGGGTCTAAAAAATCGATCGGTGAAAACCACTACCTCAGGAAAACTCGTATTTTTCTAAACAACTCATTTGAAAATTGAAAATTTTAACATTTGAAAAAAAAATTCAATGCCTCTTCTTCGGAATCAAACACCGAGCATGGCTCGGTCCCCCGGTACTAGATATATCCGTTGATATAATTAACAACAAAAATACGCTTACTCTTACTCTGAAAAAATCAGAGTTGTTATCTCTGATGTCCCCATATGTTTGATTGAACACCTTAGATCTAACTTGACCTCTCGATGTCCTTAGATCTTTCAGTCTACTTCTTCCTGTCTGTACTACATATTACTCAATACTCACAGTTAATGCCACCATTCTCAAACACTCCATTCCCCAGGTGGACCTCCGGAGGCACCGTGAGAGTCAGCACCCCGGCTTCCCTCCGCAGCAGACCCTCGTCTCCAGCAGCAGCGGGTCGCCGGGCCAGGAGGGCAAGAGAGAGCTCAACATTCCTGCCAGAGCCCACCAGTACTTCTGCACCTCCTAGCACTGGGCCCTCAAGGACCGCTGGATCTCCAGAGGCAACTGTTGTGTTTGAAATTTCAAAAGACGCTGAGAAATTGTAAAAATTCTCATAAAATCTTATAAAACCATAAATGTTGACTTGTCTTGCAGACTTGTTAACAACTTTTGAATCAATTGACTGACTTGTCCAGGTTAATCTGGTATTCAAGAGAGTATTTCCTGAACTTTTGGAAAATTTGCAGAAATACATAGAGACTTACAAGTGAAGGACATGACATCAGTTCATTTTCATTCACATCACTCCGAACTGCTCAACGAAGGAGTGACAGAGATGATACCAATTTGTTACATTTCTACGTCAGTTTGTCATTTCTATTTTCTGTCGGTAGCTTGACAGTAGTTCATGTATTACCTGTTGAGAATCAAGTAAGTTAGTTGTATCATGATTTGAACCTGCCTTAAATTTTAGTAGTTTAAAAACATTAGTTACCTTTAGTAAAGTCTGGTTATATTCGTTTTATAATTTTTGAAAATGTAGTCTTTAAGCCAATCCTTAAAGGATTCTGAAACCCAGCGTTTGTGACGAACAGAGTTAACTGTAGAGTTACAATTCCACTATACTTCCTTGAATATGTACTTAGTTTATAAAAGTTGATTTGTTACTTTAAGAAACTTAGTGTAACATTTCCGTCCACAGGCTTGTGACCAAAGCTCTTGGAGTTTCCTAGTCGAAATCTTTGTAGAACTCGGTGAGGGGGAGGATTGTGCGTTTTTATTGGTCGTATCAGCTCCCAGCTCTGCCTTCCCCTCAACACACCCGATCTAAAAAGAATTCGATTGTAGATAGTTGCCACAAAGTTTAAGTTAAGATTGTCCCAGTTCTAGTCCGAACTACGTCAGCACTAATAGTCGTGACTAGTCAAAGAGCTTGGGGTGAGTTTAAGAAGGGGAAGAGAATAAAATATATATGGAGCGAGACTTGACGAGTCGTGTATAGATGGCAAAGAGTTCTCGAGTCTTGAAGAATTTAGGAAACATTAGTTGCTCATATTCTTCGTCAAGTTTTGGCCATTTAATTATTATAATGTTAAAAGTTTAATTTATGGAGTCAGAACCTCAGAATGTTTTTGAACAGAAGTACTAAATTCCCTGTACTAGCAATTTGGATTATTTGACCATGAATCAAAATGGTTTAAAAAATTGAACACTTGAAATCGATAAGTTAAAAAGTTTCTTAGAATATTTTCATTTTTACTAGAAAATTAAAAGTGAAACATTTACAGTTTACTGTGGAAGCGCAGTTATCTGTTACATTAGAACAAAATTAATGTTAAGTCAAAAATGTAATAAGACCATAAACGGTTATTGTATGTAATATATGTATGTAACGCCCGACATGTAAATTTGCACGGTTTCGGGTCTACCTTCACCCCAAAACAGCCTCAGGCTTCAAGCAGCTACAAACCAAAGATTTTGTACAACTGAATTGTATATTGTTAAATTGTGTATTATAAATACCACGTTGAATATATATTTGTACAGATAAAGACTGCACGACATATATGACATTTTCATTTCAAGTATGACACATTAAAAAATCCAAAACAGGATTTTCTTATATTAGAATATTTTATGTACTCGATTTTTCACTTTTACTATTGAAGAATTGATAAGTTTAAAAGTTGGTCAAAATAACACATTTGTTTTGTTTGGCCTACGGTAATATTTATCTCGTGCAGTCTTTGTAAAATTGGTTTTATTATTTCAAATGTAAAATTGTAATCCTTTCAAAAGGTGCTACATATAAATTAGCGAAAGAAATAGTCTTATTGATTTGTTGAAGATCAGAAAGCGGGTGAAGCCTTGGCTAACTTGTATCATACAATGTTTGAACTGAAAGTATTATAGAGTTTTGTATAAAGACAATAAATTTGATTTAAAAATTTGCAGTGGCTATTTTATTTATTTTTAAGCTTTCTTTGGATTTTACCTAATGCTTGAAGTGTTTTAAAAGTACTTCCGTTTCGGGAGTAAGGAACCTCCTCACGTTGTGCCTACTCGCGTCTAAATATCAACAGATTATACATCTAGCCTACATTATTTTACATTGTTATTTACACAAACTTACTAACAAAAAGCTCTTACGTAAACAATAATGAACAGAACAAGTGAAGATACATTTCCTGTGAAATATACATGTGACAATTTTCATCAGAGAAAGCGTTATATATAACATTAGACTAATTTCCATTAGTAGACTAACCAACGACACACCGAGTTACACACAAGATAAGAGGCACTTTTGGCTGTTTCAAAGTGACTCATGACTTCGCACTTAATAGTTTCCTACACACATTAATGTAAGTACATGGGGGCCGAGCTTTGCTCGAGGAAGGCCAGTCAGTTTGTTTAGATGACTAGGAGTAATATTTCACCACCTCCCCCAACTGATTATCATATTTTTATAGCTCATTTGCCTCTTTCCTGCATTTTTAAAGTCACTCCAGTTGTTATTTAAAGCTCAATGTCCCTTTGCTTTAATTTTGATATGACCACTCTATATATGCCATCTTCACTTAAAAGTTTTAGTCACAGCTCTCAGGAAACCACATATTAACAATCCTATACTCTAATATGAGTAAGGTTTGCTTGCTTGCGACACGGATCTCAAAAACGGCTCCAACGATTTCCTTCAAATGTTCAAAATAACTAATTTCTGGGATAAAAATAAGTTCTAGACAGGCCTCATCCCTAGGAAAAATCAAATAATGTAAAAAAAACTAAAATGAAAAGTTAAAAAAATAACATTGGGCTTATGGAGTTTCAAATCAAAACAAAAGTATTGTAACAGCTGTTCATAATCAACCAGGGAACTGTCAAAGTAATACTCATGTTGTTTATGTTTATTAACATGTGGTTTCCTGAGAGCAGAGATTAACAGATTTGAGTAAATATTACATATATAGAGTAGTAAAATAAATCAAAGGGACATTGAGCTATCAATAACAACTGGAGGGACCTTAAAAATGTAGAAAAGAGGCTAATGAATAATACAAATCTGATTATCAGTAGAGGGAAGTGGTGAAATATTACTCCGAGTCATCTAAACAAACTGACTGACCTTCCCCCGAGCAAAGCTCGGCCCCCAGGTACTTATAAACAACACGAGTATTACTTTTACAGTTCCCTGGTTGATTATTAACAGCTGTTACAATTCTTTTGTTTTGATTTTTAACTCTACAAGCCCAATGTTAATTTGGTTAACTTTTAATTTTAGTTTTTTTACATTATTTGATTTTTCCTGGAGATTAGACCTGTCCAGAACTTATTTTTATCCCATAAATTAGTTATTTCCAACATTTGAAGTAAATCGTTGGTGCCGTTTTTGAGGTCAGTGTCGCAAGCAAGCAAACCTTACTCATAGATTAGAGTGTAGGATTTTTCTCCTTGCAAATTATTATAATTTTCCCTTTCTTCTTACGAAGTTACAAGATGCTCCCCCGCAATATTTTTCGGATATAATCCTTATAACAGTTGTTTTGTTTTTAATTAAGAAAATTTAATTTTAAAACTCGTAATGTACCCAAAATAAAAGTGTTAATCAAATATTTAGCATCGCAGTGCCTTAGAACTTGAAATTATCTGTTAAATTAAGAAGACTCATCAAAATCGGTTAAGTATTAACTTTAGGAAGTAGTGAATGAAAAGCAGGATTTTTTAAATATATAGACGAGTAGCTCCCCTGCAAAAATTTGGGGATATAATCCTTACAACATCTGTTTATTGAATTAAGAAAAACACATATGAAATAAACCAAATAAAACTCTCCTCCACATGAATAACATGGGAACTTGGAAGTCCCGTGGGGCAAAGCCCTAGGACCTAAATCGAAATTCTGGCTCGACAGTGACTTAGAACTTGAAATTATCTTTTAAATAAAAAAGAATTATCAAAATCGGATAAGTATTAACTGCAGGAAGTGAGTAAACAAAAAGCAGGATTTTGTTAATATGTATATTTCGGACATTTGCATAACTGATTGAGAAAACAAGATTGTAACCTGAAGACGGGATCATATTCCATAATCCGAAACGTCGTGAAACTTGTTTTTCTCAATCAGTGAATTATTGCAAATGTCTGCAATAATTTCTTAAATAACGTAAACTCGCCATCCCCAACAATGAAGTTTAAACAAAGAATGGAAGGAATGTTACCCTTATTTAATTGATGGTCCCGATTTTCTCTATCTTCCAAGTTAAAAATCAAACTTTATTATGAATCCCTGCAAAAATCAACCCATAACCATTCATGCTATCTGGTTTAGACATTTTAATCCCTCATGGATATTTTTCAGGACTGCAATTGATACAATCAAAACCCAATTATTTCATGCATATTAATAATAAGTGGTTTGTTAAACTTATTTTTTATCTTAGCAAATTTCCCCTATAGGGAAGAAGCTATTACCGTAGTCGGCATGGTAAGACCTAGGCCCGGGACCATGATAACTTTTCGTTTTGAGGTCCCCAGATGACAAAAACTCCATTCATTCGAATTCATAATTTTCACCATTGGATTCAACTTTAAAAGTCACACAATTTGGTGTTTGGCGAATTTCTCCTATAGGGAAGAAGCTATTACCGTAGTCGGCATGGTAAGACCTAGGCCCGGGACCATTATAACTTTTCATTTTGAGGCCCCCAGATGCCAAAAACACCATTCGTTCAAATTTATATATTTGTAAATATATGTGTCCGTAGGTACGATAACTTTCGTGAAAAAGGTCCAATCTTGAAAAAATTTGGTATAAACGTGTAAGGCAGCATCTATTTTCATGAGTTAGAAAACAAGACAGATCGCATCATTATAAGAAGTTTTTGTTTGGGGGGGGGAGTTTGTACCCCAAAAATGGGTTTTTAAACTTTTTACATATAATTATTTTTAAAACCAAAATTTACTTTGCATTATTGAATTCAGCTTAAACAAACAAATAATTTAGTATTTTGATCATCGCTCTGCGTAATTGGTTACCGAGATATTGAAAGTTCTAAACTCAGTACGTTGGCCAATGTTAATCTTATGGAGAAAAAGTAAAATTGTATATCTCGCTTATTAATGACCAATAATGGAACTTGGTATGCAGTTTTATTTGGCTGGGATTTACTGATATTTGCATTCAAAACCCATTTGTTTTGGTCCCCACGGCAGCAAACCTGCGTACTCAGTAGTTACAATGTTATTCTTATGGAGAATACAATTAAAATGTTATATATTGCCTATTTTTACTTTCTCCCCCTATACATAGTATATGGAGAAAGTATTGTTTTCGTAAAAATTTTCGAATTTGAGTTGTTAGTGGAAATATTCGTTTTGGTGCTCCCTGAACCCAAAAAAGTGGTTTTTACGTGATGTCTGTCTGTGTGTGTGTGTGTCCGTGTGTGTGTGTGTGTGTGTGTGTGTGTGTGTGTGTGTGTGTGTCTGTGTGGATGTGTACAGAGCTAGAGCCCTAACCTATGGGCCGAATTTTATGAAATTTGGTATGTAGGTACTAATCCACGATATCTCCAGGCGTTTTTTTTTCATTTTTTTGAATTTTTGATTTTTAAGGGTAATTATCCCCCAAAAACCGCCAAAAAACATGAAAAATCCAAATTTCTCAAAAACGGCTCTAACGATTTTGATTAAACTTTCGTGGTTTGTAGAAATTTAGGTTTGCAACAAAATGACACCACCCGCATTTCTGGAAAAATTCGGGTTCAGAAATTACAGGACTTAAAACATCCAAAATTCAATTTTTTGGATTTTTCATAAAAAATCATAAATGTTAAAAAAGATTACTATTCACCATTAAAAAGAGCTCAAAAAACTAAATAAATTAGTATTTTAAATTACTATTCTACGATTGCTAGTTACGGAGAAAATTGAAATTTTCATTTATCAGTAAACACAGTACGTTGTCCAATGTTATTCTTATGGGGAATACAAATATAACTATTTCTCTCTTATTTACTGATCAATTTCATTAAAATTTGATATGCAGGTCAAGTTAGCATTGACCAACAGATGATGTTCGAAATGTGTTGCTATTTAACCCTGGGGGGGGCAAGGGGGCATTTCCCCTCTCAAAACCACTGTGTGTGGCAACGGACTCTATAGTGCCTCCCAAAAAGGGATTTGGGTGGATAGTTCTGAAAACAACTATTTTAGACAATTTTCTGTACATTTATCTGTCCTTCATATTCTATATTTAGTAAATAAAAAAAATTTTCATTAAAATTCGGCTAAAAGGGAGAAAGTATGTGTCAGTTTCCTGATACCGTTTATTTAAATTTGTATTAAAGAAACTTGGTAAGTGGCTATATGCACTATTAAGACATATGTGTGCATTGGAAATTCGCTAAGTATGGAGGTTTGCTGCGACGTGGGTATTATTATATAATTTCCATCGACGAGTGTAGATGAAACAATCCATAAACGCCAGCTATCGAGCATTTGTGCAAACAATCCTGCAACACAACAAATATATAAACTCACTAATTGCACATTCGTTTATCCCAAAGCCTCAAATTCCGAATTTTCATAATTTCTTTTCAAGAACTATCACTATACGCCATTTGTAGGAAACTCAAACAACACGTACTGAATAACTCGGTAATGAATTTGACGATCCGCAGCGAAACATGGCACAGGTGTCTGGTAAACATGGAACAATAGAGTGGAACACACATTGACAACCCGGGCAGATTTGACAAAAACTGATTCTTTGAAGCGAATTGCTATTCAATTCAGAACATTTTCTGGATTTGGTATTGTGAAAAATCTAAAATTGAACGCTTTGAAATACTTTACACGAAAGCAAATTGGTCCTCTTTATATCCTATACTATAATATGAGTAAGGTTTACTTGCTTGCTTGCAACTCTGATCCCAAAAACGGCTCCAACGATATCCTTCAAATGTTGTAATTAACTAATTTCTGTGGCATAAAAGTAAATTCTAAACAGGTCTCATCCCTAGGAAAAATCGAATAAAGTAACAATAACAATTTAAAAAAATAAAACAATTAACTTAATTAACCTAACAATTAATTAAATAAGCTTATGGAGTTTAAAATCAAATCAAAAGATTCATATTTTCTGTTTATATTTGATCCTTTATTCTGGCTTCAAGACAATAAATGCCCATGGCTAGCCTTAAAACATACACATTTTACATTATTATAATTACATTACATGTATAGATAGATATAACTAAATTGAAAATAATTTGTGTGATTTAGATTTAACTAGATAAAATTAAGTAAAATTAAGTATGTAGTTTATGCATGAACATGTGATTTCATAAGAACAGTGACTAACACCATTGATTGAAGATTACACGTAGAGCGGTCATATCCAAAATAAATCAAATGTGCATATATAATAAAAATACTACCTGAAGGGACGTTGAGCTATAATTACAAATGGAGTGGGCTTAAACTTGGAGAAAAGAAGGAAATTAACTAGCTATACTCGTCATTAGGGGGGCCTGGTGAAAAATTACTCCGTCATCTAAAAAAAACTGACTGACCATCCCTGAGCAAAGCTCTGTCCCCTAAGTTCAGCAGTACGATGATGTTAAACATGTGTATTTCTTGGACAGCTGACGGAAAGATCAACTGGTGAATAAATTTTTAATCCTATATAATAACTAGTAGAATGTGTACTCGTTCTTCGCACGGGTAACAGCTGTAATAAAAACAAATGTATCAGCTCTTGGAAATCAAATATCTTTAAGTGTGTTTAAATTCATCCCTTTTCTTTATATTTGTGCCCTTAGGGAACATTTTATAAAAAAACTGATATTTTTCCTCCAATTTGTCACCGAGACCTTTCATTCAAGTATGGGGTTGATGGGTGTCAGACTTAGGGTTTTCTCAAAAGTTCCTGGGTAAATGAGGCTTTATATATAGATAGCGTGTCGTACTATCATGTAACCACCTACTCAGAGTAAACTACTGAACGTATAGAAGCAAGGTTGGTGTCAGTAGACTTCCCTTAGCCCAAGGATGATGGAAAAAATACGATTTCCTAAATTTAATCAAATAAACGTTTGCAATTGGCAAAACACAATTTTTGTGCCATTTTTCATCACTTGATATCATTTTGATTACCGTGCGTTTACATGTGTTCCCTTCTTTGCATCCGAATTCAATCTAACAGCTGAGAAAATTAGCAAGTTGAGCAAATCGTGTTATAAAGCAGACCTAATTAAATTAAAATTAGGTTTTCTAAAGAAATTTACTGGCAATAAACAACACATATTCTCTGCTCAGTTGGAATAGAGTGTATAATACTGTATAAAAGTGTCAGCGAAATTAAGATTAAATTCAGATTTATGTATTCTACATTATCTATTTTTATTTTAAGATTCTTTCCATAAGCCCAATACTGTATTTAAAATTTCCTTTTTCAAATGAGTTTTTATCTAAATATGATTTTTCCTGGAGTTGAGATTTTTACCAGTCGATTTTTTAGGTCCAAAAGTCCCAAATTCCAAATTTTTAACGTAATCGTTCGGCTGGATTCCAAGATATTTTTTTCTGACGGATAGACATTGCTAGTGTAACAGTATAGGATTGCGGGATAACTCGCCTTCAGTACTACCACCAGAGATGTCCAGGAGCACTAACCCCACATGACTGCCGCATAACGGGCAGTAGCCGGGCAAGTATGATCAGCATCCCGCGGAGTGCCCGCTGCCCGCCCTCGGATGCCCGCAGATGCCCAGGCAGGTGCTGCCCCACAGGTGTCTCTACTGGGCCGCCAGCGCGTGCCGCCCAAATCTCGTCACCACCTGTACCTCCTACCGCCACCACCAGCCACTTTCATTCTCATCCCGTCTCGCAGCTCGCAGGCTAACAGATTTTCGCCCGAATGTGATGGGACTGCAACTTTTTTTGTATTTCAACACCAATGGCATTTTCCGTTAGAACGCACAAAGGATATTAAGGAAAGCGGTTCAACCCCCTCAAATTTGTTTGGACACACCCGGATTCGACCCATGACTCCTTGAACCAAATTCCAAGACGCCGTCAGGCTAGCGAGATGCCCAACAACTTGGTTAGACTCTGGAGTCTTTAGTTAACTTAGGATAATCTCTAGTTTTGACGTTGACGCAAATGTAACAGTATTTTGAAGTTACTTGAGAAGACCTATCAAACTTCAAAAGTGCCGGTATCCCGTTCTCCCCACAAGGATCTCGCACTCAAAATGCAATTCGGTACAATCACAAGCATAAATCACCAAAAAAGGTAAACAATAAAGTGACAGTCTGAAGTTAAAAATTGATCTAGCTGATGATGAAATACATGTGAATAAAATAGGTTTTCTCCCCTAAGAATAACATGGAAACTTTGAGGTGGCCGAAAGCCACCTCCACACAGGGAGGGTGTATTAAGACTCATAGCACGTTCTCTTCAAAAATACCACCCAATACCTGGTTCTTGTTGAGTTCCAGTTGGGTGGATGTCCAGTTGGGTGGATACCTTGATGTCAGTTTAAAAACATACATTTGTCCAATTTTTATTTAAATCTGAAAACATTGATTTTTTTGGCTGTTCTGATACTCCTGGTTTCATTTACTTGCAAGGCTGGGAATACAATTTTGCGCATTATAAGGTTAGGAGAAGGTCGAAAGCCTTGAAAGTAGGCGTGAGGTTGCTGGGAACGATAAAAGTATTCTAACAAAGGAATAATAGGCTTTTCTAGTGTAAAAACCCCCATAAGACAACGTACTGTGTTTAGTCGATACATATTTTCTTTAATAACTCGGTAAACATCTATGCTAGAATGACGAAAGAAGCTATTACCGTAGGTCTCATGGTAAGACTTAAGCCCGAGACCATGATAACTTTTCATTTTGAGGTCCCCAGATGCCAAAAACACCATTCGTTCAAATTTGTATATATGTATATATATATATATATATATATATATATATATATATATGTGTGTGTGTGTGTGTGTGTGTGTGTGTCCGTAAGCACGATAACTCTCGGAAAAAAGGTCCGATCTTAATCAAATTTGGTATAAATGTGTAAAGCACCATTTATTTGAACGAGTTCGAAAACCAGACGAATCGCACCATCCAAAAGGTTTTTTTTGGGGGGGTTTTGTACCCCAAAAATGGGTTTTTTGGGGTTTCCACATGCAATTTTTATTTAAATAAAATTTTAATTTTTACCATTGAATTCAGCATAAAAAAAACAATTTGGTATTTTTATCATTGCTCTACGTCAATTGGTTCCTGAGATATTGAAAGTGCTAAACACAGTACGTTGTCTAATGTTATTCTTATGGGGAAAAAGAATAATTGTATAGCTCGCTTATTTATGAACATAAACTGACAAAATTTGGTATATGGCTTCATCTGGTTGGGGTTTATCGTTGTTTGCACAAAATACAAAATTTTCACGTATGGTTCCCGTAACAGCAAACCTAGGTAATCGGTCCCCATATTATTCTTATGGAGAATAATTCAAATGTTATATATCGCTTACTTATAAATGTATATGAATGAAACTTGGTATGTGACTTTACTTAGATGAGTTCTAATGATATTTGCATAAAAACCCATTATTTTGTGTTCCTTGTTGCAGCAAACCTGCGTACTCATCCCCAATGTTATTCTTATAGAGAATAATTAATATTTTTAATATCGCTTGTTTGTGAATATATTTCTTATGAATCCTGTTAAGTTTTAATGTGTTAAGTTAGATATTTATTGGAAATTCGCTGAGTATGCAGGTTTGCTGCGACGGGGGTATTTAAGACTCAGGCCTACCTTACCTGGTTAAAAGACTGCCCCGAAAATGGAATATTTCGTTGTAAATTCCAATACACGAACTTGTCCAACTCTATAGAACGAAATCTCTCCACCAAACTTGAAGTATATCGGGCACAAATGCCATCCTAAGAGTGCAAACACATTATATCATTTTTTAACGACTAAGTCGTGTTCAGGGGGTCACTTAGGCACTTACATGATTGTTCCGGGCTTTTCCACCGTGCGGATCATACTTATAGCTCACTTTTACAAGGAAATTCGCTAACAAATCCTGCGCCTGACCTCAACCTACGATATAACCTTTGTGAGCAGGTGGAGTGTCCATGCGGGCGCGCGCTGTGATTCCTAACCCACATCCTGGCCCAGACGGTGGCGCAGACAGGTGCGGAGTGCCGGGCGCAGTCTGCCTCATCCTCCACATACCTTTGTCTTGCGAAACGCTTAGTCGATGTGAGGGAGTTCGTTGAAATAGAGGCATCTTCGTCCGGGAGAACTTTGAGAGGTGTAAGACCTATGAATGATGTCGGTTTTAAGATCTCCATCGGGTAGTTATGGAGGCACTCTCACTCAGGGTATGAGGAGGCTGCAGTCACGCAAAATTTCGTATTTTTATCTGATCCTCCCAAAGTCAATGTTAACTTTCAAAGAATCAACGGATTATCCGATATCGTTGATTTATCGTTAATTTGAAAGAGCAAAAACTACTTAGCGATTTCAGTGAGCAGAATTTTGAAATTACAAATTAAAAGATCACCCATAAAACAGGTCGTATATATTGAATATTTTTTAATTTTGTTAAATGATTGCTATTTTTAATATCAACAAAAACACAACTGAATCAACACACACAATCACATCAATCAATCAATTCAATTCATTAATCAATTTTGTTGTGATTTGTGATATCACTGAAATCGCTAGGTTTTTGTCTTTAAAATGATCCATAGATAAACTATATTGGTTAATCCGTTGATGAGAGACCGATGTTTTGAAAGTTAACGTTATTGACCTGATGAGAGAAGGAGGTGGTCACGCCAAATATAGCGTGAGTGGAGTAGTCTTTTAATGGTAAATTTACTAACCATTGAGTCCAAGGCACCAAGGATAACTCCTACCAACTATCAACCATTACTACCCTACCCCATATTGTAGTTCTGCTTGGACAGACTTACCAAGTTATATATTTTATTGAGGAGGTTTCATATCAATCAATCAAGCTATTTTGAGATAAGTGTATGGCTACTCAAAGGTCAGAATGGAACCTTACATATGACACTACCCCCGTGAAGGTCCTATCTTCCAATGGTTAAGCGGTCCCAATTATGGCCAGGTCCCAAATCAAGTGACAAACGTAATTAAAATAAAATTACGGTGAAATTGTCATACACCGCTAATATCAACCTTGTTTTCATTAATACAGTGATCAGTTATTCGATTTTTCTATCCTGTGGGAAAGGCAAATAGTAATCGGAAATAATATAAATCGAACTATGAGGTACGTGGAAGCGATTATAAGACTACGCTTTAATTTAATCCCGAGTTGAGTCTAATGTTTAACAGCAGGTCTTCGTTCTTATCACCTGCTGACCGGTTTGTTGGTTACAGACTTATCTGATTGAATACTAATTAGCTTAGGGTTTAGAAGTGTGCCCAATAAGTGTGATCAATTATTGTTGGAGCAGTGCTCTAGGGCTAGCGGTTGAACGGTGGCGCAGCAGTTGGGTCGGTGAGGTTGGCCCGATCGCAGTTGTACGAAATAATGTAATTGTTTGAATATTGATGCAGCTGACATTTGTTATTACATTAAATGAAAATATGCTGGAAAAAAGTCGACCTTAGATAATAACGAACACTATGATCAGGATTTGGACAGTCAAAAATCCAAATTCATCTTGCATAGTCATAACAAAAATTAAAGAAGACTTCAGTGCATGAACACAGCCTATGCACGTATGCGGAGTTAGAGGGGAGGGAAAGAAGGAATTTCCCACCAACTTTTAGAAAATATCATAAAAAATTCTCTCCCTAATGAATAATTTATTTGTTTTGAGTTCCCAAAGATCGCATCAGTAACTAAATGTGAAAATATAGTAATGTGAGAATAGTAACTGTAAATGATAAATTACAGTACGAAGTGGGTATATATTTATATAGGCCCTAGTGATAAGGAAATCTATAAGTATGCCCCCCAACAAACCAACCTCTAACATCGCCCAAAATATGTGGCCCACAATTGATGTGGAAATTTTAGAAAACCCATGTAACAGGGCGCAATTGAAGTTGCAATTTTTTGTAAACTGGATTGAGTTATTATCAAAGAGGGGTTTATAACCAAAACGCGTGTTTTCGCTGTCTATAAGTTTTCTGTAACGCTATAATCAAAATGGCCTTAAATAACCAAGATCATGATTACAAATTACAAATTTTTTTAGAAATACAATTTTTTGTTTAATTATGGTACTTCACGTACGATTTATTCACGAAATTATTTACACAAATAATCCAAATAAATATTTAGAACAAGCCACTGATCTCTTAGTTATAGGTGCGTAGATAGTGGAACTTTGTACGTTCACCTTATCACACACGTTCCTAAGAATCATGATTTAAAGTCTGATTTGCGCATTTGACACAAATTAGATTAAAATTGGAAATACGGTAGATATCCCTGACAAAATTATGATTTTTAGTAAAGAACAAAATTGTAAATAGATGAAGGTAAGTACAAAATCAAGGCCAACCAAGTTATCCCACAATCCCATTGTGTCCCATGGGAAGTTAAAATATCCCTAAATTTGGGTGAAAACCTCTCAAGTGGAAACAGTGTCATCATAATCATAATCAACGTCATCATATTTGTTTTAAATTGAAAAACGTTGTCGAGTCAGACAAAGGGTCAGACGAATCGTTCTATAGGGTCGATTTGCATGAATCCTTTCTTAATAATTAGTGAATTTCCTTTGGAAAGTGAACTATTAGCGTGACCCGCACGGTAAGACTTAAGCCCGGGACCACCATAGAAGTTCCTAACGTGACCCCCTGAACACGTTTTGGGGGGTCGTTCAAAATTTTATATATATATAGACATATATATATATATATATATATATATATATATATATATATATATATATATATATATATATAGGTTAGGCTTATAATATAGACATGTGTTTGCACTCTAGCGGTCGCATTTTTTGTCCGATTTACTTCAAATTTGGTAGGAACGTTCCTTTCTGTAATCAGTTGGACAAGTTCGTTGGGCAAAACAATCGGAAAACTCTAAATCCCTTTTTTTGGGGATTAATCTTTCAAATTTCGAGTTTTTGGGCCCGAAAAGGGTCAGAAAAACCCCAGATATAAAATTAATGAATGTAAAAGGATGGGAATTAGAGAGGCGAAAGTTTTAAGCCCTCTTTCGTTATTCTAGCATAAACATTTACCGAGTTATTAAAGAAAACGTGTATCGGTTAAACACAGTACGTTGTATTATGGGGGTTTTACACTAGAAAACCCTGTTATTCCTTTGTTAGAGTACTTTTATCATCCCCAGCAACCTCACGCCTAATTTCAAGCCTGTCTGGACCTTCTCCTAACCTTATAATGCGCAAAATTGTATTCCCAGCTTTGCAAGTAAATGAAACCAGGAGTATCAGAACAGCCAAAAAATCAATGTTTTCAGATTTCAATAGAAATTGGGCAAATGTATGTTTTTACACTTATTTTGAGTTTTAAAAGTTTTTATGTGGAATTCACTTCCCTGACGTCAGCGTGCTGCGTGCAAACTCGTTTAGATATGACATCACTCATCAAAACTTACATATCTGCATATCTATGTCCCAGGCTTTCAAAGTTCCCATTAATCTTATGGAGAACGTTTGTTTACATCAGATGTGTTAATTAAGCAAGACAGTCCATTCGGTCTGCCAAAGAGTAGTACAGCACAAAATACAACTAATTTTCCTTACAGTGTACACATTTCAGAATCTAGTACCTGGGGGCCGAGCTTTGCTCGGGGAAGGCCAGTCAGTTTGTTTGGATGACTTGGAGTAATATTTCACCACTTCCCCCTACTGATAATCAGATTTGTATAACTCATTTGCCTCTTTTCTGCATTTTTAAGGTCACTCCAATTGTTATTTATAGCTCAATGTCCCTTTGATTTATTTTACTACTCTATATATGTAATCTTCACTCAAATATTTTAATCTCTGCTCTCAGGAAACCACATGTTGATAATCATAAACAACATGAGTATTACTTTGACGGTTCCCTGGTTGATTATGAACAGCTGTTACAATTCTCATGTTTTGATGTGAAACTCCATAAGCCCAATGTTAATTTTTTTAACTTTTCATTTTAGTTTTTTTACATTATTTGATTTTTCCTGGGGATGAGGCCTGTCTAGAACTTATTTTTATCCCAGGAATTAGTTATTTCGAACATTTGAAGGAAATCGTTGGAGCTGTTTTTAAGATCCGTGTCGCAAGCAAGCAAGCAAGCACGCAAGCAGGCAAGCAAGCAAGCAAGCAAGCAAACCTTACTCATATTAGAGTATAGGATATCTATAATATGCTAAGCCGATTTTTGTAAACAAAACTCCTCCGTTATTCCTGGACCGATTTCTACGATTAAGGTGTAAAAATAAATGGCCCAGATTTATAGTTGAGCAAAGTGATTTCAATTTCCAATACTGTTTTGCTGAAGGGCAGAACACACTCAAAGTTCAATTTTTTCCCGTAAATATAACATGGAGAGTAGTTTGAATTCAGTTGCATTCTAAAACAGGTAATGATACAGTAAAATAAAGGTAAACAGTAAGAACAGCTGATACCATAAAAGTTTGTTTTGCTCGATTTAGAGCAACAGGTCCATTAGTTTATGTAAAGTCCAGTTACTGTTATATGATGATAGCTTAAAAAAAACTGCTACGCATGAATGAAATGAGCATGCTGCTTATAAGTATTGAGTCCACCAAACACTTTCCTCAATCAACCCACCAGCACCCGCAGTCCTCGCGCGGCGTTTCAGACTCGACGTTTCGTGGCGGCGATGCACCTGTCGTCTTCAGGCCAGAAATCAGAGCAGCAGCTGCGACCCGGGGATGAATAATGCACACCGCGCCTCCCCCTCGCTCCAATCCGATGCTTGTAAGAGAACCAATTACTCCATAAACGGGTCCCGTATTTGGCTCCTCACTTCTTCATCCGCAGCCACGTTTATGGAGTCGCTGGAGCCAATTAAGCCGTGCAAAACCACTAATTGCCGGTTAAACGCGGCTAGATATGCGATTTTCACACCCGAATGGCTAATTCTCGTGAAAAACCCGCACGCCGGTGGACAGCCAAGTAGTGGAGGCGAGACGGTGTGAACTGTAATGGATAGTGACGGGAATGTGAGGGGAGTTGAGGTTTTTGCGGGATGGAATAGTTTAAGTGCTTACACAATATGAAATATTTATATTTTTATATTGTAATAGTGTGCATTTTTGGACAGAAACAGTACAAAAATTAAGTTTATTTTTTTAATAATAAAATATGTTTTACTCGTTGCAATCTTTTAGTTTCGATATGGGAGACAAACTTTGCCATTTTGGATGCCGAAATAAGTCAAACATTTATAAATAGAGGATAACAGAGGAAGTATATATAACTTTTTAATTAAAGTGTTTTCATTTCTGGTGATAAGTATTCAATCAAGATTAATTAATGAATTTAAAATGTTCAAACTTGCTGAATTCCTTTAAACCAGATTGACTCGATCAATCATAACAATGAGAGTGTAATTCTGATTAATGTTTTTTCTTCTTCAGAATTATAAAAGTATTTTTTTAAGGATAAACTATGCTACTTGGTTGAATCAATAATTTAATAATAATAATAACAATAATAATAACAATAATTTAATAATTTAATTCGTGAAACTTGATTCCACATTACACTTGTGACAACAAATAAATAAATAAACAACAACAATAAATTAACAACAATTATTGTATTTGCAAACGCCAAATCGTCAAAATGAATTACATTGACTTTCTTACTAAGAAAATAAAATACAGCCGTTTCCGAGTAATACATTAATAGTATTTCTGATCACGAGCAATACAACAAACCACTGAGCTCTATGTTATACTTGGAGTCACCACTCTATGTTAGAAAAGCGTGCCGCTGTGTTTTTGGTCGTTATGTTGGCAAATGTGTTTACTGATGCATTGTGGGAGTTTTTGACAGTTTGGTGGTATAGCCATTTTATCCCCCATTTAAATCAATGTAAATTTAGCGATTTTTCAAAACCGTTATAATTGTTTTAAAGTACATTACAAGATGAAACCTGTTGTTAAACTGAACTTTGGAATCTTGCGAAATGTTTTAAATAAAAAGTAACCAATCATCTTGAAGCTGAATAATGATTTAGGTAACATGAAAATAGTCTTGTTTCTAGGTTTATGGTAGTTGGTGAATGGCACCGAAAAACGGGCACTTGGGTTGTTAGTTTAATTAATTATTTTACTTACATATCAACATAATAACATTAATAAATAATGGGAGCGCTATATCCAGCGAAAACATCCCTAGATCCAGGAGAAAATTCCCACAATGGGTAAAGTTAAATAACCATACAATGTTAAGGTTAAAACAATATAGGGAGTAATTGTCCCTTCCTAGGAATGTAATAGCTTCTGACATTGGCAACTGTATACCCCAAAAAAATTTATTCAAATTGTTTCATCTGTAGAAAACTTTTAAATTTAATAACTGTTCTAAAAGTTCGGATATTCCCTAGATTCCCTGTCCCTAAATCCCTAGTAGGTAAGTATTTCCCGTACTTATAGGGAAAAATTCCTTAAGTTGGACCATAATCAATGGTTGGACTTCATAAGAATAACATGGGAACCGAGTACCTAGGTTTGCTGCTACGGTAACCATAGGCGAAAAATATTTTTTGGAGGAGAGCGCCAATCCAACGCAACCACAGTCACATCAGCTGATCTTGCGCACAGAACTGGCGCTGTGCGGGGGACCAATAATTCTCACAAATCATACCATCCACCGCTGACCGGTTTCCTGTTCGGTGCCAATCAAAGAAACCACCTATTGAACATTACCGCCCCATGACATCACCATAGCTGCGTCACTGCGCGCCTGTTCTCGTTCTGTTGCCGCAAGTATCTCGTGAATCTTTAAATAATAGTATTTTTATAAACTCTTTTAGCGAATTTCCTCTATAGGGAAGAAGCTATTACCGTAGGTGGCATGGTAAGACTTAAGAGTCTTCATCACCGGAAGTTGCTCGCGCCATCTTGGAGTTTTGTTCCATAAGGCCAATGTTAACTTTGTGCCTCCATTACAACTCACCTGATCGTCACAAACAATTAATTTTGGTATCAAATTAAAGGTTTCGTCGTCCTCTAGGGAAATACAATAGTAGAATTTGGATTTTGTGACAAATTAAGGAGAACATGTACAGTGTTTCAGTTCAACATTAAACTATTTATTATGAATCTATGGTACCCAAATTAAGGAATTCGACATTGTATTTCCCTAGATGACGACGAAACCTTTAATTTGACACCAAAATGAATTGTTTGTGACGATCAGGTGAGGCGTAATGGAGGCACAAAGTTAACATTGGCCTTATGGAACAAAACTCCAGGATGGCGACTAGCAACTTCCGGTGATGAAGACTCTTAAGCCCGAGACCATGATAACTTTTCGTTTTGAGGTCCCCAGATGCCAAAAACACTATTAGTTCATTTATATATATGTATATATATGTATATATATATATATACATATATATATATATATATATGTGTGTGTGTCCGTTACCGCGATAACTTTTGAAAGAAACACCCGATTTTGATGAAATTTGGCACAAATGTGGAGAGTAGCAGTTATGACTTTAAGTTCGAAAACCAGATTGATCGCACTATGGGAAGGGGGTTTTATGGGGGTTTACAATTTTCCAAAAATCGGTTTTTTGAAAATTTGCCCCCAAAATGTACCTCTCAATTGTGGTTATAGCCATTTTATAGAGCTTAAAAAAACAAATAATTTAGTATCTTGAATCATTAACCTAGGTCAAGTGGTTGCGGAGAAAATCCAAAAAAACGTATTCCCATGTTAATCTTATGGGAAACAGGTTTTTAGATTTTTCTCAGATAGTTTTACTAAAAACTTCACATTTCTGTTTATAAATGCGTTTAGCTCAACAAAACAAACATTTTGGTGTTTTAATTGTTGTTCTACGTCCAACCGTTGCAGATATATTCAAAGTGCTAAACACAGTACGTTGTCCAATGTTATCCTTATGGAGGATAAATAAAATTCTATATCTCGATTATTTATGAATGTATATTGATGAAACTTGGTATGTGGCTTCAACTAGTTGTGGTATATTGATATTATTAAAAAAAAACAAGTTTTTTGTTGATAGTCCCCGTAGCCGCAAACCTGCATACTCGGCCCCATGTTATTCATATGGAGAATAAGTAAAGTTGTATATCTCCCTTAATTATGAACCTAAATTAATAAAACTTGGTATATAGCTTCACCTGGTTCAATTAAATTGATAATTGCAACAAAAAATATTACGTATATTCCTCGTTGCAGCAAACCTCCGTCCTCAACTCTAATGTTATTCTTATGGAGAATAAATAAAATGCTACATATCACTTATTTATGGATGTATTTTTGTGAGCTCTATGTAGTAGTGAGTCACATATATATGCATTGGAAATTCGCTGAGTACGCAGGTTTGCTGCTACGGGGGTATTTTAATTGAGCTACGAACCCATTGTGTTATACATTTAGATAATAGGACGATTGTGTTTGGGATTTTTTGTTATTCTCACTATAATTGTGTTAGGGGCCATACACATATTACGTAACGCACTTGAGGGGGGGAGAGGGTATGGAGTAGCGTTATGCTGCGTTATGTGGGGGAGGGGGGTTGGATAAACGTTACGTAACTTACATATATTAACCCTAAGAGCTGGCGCACCCCCGTATCTATGTATACTGTTATAAACCTTTCAAAATTAAAAAATAATCATATTGATTACTAAATCAACGTTACAGTAAGTTATATAAAAAATACTTCCGTCATACATTTTTACTTTCTCCCCCTATACATAGTATATGGAGAAAGTATTGTTTTCGTCAAAATTTTCGAATTCGAGTTGTTAATGGAAATATTTGTTTTGGTGCTCCCTGAACCCAAAAAAGTGGTTTTTACGTGATGTCTGTCTGTGTGTGTGTGTGTGTATGTGTCCGTGTGCGTGTGTGTGTGTGTGTGTGTGTGTGTGTGTGTGTGTGTGTGTGTGTGTGTGTGTGTGTGTGTGTGTGTGTGTGTGTGTGTGTGTGTGTGTGTGTGTGTGTGTGTGTGTGTGTGTGTGTCTGTGTGGATGTGTACAGAGCTAGAGCCCTAACCAATGGGCCGATTTTGATGAAATTCTGTATGTAGGTACTAATCTACGATATCTCCAGGCGTTTTTTTTCATTTTTTTGAATTTTTGATTTTTAAGGGTAATTATCCCCCCAAAACCGCCAAAAAACATGAAAAATCAAAATTTCTTAAAAACATCTCTAACAATTTTGATTAAACTTTAGTCGTTTGTAGAACTTTAGTTTTCCAACAAAATGACACCACCCGCATTCCTGTAAAAATTCGGGTTCAGAAATTACAGGACTTAAAACATCCAAAATTCAGTTTTTTTAAATTTTTCATAAAAATACATAAATAAAAAAAATATTACTATTCACCATTAAAAATAGCTCAAAAAACTAAATAATTTAGTATTTTGAATTACTATTCTACGATTGCTGGTTTCGGAGAAAATTGAAATTTTCATTTAGCGGTAAACGCAGTACGTTGTCCAATGTTATTCTTATAGAGAATACAAAAATTACTATTTCTCTCTTATTTACTGAGCAATTTCAGTAAAACTTGATATGCTTGTCAATTTAGCATTGACCAACAGAGTTAATTCGAAATATGTTGCCCCTTAATAACCCTGGGGGGGAATAGGGGGCATTTCCCCTCTTAAAACCACGAGTGTAGGAATGGATTCTGTAGTGCCTCCAAAGCAGGGATTTGGGTGGATGTTTTTTATAACAACTTGTTTACAAGATTTTCTGTACATTCGACCGTGGTTTGTATTCTATATTTAGTAAATAAAAAGTAATTTATTTATTAAAGTTGGGCTAAAAGGGAGAAAGTATGTGTCAGTTTCCTGATACCGTTTATTTAATAACAGTTAAACCAAAAATAATTACTTAATGTGTTTTGAGTAGGTTCTGCATTGCTTTACACATATGTTTATTGTTTTCTATAGTGTAATGTGATTGATACAGTATTGCGCAATGCCACCCACATATTTACTTTTTTAAGATGTTTTGTATTTGTATTAGTTACAAATTAATTTTTTTACGTTTTAGCTGAGATAGTTTATTTTGTTGTTTGTATTACTAGTAACAGTCTTGTTTGTTTTACACATTTTGCTTTCAAATAAGTTGTTATAAAATGTTGTTAATAGAAAGTCATTTAAAGTTTAAGGATTCATTGAAATTCATATTCCAAATTGCTAATAAAACAATGTTTAAAAGGTTTAAGCTGTTTTAAAGCCTACTGCGATTGAGTTACGTAACACATAGTGGTAGGGGGTCAAGCGTTATTGAGCGTTACATGGGCAGGGGGGAGTCTGAAATGGCGAAAAAATGCGTTACGTAATATGTGTATGGCCCCTTATATGTTTGAACTAGAAGACCCGTTGCGGCTTCGGAAGATCAGCTGTTTGAATTTTAAAATGCCCATAAGGAATACATGGCAACTTTGTAGCCCCGTGGAGCAAAGCCCTTACAGTTGAATCAATATATGAAAACACGTTAACGTTTCTATTTTAAACCTAAAGAATCAATTTACCAAATTAGATTCCACAAACTTGTTATTAAATTAGTATATTTTACAATTTTGACCAACTTGCCATAAATATCGAGTAACTCCAAAGTTACGTTATGTTATGCCCGATTGGGATTGAAGATTAAATACATTTTTATGAAAGATCCCTCAAAGATTATCTGATCAAATAACAATTTAAAAGTAAAATACCACTATTATATAGTTTAATATTTTAAACAAATTAAACTAGATAAAAATTATTACTGTATATATCAAAATAATTAATTAAATGCTCAACAAGGCAAAACCTAACATTTTATTATTTTGTTAACAGTTAATCTAAACTATAATCTGGTGCGATTGTCAATTTAATTCATTAATAAAAAAAGTTTCACGACGTTTCGGGATCTGGAATCTGATTCCGTCTTCAGGTTTAAAGAATACCTAGAACATAACAAAATTAGTTGCACAATCAAGGCAAAGCTGGAAAAATCACACAACAAGCTAAAACAGAGAACTGTAACAGCAGTAAACAAGAATAAATAAAACTAACCCATAGTAATTAATGTCCGTCCATCCTCTTGCGTGGATTTTACTACTAGTTTATTACCTATACATAGATCCCGTGATGTTTTTAGTTGCTATGCCAACCTTATTTTCAGATTTCTTTTATTTAGTCTACTCCCGGATCGAAAAACATTGACCGTGTTTCAAATCTAAAATATTACGCTCTAAAACCCCGATACAAATTTTGCTTGATTATTAATTAATCCCCCCTCTCGCTCATCACCGAATCATCGCCCTGCGCGGGTCATGGTGCGGCAGGTAAGGGAGCCCCCACTGCCCCAACTGTCGGCGGGGCGAGGCCCGTGGCGGAGCCCCCAGCTGCCCCGTCAGCCCGCCGCCGCCCAACTGTTGCTAACGGCCCCCAGGTGACCCGGGCTTCCGTTACGACGATCATCGGGCGCGTGCCGGGAGTAGCGCGGGGGAGTAGCGCGGGACCGCTTTTCTTTATCTCGAGGACTGTGCAGTAAAGGTAACGGGCGCCGTTTTACCGCGTTTGTAAATTTACAGTCAGAATAGGGTTGAATACCCTATTCTGACATCTTTAGATTCTGTTCTCACAGAGATGGTGGCATTAGAAAAATCATAGCTGATGCCTTTAGAAAAAAATATTCGAAGAAATTAACGGTATCGAATAAAGGGTCCCGAAGAAGATGTGGTATTCTGGAAATTGGCAGGAACAAAAATGAGGAAATATTAGACCCGACAGTTAGATGTGAAATTTTAAATACCCCCGTAGCAGCAAACCTGCGTACTCAGCGAATTTCCAATGCATATATATGTATCTTAATACCTCATAAAACCAAATACCAAGTTTAATCAATATACATCCATAAATAAACGATTTATGACATTTTAATTATTCTCCATAAGAATAACATGGGGCTGAGTATGCAGGTTTGCTGCTACGGGAACTATCGGCCAAAAAATGGGTTTTTGTGCAAATATCAATAGACCACAACGATATGAAGCAATATACCAAGTTTCATCAGGATAAGTTGATAAATAAGCGAGATATACAATTTTTCTTATTCTCCATAAGAATAACATTGGACATCGTACTGTGTTTAGCACTTTCAATATCTCGGTCACCAATTAATGTAGAGCAATGATCAAAACACCAAATTGTTTGTTTTCTTAAGATGAATTTAATGGTGAAAACTAAAATTGGATTTACTAAAATATTATATGTAAAAAACTCAAAAAAAATTTGGGGTACAAACCCCCCCCCCAAAATATCCCTTTGGATAGAGCGATCTGGCTGGTTTTCGAACTTAAAGTCATAAATGATGCTTTACATGTTTGAACCAAATTTTATCAAAATCGGATCATTTTTACGAGCGTTATCGCACCCACGGACACATATATACATACAGTTTTGAACGAATGGTGTTTTTGGCATCTGAGGACCTCAAAACGAAAAGTTATCATGGTCCCGGGCCTAGGTCTTACCATGCCGACTACGGTAATAGCTTCTTCCCTATAGGGGAAATTCGCTAAAACACGAGCTAAGGAAGTAAACGAAGAAAATCTGTTAATTTACAATCCAACAATTGATTAGTATGAAGAAAAATGTGGAATAAGCAAAATAACTGTCATTGGGTGGTTTTGGGATCCAGAGGGACTATTCCAAGCTTTTTCAAAGAGTTTTGGAAACAATTTCATATTAAAAATGATGCATTACAAACAATATCCATCACTGTGTTGAAATATAATATTGCATGATTAAAAACCCAATTTTATAATAATACTTCTTGAGAAAGTTATAAATTTATATGTAATTAGTTACAAGATATTTTACATACTTATAACATAATTTCTGTTATCCTTTGTTTTAGCAGCTTTCATTGTGAAAGAATAAAATGTTAATTTACTTCTGCAATAAATTAACGTTATATTTACATATAACAGAACTTATATTCTAGTTTTTCCTTAGGCGAGGACCTACTTTTTGGCAACACTCACCTTGTTATTTTGTTCATGCGGAGACTTATTATGTCCAATTTTCTTGCTGCGAGAGACGTGTCATGTGTTATGTGTCATGCGTGTTATGTGTGTTTTGTCCGTGTGCGTGTCTCGTGTGGTTGTTTGTGTGAAAAAACTTTTGACAGTGTTGCCAGCTGAAAATTGGACATAATAAGTCATCGCTTGAGCAAAATAACAAGGTGAGTGTTGCCAAAAAGGACGACCTGGAATATTTTATATTATTTTGTGTGCACTGTAAAACTCTTAAATGTCTTTGATAGGTTGTCGAATTGATAATCACAACGTTTTGCCCTTCAATTTGCGTCCTCCAGTAAAAAAACCGAGTTCGCACGCAGCTCGCTTAGGCCTACGTGAAGGAAGTGAATTTCCATATACAAAACTTTTAAAAATCAAACCCAGTGTAAAAACATACATTTATGCCAATTTTATTGAAATATGAAAACTTTTTTGGCTGTTCTGATGCTCCTGGTTTAATTTACCTGCAATGTTAAGAATACAATTTTGCGCATTATAAGGTTAGGAGAAGGTCCAGTCAGGCTTAAAAGTAGGCCCGAGGTTGCTGGGGGTGATACAAATACACCAACAAATGAATAACATGCTTTTCTAATGTAAAAACCCCATAAGACAACGTACTGTGTTTAGCCGATATACATTTTCTTTAATAACTCGGTAAATATTTATGCTAGAATGACAAGAAAGGGCTTAAAACTTTCGCCTCACTAATTTCCCATCTTTTTACAAGCATTAACTTTACATCCGGGGCTTTTATGACCCTTTTTGGCCCCAAAAACTCGAAATTTGGAAGATTAATCCCCAAAAAAAGGGGTTTGGAGTTTTACGATTGTTTTGCCCAACGAACTTGTCCAACTGATTTCAGAAAGGAATGTCCCTACCAAATTTGAAGTTAATCGGACAAAAAATGCGACCGCTAGAGTGCAAACACACACACACACACACACACACACACACACACACACACACACACACACACACACACACACACACACACACACAAACACACACACACACACACACACACACACACACACACACACACACACACACACACACACATATATATACAATTTTGAACGACCCCCCAAAACGTGTTCAGGGGGTCACGTTAGGAACTTCTACGGTGGTCCCGGGCTTAAGTTTCACCGTGCGCATGCTAATAGTTCACTTTCCATAGGAAATTCACTAACAATGCAAGGAATCGTTATAATCCTATCCTATACTCTAATATGAGTAAGGTTTGCTTGCTTGCTTGCTTGCGTGCTTGCTTGCTTGCGACACAGATCTCAAAAACGGCTCCAACGATTTCCTTCAAATGTTCGAAATAACTAATTTCTGGGATAAAAATAAGTTCTAGACAGGCCATCCCCAGGAAAAATCAAATAACGTAAAAAAAAACAAAATAAAAAGTTAAAAAAATTAACATTGGGCTTATGGAGTTTCAAATCAAAACAAAAGAATTGTAACAGCTGTTCATAATCAACCAGGGAACTGTCAAAGTAATACTCATGTTGTTTCTGATTATTAACATGTGGTTTCCTGAGAGCAGAGATTAAAAGATTTGAGTTAAGATTACATAAATAGAGTAGTAAAATAAATCAACGGGACATTGAGCTATAAATAACAACTGGAGGGACCTTAAAAATGTAGAAAAGAGGCAAACGAATAATACAAATCTGATTATCAGTAGGGGGAAGTGGTGAAATATTACTCTGAGTCATCTAAACAAACTGACTGGTCTTCCCCCGAGCAAAGCTCGGCCCCCAGGTACTATATTTAGAACTCTATACAAAACGGCCATCCCTACGGTCTAATTCCTAAATGTCCCAATCACATGGTTTCTACCCTGTGTTATAAAGGTCGCAATTTGTACCGACACTCGTGGCAACTTCGTCAAACATTAACGAGTTGATACTTCATCCGACAATTTAAGTATCGAATTGCGTAGTAAAAGTGATAATATCAGTGTCATAACGAATGTAATACCTGTAATCAAGATGTAATAACACGGTTGATAATGTAGATGGACACGTATTTGTTCCCTACTCGATGCTTCTTTTCTCGGACGACTAGCTTGCATTATGCAACGATGTCCTCGTTGATTGCATGTTTGACATATGATTACCGTCCACTTCTTGCATTATACAATCATTGCGGATAAGTTTGATGTCCTGCTTGGGTTTTCGATTTTCTTTCTTTCGTTTGTAAACGCTGTTGAAAATCTATGTGAAGCTCCTTAAATGCGGGTTTGACTAAGAAAGACGTTAGCCATGCCATTCCCACTTATTGTTTTGTTTGTTAATTTAAAAATATACATACATTTGTTACAAAAAAAACTTACTTGTACATCTTAATTTTTAACTTGAAAGCAGGGATGGTGGGAGGGAGGGAGTGAGGGAGGAAGGGAGGGATGGAGAGAGGGAGAGGGAGTGAGAGGGGTAGAGAGAGGGAGAGAGAGAGAGAGGGAGAGAGAGAGAGAGAGACAGATAGACAGACAGACCGACCTAGCCAGCCAGCCCTAGCCAGCCAGCCCTAGCCAGCCAGCCCGGACCAATCCGGACCTGTGACGCATTTTCGAGATTTATGCCGAACGTTGTGTATCAGGAGTTCAGAACGGTCTAGCGGAAACTGCGTCAAGCCAACACTTGGTAAGAAAATAAACTGAATAAATAATTAAATTTACATCAACCACCATCTCCCTATTTTACTTTCCATATTTGAAAGTAATTTTGAAATACACGTCGTATTGTGGTGGGATATCCGCGGTACATAATTTTTAGGTGTTAACAATAAAATAACATCGTGCTTAAAGGTACTTTGGTATTATACGGATGCCACCCTTATACAGCGCGCTGCGGCAGTTATGTTAGGATGGGTTATCATAAAAATGATTGTAGGACTTTCCTTGTTTCGTTACGAATCGAATGATACCTGATGAGTCATACTTCAGGCCGCCAAACCCCCTCCAAATAGGCCAAGGTCAGGTCGTTGACCGGAGCGCGCGCATCACCTGTCACCGCCTGTATCTGGGTCAGTGTCATGAGTGATTTATTGCCGTCACTACGTTACATTTGTTTTCATAATGAGTGACGTTCTTTTGGTGTGGGATTTACCTCGAAATGAAGAGGAAACCGTACGTATTGTTATGATAACCCATCCTAACATAACTGCCGCAACGCGCTATATATTTGGCGGAGTACATGTGGCGATCGGGTGTGGCTGCTAGCGGCGGCGACGCATTCAACACGATCCTAGCGGACATCGCTGTCTTTTGGGAGGCACAACACAATGACCGCTCATCAGAATGATGTAAAATTTGTACAGTAAGTCAATAAAAGTACGTTTTTTCGAATTATGTAGTTATCCTTTGTATCCGGTAAAAATTTAACCTCCTAAAATAGTGGCATCCGTATAATACCAAAGTACCTGATTAAATCAGTACTGTATATTCGTTATGAATCAACATTCAGAAAAAATTCAAAAATGTTTCATAGGCTATTTTAGTGGATGGGTTCATCAATCCATAGGAAATCTCACGATCCATATTCTGGTGGTTGTAAGAAAATCATTTTCGAGCGAACCCGGTGTCACAACTTATCAAATATAACTTGGACACCACAGACTACGCCAGTGTTTGGTGGGTTATTTGTTTAAAATATGTTACACAATACCATATTTAACGTATAGTACCGGGAGACCGAGCCATGCTCGGTGTTTGATTCCGCAGAAGAGGCATTGAATTTGTTTTATTTTAAAAATTATTTGACGTTTTTAACGTTTATTAGTGAATTTCCTTTGGAAAGTGAACTATTAGCATGACCCGCACGGTGAAACTTAAGCCCGGAACCACCATAGAAGTTCCTAACGTGACCCCCTGAACACGTTTTGGGGGGTCGTTCAAAATGTTATATATATATATGTATATATATGTGTGTGTTTGCACTCTAGCGGTCGCATTTTTTGTCCGATTTACTTCAAATTTGGTAGGGACGTTCCTTTCTGTAATCAGTTGGACAAGTTCGTTGGGCAAAAAAATCGGAAAACTCTAAACCCCTTTTTTGGGGATTAATCTTTCAAATTTCGAGTTTTTGGGCCCAAAAAGGGTCATAAAAGCCCCAGATGTAAATTCAATGCATGTAAAAGGATGGGAATTAGAGAGGCGAAAGTTTTAAACCTTCTCTCGTCATTCTAGCATAAATATTTACCGAGTTATTAAAGAAAATTGTATCGACTAAACACAGTACGTTGTCTTATGGGGGTTTTACACTAGAAAAGCCTATTATTCCTTTGTTAGAGTACTTTTATCATCCCCAGCACCCTCACGCCTTCTTTCAAGCCCGTCTGGACCTTCTCCTAACCTTATAATGCGCAAAATTATATTGCCAGCTTTGCAAATAAATGAAACCAGGAATATCAGAACAGCCAAAAAAATCAATATTTTCAGTTTTCAATAAAAATTGGACAAATGTATGTTTTTACACTTATTTTGAGTTTTACAAGTTTTTATATGAAAATTCACTTCCCTCACGTCAGCGTGTTGCGTGCGAACTCGTTTTCAATATGAGCTCGTTCGCTACGCTCACTCGCCTATCGAAAAAAGAGTTTGAGTTCAAGTAGTTTTTTTTATTTCCATTATGAGAGTTGCCATTCAAGTAGGTTTTTTATTTCCATAATGATAAACAGTTGTTTACAATATTTTAATTTATAGAAGCTGATTTAATGGTTTGTTTTTGTTATTCATACTAACCGGTGTTATGATTTTAAACTCGATAAGCCCAATGTTAAAATTTTCAATTTTCAAATGAGTTGTTTAGAAAAATACGAGTTTTCCTGAGGTAAAACTCCTGAGGCGGGTGGAGGGGGGGTGGGAATGTCTGATGATTCCATACGTGATCTGAGCTGAGGAGCAAACAGTAGTGAAAAGCCGTACTTAGTGTATATTTATCATCTTGGATAACTAACCTTGGCAGTATAAAGTTATATATTAGCGAATTTCCCCTATAGGGAAGAAGCTATTACCGTAGTCGGCATGGTAAGACCTAGGCCCCGGACCATGATAACTTTTCGTTTTGAGGTCCCCAGACCCCAAAAACACCATTCGTTTGAAACTGTATATATATATATATATATATATATATATATATATATATGTATGTCCGTGGGTGCGATAACTCTCGTAAAAAAGGGCCAATTTTGATGAAATTTGGTACAAACGTGTAATGCAGCATTTATGACTTTAAGTTCGAAAACCAGACAGATCGACCTATCCAAAGGGGTATTTTGGGGGGTTTTGTACCCCAAAAATGTTTTTTTTGAGTTTTTTACACATAACATTTTAAAAATTTAAATTTTATTGTTTTCCATTGGAATCAGCTTAAAAAGACGCACAATTTGGTGTTTTAATCATTGCTCTACGTTAATTGGTTACTGAGATATTGAAAGACACAGTACGTTGTCCAATGCTTTATGGAGGATAAGAAAAATTGTATATCTCGCTTATTTATCAACTTATCCTGACGAAACTTGGTATATTGCTTCACTTCATTGTGGTCTATTGATATTTGCACAAAAACCCATTTTTTGGCCAATAGTTCCCGTAGCAGCAAACCTGCATACTCAGCCCCATGTTATTCTTATGGAGAATAAGTAACGTGTGATCTCCTTTAATTATGAACATAAATTAATAGAACTTGGTATGTGGCATTAGCTAGTTGAGTTATATTGATATTTGTATAAAAACCCATTT
The DNA here is from genome assembly GCA_963675035.1 of Allygus modestus. NCBI lineage: Eukaryota > Metazoa > Arthropoda > Insecta > Hemiptera > Cicadellidae > Allygus > Allygus modestus. Next base: position 10,532,098 of record OY776112.1, read on the forward strand.
TTAGTGTTCCTTATTTCAGCAAACCTGCATACTCAGCCACCATGTTACTCTTATGGAGAATAATTAAAATGTCATAAATCCTTTATTTATGAATGTATGGATGAAACTTGGTATGTGGTTTATGTGGTATTAAGATAATATTATATGCATTGGAAATTCGTTGAGTATGCAGGTTTGCTGCTACGGGGGTATTTTTAAGTGTCGCAAGACATCCTTCTTTAGAAGAGTGGAGTTGTAAGAGTTTTGGTTTACAGGTTATTTTTCGGTTATTTCAAATCGCTAGTATTCAATTCCACCTGAACAAGCAAAGCAAGCTGTCCCATTTTAACCCCACGATTTCAGCAATATTCTCGTGTTTGGTATCAGGGCGGCAGAAGAGAGAAGCAGTCTCTATCTACAGAATAGATTTCCTCCTCTTGCGCATAAAGACACTTGTTTGCTCTTGCAATACATTTTGTCGGCCATATTGGTTTGATCGCCCATTAGAATAATGTTAAGTTCAGACCCCAATTTTTCGCTTATCTCTTGAGATAAAATTTTGAGTTTGGTGTCAATTGAAAGATATTCTTATCGCGGGTGATTATTGTGGAAGATATTTTGAAAATGAATTATAGTATTTAATAAAAAAAATTTTAAGTTTTACAGTTTTTTCTGGTAATCTGTAACACTTATACGAATTTTTGCTCGCAAAAATCACTCTTTACTTTATTTTGAGTAGTCAAAAAAATTACCTAAATCAGATTGAAAATGAAATAAAAATGTGGGTCCTAAATAGATATTTAGTTAGCATTGCGCTTATGGAGAATCAATCCAATATGACTGCCGGGGGAGCGTGGCCTTAACTCGTAATTCACTTAACTATTTTTTCGGCAAATATTTCACATCTCATTTTAAATTAAAGCCTAAATAATTTATTTAAACTATCGCCCTATTCGAGTTAGATTCAAGTTAGATTTTTCAACTATGTGTTTTTGTTATTTAACCAAATACAAATTAAATAATAAATAACTCGAATACATTTAAATTACATGCAGATTACAACATCAATTTACACCTATCATTTACAAAAAAAACCTGCAGTAGCCTAAACCTGAAGACTAAAGAATGCAAATTTCTCATTTGAAAAAAATTGTGGAGCTCTATTTTATTGCTTCACTTTTTTATTTGCTTCACTTAATTATAATTTTTATAAATAAATATATATATATATATATAAATATATAAATAAATTTTATTTTTAAATAGTTATGTTTTAAGCATCATGGCAAATAAAAAAAAAATAGGAACAAGTTTTGAACTAAACAGAAAACAGACTATCTATCTACATGACACATTGCTGGTCTAGATAACACCATTAGGTGTGTCCAATAAAGATGGTAAGTAAGAGAGAAGCTATGAAAATCACGCAACAAATTTTATTAGACTATTATTAAAGGTTGTCTGTCATTAACACTTATCACCGTATTTGTTTTGTGATATCTCATAATCCTAGAGACAATTTATTTCTAATTTGAAACTAAACTTTAAATTGATAGGTTCAGGTTAATACCAGGTAAACGTCTATTATTGACTTAATAGGACGAACGAACATTAAATGTATTAAAAATCAATATCCTCATATTTTCGTAATGCTAATGCAGACTTCCAATGCTGGAGCTTTGAGTTATAACAATTATCTTCCCTGAAACACTGAATCATGAATTTATTATATAAAACTGGTTATCACTTCTAACAACAAAAACTCCTAATCCGCCATATGACTAGTTCTGAAGATACGAGCAAATAAATACTCATCAACTGATGAACGGATTTTTAATTTTTGAACTTCATTCTGCTGGATAACGTGAAGGCAGAGACAAAATTATAGACGATCAGTGTAGCCATTTTTACTCTATTGCACTTCACCCCCACCAACGCCCCCCACCCATTTCAACCTCTTTGTACCACCCCTCTTGAAATAACTCTACCATGTTTGATATTTACAATTAAGTCAGCATGAGCCTATTCATAAAATCATAAAATTTAAAGTTAATGTAATCATTTCATGTTTTGGTCCTCACATCGGTGCTAGAGAGCTCCTTCGGTTTGCCTCCCCCATCGCTCGGTGGCCAAGGCTTCAGTATCGGCTGTCACTGGTGTCATGGTGTCGGTGACATGGCGGCGCATTTCATACTTCATTAGCCTTATCTAAAGCAAAATCGATTCAATATAGTTTATTTATAACTCCGGCACAATGAGCTTGATATAATAAATAATTAATAGTGAATTGATTTCCTCAAAAACCATTGTACAGTGCACAATGAAATAAATATTATTACTCATATGTAAATACGAGTATAATTAAGCTCGTTGCTGTGGTCCTTTTGCTTGACGTCATAACGGTTCTTAGTGCTAATAGAGTTAAGTTGTACGAAATATATAATAATATATATATACGAAATATTTGGCACATTGTAAATACCCCGTAGCAGCAAACCTGCGTACTCAGCGAATTTCCAATGTATATATATATCTTAATACCACATAAAGCCACATACCAAGTTTCATCAATATACATTCATAAATAAACGATGTATGACATTTTAATTATTCTCCATAAAGAATAACATGGCGGCTGAGTATGCAGGTTTGCTGAAGCAAGGAACACAAAAAAATGGGGTTTTATACAAATATCAATATAACTCATGTAGGTAAAGCCACATGCCAAATTTCATTAATTTATTTTCATAATGAAGGCAGATAACACGTTACTTATTCTACATAAGAATAACATGGGGCTGAGTACGCAGGTTTGCTGCTAAGGGAGCTTTTGGTAAAAAATTGTTTTTTCGAGCAAATATCAATGGTCCACAACCAGATGAAGCCGTATACCAAGTTTTGTCAGTATACGTTCATAAATAAGCGAGATATAAAATTTTTATTTTCCTCCATAAGAATAACATTAGACAACGCACTGTGTTGACCACTTTCAATATCTCGGTAACCAATCGACGTAGAGAAATGATCAAAATACCAAATTGTGTGTTTTTTAAGCTGAATCCAATGGGAAAAACCAAAATTTGACTATTTCCAAAATTATATGTAAAAAATTCGAAAAACCCATTTTTGGGGTACAAAACCCCCCCCAAAATACCCCTTCGGATAGAGCGATCTGGCTGGTTTTCGAACTTAAAGTCATAAATGTTGCTTTACACGTTTATACCAAATTACATCAAAATCGGATAATTTTTACGAGAGTTATCGTGCTCACGGACACACACACACACACACACACACACACACACACACACACATATATATATATATATATATATATATATATATATATATATATATATATATATCAGTTTCGAACGAATGGTGTTTTTGGGGTCTGGGGACCTCAAAACGAAAAGTTATCATGGTCCCGGGCCTAGGTCTTACCATGCCGACTACGGTAATAGCTTCTTCCCTATAGGGGAAATTCGCTAAAACGGTTGATTTGACTTGTTATTTCTTCTTGAGATGAAACTTTACTTGTGAGAACGACTTTTTTTTATTTATCAAATTTAGCAACAACCACATTTATTTTTGCTTACTTAACGTGAACGATATTCTCATTCATGTAGCCTATAACCAGGTCGTAGTAGGCAATACCTGCACTAAGATTTTGATCCACTAATTTGTTGCTATATTTTTAATACATGCAATAAATTTGTTAAGGCTGAATTTTAACTGATTAATTAAATAAGTCCCTAATTAGGATGTGTTATGCATATACATTGTATACTGTCAGACTTACGATTTTATGAATATTCCGTGGTTCGGATCAGCTTTATATATGCAATTACTATTTGTATATACATGTTTAACACTTGTCACCTATGTACCTTACTTTATAATAGTTAATTTATACAGTTTTAATTACCGGAATAAACATAAAATGGGATATAGTATGACTTTTAGTTTGAAGCGAGTGGTACCACTGGTTAATACAATAATCCGTCGTCTGAAACAGCTGTTGATTTTCTGTGTAGACATGTCGACATGTGGTTGAATTCTGTATTGTTTATGTGATAGAGGTTATGATTACTTTAGCATTTAGTTATTCAGTTTGAAATATGTGAAAATCTTGTTAATACTGAGAGTAAAGTTTTGATATTGTATTTATATATATTAACTTAGTAATAGCTATTTTTTGTAACTTTAGTTTGTTATATCTCTTCATAACCTATTTAAATGAATTTATTACCTAAAGCTACATCTGACTTCAGTCAAATAGATTATTGGGACAGTTTCTTTAAAAAGAGAGGAAAGAAAGCATTTGAGTGGTAAGTTTTATGTTGGTTAAATTTTACATAAGCAGCCCTGTTAAATTTATTTTTGGGCTAGAGCAATAAAACTGTGCTTGATTAAAAAATGCCCATGTACAAATGAAAAATCAACTTTTAAGATGATTTGAACAATTAAACAAAGAAATAAAATTACCTATCAGTTTAATGTTTACAATTTGACCAGAAACTAAACAAACAAGTTGTCTCCTGTTGATTTCTACCTGGGAAACCCTCTACTGCGGTTTACCCATTTTTGTTAGGCCGTTTGGCCCAGACTTGAGGGAATCTACTGTAGTTGTTTCATTTCAGGTATGGGGAGTATCCAGAGTTGTGTGGAATATTACACAAGTACATTCGACCTAAAGACAAGCTATTGGTGATTGGGTGTGGTAACTCAACTTTGAGTTCTGACCTTTACGATGTTGGATACAGGTGAGTCATTTTAAGCCAAGGAATCAATGTACATAACATTTGATAAATAACAATGGGAGTAAGGTTAGGCCTAGATATAAATTACATTGGCATTTTTATATAAAACTAGCTGGCCCGACAGACGTTGTCCTGTACTAATGTCATTGAATTTGTTTTATGTCAAATACTTGTTCATTTTGAAGATGAGCTTGTTCGCTTTGCTCATTCGCCTCCCGGATGAGATCGTTCGCTACGCTCGAACTCGTCTATTTTTATATAGTGCTAACCTCGACATTGAAGAAAGAGTTTGAGTTGCCATTCAATTAGATTTGTTATTTCCATAATGAATATATGTTTATGCCTTTCAAGGATGTTTAGATATAATCCTTATTAACACATTCACTGCTACGCGCCGGATTTCCGGCACGCTCGGCCGTCGCGAGGGTGCTGTGTGCCTGAATTCCGGGGCTCGTACCCGCCCATGTATATTGAGTCAGCTGTTGGCCAGCATAAGAAGGAGATCGGGCACGTGGTTGCAGCACTGTGTATCCAGGTCTAATCTAACCTCATACGTTATCAGTTTCCGGTCTGCCCCCCCGCCTCCCCTGTGCACGCGCGGACCTGAGCACCGCATTTCCCGCACTTTCAATCTGTTAAGGTTAGTGGGTCAGTCGGCTACTGCCTCGACACGTGCCTCGCGGTCGTTGAACTATCTCTTGCTTGTTATTACTTTATTTTGTGCGTTGTGTAACATAAAGTATTGATTACTTTCATGAAAACCTTTCAGCCATGCTAAGCGCCAGAATTCCGGCTCAAAATGTTAACGTCTAAAAAGCAGATAATTTAGCATTTGAAATGTGTTGCATCATCGTATTTTAATTTTATAAGGTATTATAAGTATACCTTACATAGATTATGCCCCGTTATTAATTTCTTTCATGAACACCTTTCAACCATGCTAGGCACCGGTATTCCGGTTCTAAATTAAAATGTCAAAAAAATATATAATTTTTAATTTTAATTATTTTTTACATTATATCTTAGTTTAATAAGGTATACAGATTATGATCTGGGAAAAAAGTTACTTCAGGTTCGTGGTACGATCAACAATATATGCTTAGCAGTCAACGTGTTAACAGCTGTTTGGTGTAACTAACTGATCTTTGATCAAATCAATGGGAACTTTGAAGGCCAGTGGGACAGAGCCCTTAGGTTGGATTAAATTTTTTTTAAACCATGTCCTGACATTAACGAACACATCAACAAAATAATTATTCAATTTGGTACACTCATTTCTATTGATCCCGCGTTTTAAATACCCAGGTATTTTACATCACTAGGTGGTCCGTCTAAAATCTTTGTAGATATGAAATTTCCTAATAATTTTCTCCAGGATAAGCATTATCAGTTTTATTTAAAAAACATTACCCAAACTAAATACCTACTTCTTGGTTGCTGATTTCAGACAAATTACAAATATAGACGTAAGCACAGTGGTCATAAAACAGATGAAGGCCAAGGCAAAATCAAAGCCAGGACTGGATTATCAGCAGATGGACGCAACACAGATGTCATTTCAAGACTCGTCATTCAATGTGGTCCTGGACAAGGGAACATTGGATGCCCTCATGCCTGACTCTGCTCCGGAAACCATTGAAAGGATAAATTCACTTTTTAATGTGAGTTAAAGTGATTGTCCCACTGTTATTTGTTGTTTTAGAAATAATGTTGCTTCAGGCCTATTCCAGGCCTTCGTCTTCATCTTTGACCAGAGGAACTGGATTGATTGTGTCAACTTAATTAAAACACTAAACACTGACAATATAAATTTTGTCTAAATGTTTTGAGGTTTTTTTTATAAATTCGAGTCTCCATTGCTTTACACTTTTCATGATTTCACCCTGATTTTATCCAGTTGTGCCAGACCTTTTCTGCTATCTTTTAGCACACACAATGAGCATCAAGCAATACATTTTATTTCCAATTGTTTCATTCCATATTGGAGGACATAATGGGGGAAATGTCATGCAAGATGCTAAGGACCAAATTGTTTGAAGTAGGCTTCTTTTATTTAAAACAAAATAAGTTTACAGACCGTTTCTGTTGTGTGATTTCAAACAAAAGTAGTTTATGTATCGCTTCCTGTTGCATTTTTCGCTAATCCACAGGGATGAATTAAGTTTCGGGTGGATACAAAAAATTAAAGCAAGCTTACTTTTCCGTTGTCAATCCTTGGTATAAGTAGGTGACTAGTTAAAAAATTAAAAGTAAAACACACTTTGCAGTTTACACAAACTAACAAAATACAAACGGACAGTACGATTAAAACAAACATTCTAGCTTGGCCGGCTTTATTATTAGTTAGACTTCAATCCTAGGGAAAAATATTTATAAGATTTAAAGTTGTTATCCATATTACAGCTCTGGTGAATTACAAATCACGATGAACATTTTGACCATTTGGTTCCCAGGAGGTTGACCGGGTACTGACTCCGCTGGGCCGATACGTCTGCGTCTCCTTACTCCAGAGGCACATCCTGCACCACCTCCTGACGCAGTTCTCCTCCAGAGGGTGGATGGTGAGGATTCTGCGGTGTCTGGAGGCCGAGAACAAGGAGTCTGACTCTGGAACGACGTTCCCCGTGTTTGTGATTGTCTGCACTAAACTGAAGAAGATGCCTGATAGTAAACCGGTGAGGTTTTAGTACTTACTTAATATTTGATATAGGCCTACTTGATGTAGCCCCACTGAAATCGCTTCATGCGACGTGGGGGTCATATTTAAGAACATTAGGCCTCTGAGTACATTTCCTCAACACTATTGCAGGCAGCTTCACACAAGGTAATCTTTTAGCAAACTTTTAAATGCCTTTAGGTTTGATCCTCCAATGATATTTTGTGGTAGTTTGTTACAAACTTTGATGAAGCAAGTGTTGAATTTATCTGCCGGGCATGTACATTTAAGATTACTTCTGGTGAACCAAACTATTGGTTATGAAAACTTCAGGTTTCTTCCCCAAAAGTAATGCAGATCCCGTAGTGAAAAGAGAGAAGGGTTGAGATCCCCAGCTCCTTGAATAAGGGCCTACAGTGAGCGAGACGGTGGGTGCCGCATATCCTCCTGACAACACGCTTTGGAGAAAAAAACTCTTTTGGCTACGGTACTTCAGCTCCTAAACACAATTCCATAAGCCATCACACTATGAAAACATCTGTAATTCACTTTCATTAGGACCTCGACTTGAACCAACTTCTGGAGTCTACAAATTAAATAAAAATAAATTTGTCTTAAGTACTATTATCGGGAGTAGAAAAGATTACAGTTGGGCTTCAGCCAGTAAGGGCTTAATGTCACTGTGGGCGTTATACAACAGACAAATATCACCCGAGTGTTACACCAACACCTGGTGTGCAGATTAGCAATGCAGCACATCTATTGGCTAAGATAGTCTCTAAGTCCCGCCCTCAACTGTCTTCTCTCCTGCTCGCGGAATATGTATTGATAGTGGGATCTGTTGATTATTGCGAAAGAACCTGCGCTGATGCTGAATCAAAAAATAGTTTACTTACAACATACATGCAGAAATAAACAGATCTGATGTGTAATATATAAAATAAATATATATTGGATCTTTTAAAAATAAGAAGAGGCCCGCAACTACTGTCAAAATAAACAGCACCCAATTAAAAATGCAGTTCTAAAAAATAAATTTTCTCTTTTAATCTAAAACAATTGTATCATTAAGAGTCGCAAAGATTTATTGGGGACAAGCCATTGGGGCAATGATAATCTCTCGCCAGATCCCGTTTAGCGGAGCCAATCAAACGCAAGCTTGACACAACGATCAGAGCCACCTCACCGAAGCACCTGTCAGACGAGGCTTTACTGTATTTTCATTGATAATTTTTACACTCTGTTCTACGAGTACCAACACATAAGTACCGGAGAAAAAATCTCTAATTATTTGGGCAAGAGAAGGTTTATTTTATTAGTTTAAAAAGATAGTGCGTTAAAAATAGAACGAACATTAAGATAATAAACAAGTTAAAAGAATAGTAAACAGATGATTGTCATAACAAATACAACCTAATTCATACACCGATTGATATGAGTAATAATATCATGTTATAACATTATTTTACCTGATAACGTTTTATTCACAGTTAATGTAGTAAAGTGCCTAGTTTAAATTTTTTGTTTTATAATACATTTTACATCATTATAATGTACCAGGCATTATATCCATAGTTATGTATGTTAGCTATCAGTAAAAGTAATGAAACGAAGCTAATCTGTTAACGACACCGAACGTTTTCATTGGCTAACAAGGTTCTCATTCATCATCGTTGCCCCAACGCCAAATTGGCCGAACGCATGGTTCCAAATTTATTCTTAGCAAGGCATAAATGGCTTGATATCAACCTACATCCTTAAAACAACTTTATATTAGTTCCACGGGTGACAGTCTGTAATAGAATCCACACAGATAGTGTTGCCATTTGGGTTGTTTAATGCATGTTTAATTTCCAACATTAGTCTTAAGTCAGTTTTGTGATTTTGTTTAACCCTTTGAACCCTGTGCTTGTGAATGGAGCAGTTAAATCGGTGTTGTTTTATTATTAGTGAATTTCCTTTAGAAAGTGAACTATTAGCATGACCCGCACGGTGAAACTTAAGCCCGGGACCACCATAGAAGTTCCTAACGTGACCCCCTGAACATGTTTTGGGGGGTCGTTCAAAATTTTATATATGTATATATATATATATATATATATATATACATATATATATATATATATATACATATATATATATATATATATGTATATATATATATATATATATATATATATATATGTGTGTGTGTTTGCACTCTAGCGGTCGCAATTTTTGTCCGATTTACTTCAAATTTGGTAGGAACGTTCCTTTATGTAGTCTGTTGAACAAGTTCGTTGGGCAAAACAATCGGAAAACTCTAAACCCCTTTTTTTGGGGATTAATCTTTCAAATTTCGAGTTTTTGGGCCCAAAAAGGGTCAGAAAAGCCCCATATGTAAAATAAGTGGATGTAAAAAGATGGGAATTAGAGAGGCAAAAGTTTTAAGCCCTCTCTCGTCATTCTAGCATAAATATTTACCGAGTTATTAAAGAAAATGTGTATCGACCAAACGCAATACGTTGTCTTATGGGGGTTTTACATTAGAAAAGCCTGTTATTCATTTGTTGGTGTACTTTTACCATCCCCAACAACCTCACGCCTACTTTAATGCCTGACTAGACCTTCTCCTAACCTTATAATGCACAAAATTGTATTCCCAGCATTGCAGGTAAATAGAACCAGGAGCATCAGAACAGCCAAAAAATCAATATTTTCAGATTTGAATAAAAATTGGAATAAATGTATATTTTTAACTGATTTTGAGCTTTTATAGTTTTTTATGTGGAATTTCACTTCCCTCACGTCAGCGTGCTGCGTGCGAACTCGTTTAATACTTTTAACACCTGGAACTTTTAAATTGTAAAGTAACATGCTTCCTGTGGACACACACATAGTAAGGATAGGCAAAAATAGCAAACCTGATTAGATGTGCAACTCACAATGAATTCACCCATCCTGTCAGCTCGGACCCGAGCCGTCCACCATTTGCTTAAGGGTGGACCCTTCAACGCTGCCGCAGACGGATGAACAGTTCATGAGCTAACCGGGAGGTAGCGCCTTACACGGCTCAGCTATTCGATCAGCTAAGACCATCAGGCTAGCTTTATCGCACCATGTGTTATTACGAGCTAGGCGCTAGATGTGTTAGTTCCAATTCTGTCTACCAGATTCCACCCTAACTATTCTTATTTGTAACTATAATATTCAAATGCCGATTTAAACGGCACTTGGGGCTTAAATGGTTAGCTGATTCATTGAAGTTTTTATCTGTCCTGTATGCCTACTCAGTGATATTTCCAAATTTATAATTAGTAAAAATCAATATTTCATTTCATCAATTCAGAATGGTAATGTGCTCTGTGTCTGTCTTATTGGTTTTGTTTGGCCTAGTGATGTAAAGTACCCGGGTATTTAAAACTCTGGGTAAATAACCAAAAGTAATAAATACCCAGGTATTTTAGGTATTTATGATATTTTACATAAAAACCCCAATGTAATTCACATCTGCCATTACTACCCGTGTTATTATCAATGTATAACATTTGAGGATATTTTATTGATTACAATTATTAATTATTTTACCAATAAATAAATAATAACACGGCAATTTTTGTAAAAATACCTGTCAAATGTTCAAACCACATCACCACAAAACTATAAAGGAACTGGTTAATACGAGACATTTTATAAAAATTTAAAAATATTTAATTTATAATTTGACAAATACAGAACAAAATTACAATTTAATTGAATTTCAATTCTTTTCCTCCAAAATTTTAAATTTATTAAACACTCCTAAAGACTATCTCCTGGGTATTTGTCTCGATCTTGTTCATAAGTTAAATGCTTGTGGTAACCATGTTATACTCTTCAAAACAGTTTTTATAGTCATTTTATAATCTTTACAGCATGGGAATTTCAATGAACCTAGTAAAAATCTCCTAAATGTTATACAAATCATAAATACCCACGTTTTGGGTACTTACCCGGGGCTTGGGGTAAATACCCATTTTTTATTTACCTACCCGCTGGGTATTTACCCGGCCCACATCACTAGTTTGGCCTACAACTAATAAACAATGATTTTTTTTAGATGATTGTAAAAAAAATTATCAACTATTGCTAAATTTGTCCAATCGTCAGTTGAACCCGTTATCAACAATGTGATAAGACAGCTGGGCCATGCTGCACTTTGCCCTATCTGCCGATTCTGCCGGTATCTCTCCCAGAAGAACCTTTGGTGTGTCAGCTCACTTATAATGATGTTCTTCTTCCTCCTCCCCCCTTCCATCGTTTGATTCTCTACCCACCAAACTATAAACAGTAAACACACAGCGGTTCTGTCACATTTCAAATTGTCTTTCCCGTTCTTCCTCTTCAGCTTCTTGTGTGTTTAAGGTAGCCTGGACTTTAAATTAAAGTTAGATTATAACGTGTCAGGCAGATGTATTTACTTTTTATTAGTATAGCTTCATGTTTGTTGTGTTTATAGCTTGGTGATTTGCGTATGTAAAAGTAAATGTAAAATAATTCAGAAATAAGTCGGGTGTTTTGAAGATAATTAATCTAATGTTTCATTATATTGTATATATTTTATGCAAGTTTTTAAAATGACTTTCTGAAATGTATTAACATTGATTTATGCATTTAATTTTAAAACAACGAAGAGGTTTTATTACTCTCTTACTAATTGGTTTTTACTTAATTCTCTTCTCTCTAGTTGTATGCACTAAAAATATACATAAAGACAAAAAAAAAAGACAAATTAGTGTTTTCTTTTCTTATCTCTTATGATCTGAAAAACTTAAAAACAATATATTAGAAGGTTGAATATACGTGATGAGAACAGTTAAAAAAGTTATTTTATTTGAATATCTTGTATTTTTCATTATTAAAATTCCACAGTACTCAAAACTAACATTATTAGCGGGATTCTCAAACGTTGCTTAAAGCTTCCTCAACTTTTAAACCTCCCTTTAGCCCCGTCCTCAAGTGAATGTACTGAATTCACAAATGTAACTCTTAAGTTCAAGAACTTGTTGGGATCCAAATAGAGTAAAATGAATGCATCATTATTTACTATATTCAGAATCACAATTATATGATTGACCAGACTAGTTCTAATGGCAGTTCTGCTATTTTATTAACGTAAATTTATGATTTTTCATTACAAAAAGAGATATGTGACTGAAGTTATTTTCTAGTGTTTCGTCCAAAAGTTAAGCACAGTTAGCAAACATGTAGGTCTGATATTACCACTGAATGAATAGTGTTATTAGTAAACATAGAGCATACAGATTACACATGAATAGAAATAATAAAATTAAAAATGTGTTAACTGAATATTTTTGAGAAAAAAACAGTTTGCTGAAAATAAAACAATAGTTATTTATGTAAGCTATGGGTATTTGCTAATTTTTCAAAAGCGATTTAGACATTTTATACTTGAATTACATACACAATTGTTCCTACAATTCAATTTTAGACGCAATATACCAACGTTTTCTTCCATCCATTTTGGCTGAACTCATGACATTGAGGTGATAAACAGTAAGTACCTGGGGGCCGAGCTTTGCTCGGGGGAAGGCCAGTCAGTTTGTTTAGATGACTTGGAGTAATATTTCACCACTTCGCCCTACTGGCAATCAGATTTGTATAACTCATTTGCCTCTTTTCTACATTTTTAGGGCCACTCCAATTGTTATTTATAGCTCAATGTCCCTGTGATTTATTTTACTACTCTGTATATTTAATCTTCACTAAAATCTTTTAATCTCTGTTCCCAGGAAACCACCAAGGTTCGTAGAGCTTTCAGACCAGGTGTGCTTATTTATATAAGAACAATGTTCGCAGCAACGATGTCTTACGAGGTCGTCCAGCTGATTCATAAATCAACAACACACCATAAAGTGTTGCCAACCTTAAGGGTATAATAATGGTACAGCAATTTTAAAATTGTCACTGGACATGCAGAAATAACATTTAAACCCTTAATCGATTAATATAATAATACAAATAAAGCAAAACAATATATTAATTTCATAAAATAACAGCTTATCATAGAATGTAAGCAGTTAAACAATGTTAATTCTAATTACACTGATGAGGAAAATATGGTACTGGTACGATAAATATCGTGTTTCCAGCAACACTGCAGATTGGATTGGTGATCACGTGACCTTTCAGCTGTTTTTACGAGGGAGGTCTCTTCCGTTAAAGTAGAAAACCTTAAATAGATCGACTCAGCACACCTTGTCTGAAAGCTCTACGAACCTTGGGAAACCACATGTTAATAATCATAAACAACATGAGTATTACTTTGACAGTTCCCTGGTTGATTATGAACAGCTGTTACAATTCTTTTGTTTTGATTTGAAACTCCATAAGCCAATCTAACTAATTAATTGTTAACACTTTAATTGTGGTTAGTTGTTTTAACTTTTCAATTTAGTTTTTTAACATTATTTGATTTTTACTGGGGATGAGACCTGCCTAGAACATGTTTTTATACCAGAACTTAGTTATTTCCAAAATTTGAAGGAAATCCTCGGAGCCGTTTTCGAGATAATTGTGCAACTAATCAACCAATCAAACATTGCTCATATAAGAGAGTATAGGATTCAGCTAGCTTGGTCCAAAATAACAATCAGCTGTTTATTACTTCAGCGAGTGGAAAAGTAAGGCGTAGCGAGCTAAAAAGTCGTTTTCACTCACAAAACCGCTAGATCGTAAAGAAGCACTTTACGTTGAAGGAAGAAGTATTAATGAAGTATTACTTGAAGTATTAATGAATTTTAGAGCATAAAAACACCATCAAGTATAAAGTGTAAATAAATCTTTTGTCAACATGTAACCTAACAAGAATTTTATTTTGATTACAATTATGGGCTGCGAAACCGTTTTCTCAACCGACCGACCACAAACCTCCCTCAAACGTCCCTTGGATATTTCTTACCAGGTACTCGAGGGAGGTTTGAGAATTTCACTCTAATATGCAAAAACGTAAATAATTTAGTATTTTGAATTATTATTCTACGATTATTGGCTGCAGAGAAAATTGAAATTTTAATTTAGCGGTAAACACAGTACGTTATCCAATTTTATTCTTATGGAGAATAAAAAAATTGCCATTTCTCTCTTATTTACTTGTTTATTTCATTAAAAGTTGATATGCAGGTCAAGTTAGCATTGACCATCAGAGGATATTCTAAATAAGATGCCCCTTAACCCTGGGGGACGAGAGGGGGCGTTTCACCTCTTAAAAACTATGTGTAGTAAAGGATTCTGTAGTGCCTCCAAAAAAGGGATTTGGGTGGATATTTCTTAAAAAAACTTGTTTAGAAGATTTTTTGTACATTCCACTGTACTTTATATTCTACTAGCTGTTACCCGCAGGCTTCGCCCCGCAAATGATTTATAAAAACTGTGGCAGTTGTGTGTACTGCATTCTGTGGTTAGCCCGCGGAACTACTACAAATCAAGATCAGCTGTTTGTATTTTCATAAGCTCAAACGAAAAAGAATGTGCATTAAGGAATACATGGGAACGTTTAACCCCCTTGGGGTAAAGCCCCATAGGATTTCCGCAAGTTTAATATGCCGATATGTTACTCAGAACTATCAAGTACCTCTCTGCCAAATTTCAGCTCAATCAGTCCAGTGGTTAGAGCATGATTGAGCCACAAATATCTGAACAAACAAATTCACAAACTTTCACAGTTATGAAGTTAGTAGGATATTTGGTAAATAACAGATTATTTATTTATTAAAGTTGGGCTAGAAGGGAGAAATTATATGTCAGTTTCCTGATACCGTTTATTTTGGCAGGTGTTTGAAGTAAGCCAAGGAGGCGAGGTTGTCCAGAGGATGGCGTCACTAGAAGACACGTTGGAGGCGGTGAAGACGCAGCAAGACACGGCGCTGGTGTGCTCCGGTCTCAACCGCTGCAGTGTTGCCAACGCAGGGGAGGTCACGATCGAACTGTCCCGGCCCGCGGATAAATACCCTCGGTAAGAGTTACCAACAGTCAAGGGATTATCAGCTGTTTACAATGTGTTTTTTGGGTAAACTGTTGGGTATCTGGGTCCTGGGTTCGGAAAAAGTAGAGGGTGAAAGTGAGGGTGTCATGTTGTACAGTAAACTCTCAGAAATGTGGACTCCGGTTAGTCCAGACCGATGATCTTGAATTTGTTTAAAATTGTTTGTTGTAAAAAAAGAAACTTCACGTTTTAGCGCCTTCAGTTTTCACGTGATTGCACAAATGTCATGGAGTTACCAACGTCGGGTACTCTGTTTTTCAAGAAAATTTATATCATTTATGATTTAAGAGGCAGTGGAAGTTGTCGCGGGGGAGGAGGGATACTTTAGCATAATGTAATTTTTATTACAGAGTGTTTGTAACTTCCTTTAAGAAGGTCACTCTAGTATTATCACATAAACATAAACGTATATTGTCATAATTTTTGTTTTTACTTTCTCCCCCTATACATAGTATATGGAGAAAGTATTGTTTTCGTAAAAATTTTCGAATTTGAGTTGTCAGTGGAAATATTCGTTTTGGTGCTCCCTGAACCCAAAAAAGTGGTTTTTACGTGATGTCTGTCTGTGTGTGTGTGTGTGTCCGTGTGTGTGTGTGTGTGTGTGTGTGTGTCTGTGTGGATGTGTACAGAGCTAGAGCCCTAACCTATGGGCCGATTTTTATGAAATTTGGCGTGTAGGTACTAATCCACAATATCTCCAGGCGTTTTTTTCATTTTTTTGAATTTTTGATTTTTAAGGGTAATTATCCCCCAAAAACCGCCAAAAAACATGAAAAATACAAATTTCTCAAAAACGGCTCTAACGATTTTGATTAAACTTTCGTGGTTTGTAGAACTTTAGGTTTCCAACAAAATGACACCACCCGCATTTCTGGAAAAATGCGGGTTCAGAAATTACAGGACTTAAAACATCAAAAATTCAGTTTTTTGGATTTTTCATAAAAAATCATAAATGTTAAAAAAGATTACTATTCACCATTAAAAAGAGCTCAAAAAACTAAATAAATTAGTATTTTAAATTACTATTCTACGATTGCTAGTTGCGGAGAAAATTGAAATTTTCATTTAGCGGTAAACACAGTACGTTGTCCAATGTTATTCTTATGGGGAATACAAAAATAACTATTTCTCTCTTATTTACTGATCAATTTCATTTGATATGCAGGTCAAGTTAGCATTGACCAACAGATGATGTTCGAAATGTGTTGCTATTTAACCCTGGGGGGGGGCAAGGGGGCATTTCCCCTCTCAAAACTACTGTGTGTAGCAACGGACTCTATAGTGCCTCAAAAAAAACAATTTGGGTGGATATTTCTGAAAACAACTATTTTAGACAATTTTCTGTACATTTATCTATACTTCATATTCTATATTTAGTAAATAACAAATATTTTTGTCATTAAAGTTTGGCTAAAAGGGAGAAAGTATGTGTCAGTTTCCTGATACCGTTTATTTTAACTCAAACTGGCCATTAGCCGCATTAGTCTAGATTTCTGGGAGGCTACTTTAAAACCTGTAAATGCAAGAAATAGACTAAGGGGAAAATATTGACAAAATTGATGATTCTGATATTTTTGAGATCAAAACTGTGTCTAGTTTATTTGGTAAAAGTCTGATTTTATTGCACCTATGGTTGGTAAAATTGCTATTAATAATAATGATAATATTATTTTGCCCTAACTTAATCATCAACTAATTTACTTCATAAGTAATGGTTCCAAAGATATGTGACAAAACAGTTAATACTGTGAAGTTTTATTTAAAGTTTCCTCGATTTATTGTCTCTAACAATCTGATTGTTGAATTTTAAACAGAACAACAGCTCTTATTTTAGCAATCTTAATTCAGTATTTAACACTTAACTGAACTTAAATTTGCCAAAATATTAAAGACAAGACCATATCTTAAAGGTAAACTAAATTTACTTAACTCAGAATAAAATTTGTTCAATATTTTTTGCTGTAAATTAAATAAAACAAACGAAGAATCAATATCATTATGTTTATTTTTTAGTTCACATGGTTTTTATTTATCAGTTGATGTCTTATCAACAGGTACACAGTAACTGTCGCGGATTCACCCAAAGCCAAAGATCCTGCGAGTATGAAGTTCGCCGCCTTTATCGTCCCTCAAGGCAGGTTAGTAAAGTATTCAATTAAAAAAAAATAACACTACATATTCTATTTGTTTTCATTTCCATTTGCTCTTTTTCTAAAGATGTATGAAGGTAGCTGTATTTTCAACAGAAGATGGTGTTATTTATGAATCTTTCTTGAAAGTTTGACATTACTAAATACCCCCGTCGCAGCAAACCTGCATACTCAGCGAATTTCCAATGGAGATATAAATGTCTTAATACTACATAAAGCCACTTACCAAGTTTCATAAAAATATATTCACAAATAAGCGATATATACAATTTGAATTATTCTCCATAAGAATAACATTGGGGCTGAGTACGCAGGTTTGCTGCAACAAGGAACACAAAAAATTGGTTTTTACGCTAATATCAATATAACTCAACTAGGTGAACTCTGTTATGAAAAATACCTTGTATATTTCCTCTTTAGCTGACAACTACTAAAATGTAACTCTTTATCTTAATTAACTCACTTACTTAAAATCTAATACAGAGATGTGGAAGGCTGCTGGGCCCGGGAAACCTTCGTGGATCTCTGAATATGTGTGGGTTGCTTTCAATGAGAACAATGGTTGAAGGAAATCAGTTTATTAAGTATAAGTTTGTCACATGTCCTTTGGAGGAACAAAGAGCCATAAAGGGTGATCTTGAATTATAATTACTTTAAGTTAGGTTATTCAATCGTTTGGCGGATTTTAAGGCCTTACTATTTACTTATTATTGAAGAGTTTAATTGCACTTTAGTAAATTACACAATGTGAGTCAGCAGTGAGATATGGACATAACAGCGTATAGAATAATATTTACTGGCACGTGGCACTGCCGCAAGCGAGTTCCTGGGAATTTAATATAATGTACACTATCTCCACCTAACCTCCAGTACTCTAGCCTTCAACAATTGCCACTAATCCATTTGATGTACTCACAGCATTGACTAGATCGAGGATGACATAAGAGTGTCCTACTATCTGCTTATTTGTGCATATTATTTATTTTGTAAAATCAACCAACTCATGAATCCTTTGATATTCAGATTTGATTTAATTTACTGGCACGATTTACAGCTCTTACAATAATTCTTTACAATATACTCAATTTAAACAATTTTAATTTTAAATACTGAATTTCCTGTATGTTTCAATATGATTCCTAAGGGATGAGTTCACACCAGATTATTTCACAGTGTTTTAAAAATATAACAATAAAATTTCAAGAATTAACAGTGAATAAAGAGATGAGAATTAACAATATAACAAATAAGATTTAAATACAATATCCGTCAACAATGATATACTACAATGTTATAGAAACTGTGACCAAGTACTAAAATTACAATATTAAATCTAGTTACTTACGTAAACATTTGAAGTACAATAATTACACACCATAAACTAAATAACGATAAATGATTTTGCACTTCAAATAAATTACTAATCCCCTTTAATTGTTACCTTTGCCCAACTTTTGCCTGACTCGACCTGAATTTTGAAAAGAAATGTGCTCACAAAATTTGTTTAAAGTTACCGAATTGAATTAAATTCAAATCGCGCGTTTATACTTTCCCGTTAATAATTCGCGAAATAGAATTACGTTGGTGGGGTGCACCCGCAAACAAATCGACGAATTTTGAGAGAGTTTAAAGTAGCGATTTAATTTTGAAGAACGAAGTGAAGCACGCGGTCAAGTTACGAGGAATGGGGCGATTTCGCGGTTTCCAGGAGTTTTGTTGGTCGGGCTGTCACGTGACTGCGCCGGTTGCCTGGCTTATTCTCTCGGTCGAGATTACATTGTTGTTTGTTTCTTGCGTTTTCGTGTTTGGCAATGTCTTGCATGTAACAATTTTCCCCCCCTAAAAGCTTTTTAATTTTTGTCCAACCCTGATCTAAAAAAAATTTCCTACCACAAAAATTAAAAATTCCAGAAAATGAGGAGCGCTTAATACTAAAGGTACATTTGACAATTCAATTTCAATAGCAGTAGAGGTGGTGGACTCTTACGGCGATGATACCTGTAAGTTCCACTTCGGTCGAAGACTCACCCCCAAAACTTGGTGAAACCTAACTGTCCAGAGCGATGTTGTAACTAAGTCCATTGTGTTGCGTTGCACTTAACTTAAACTGTACTTCGTTCATAATTAGAAAAAATGCTTTGTGATTTAGGTGAATTCCATCTTTCCTGCCGTTGCGATAAAAATGTTCAATCAATGTTGTGATGTTGTGACCAGAAAAAATTGTTTGTAGGTTGAGGATAAAAACATTCGATTTTGAGTTTAAAGATTGAATGAAGTGGTTTAATTTCTTAATTTTCTTGTTAGATTCACTGTTGAAAAGAGTTTGTGGCACTGTCAAAATAAAAACTGTCCTCCCTGAATAAGTTAAGATGTTGCATATTGTCTTGATGTTGTGCGTGGAGACTGTGTGAGGGATGTTGCGTTTCACGTCATTCGTGCCGATGAGCAGGATACAAGTTGGTTGTAGATGTGCAGTGGATCTGCGCATCTCCGTGACTATTGTATGTGTCGTCGCCCCAGAGATAGTGATGATGGTTGAGGGTGACAGGTGCCAATGTCTCGCTGCTCTGCTCAGATGAGAGTCTCCCACACATGAGAATCTGTTATAATATGGGTTTACAAAATGAAGCTTAAATATAAGGTCAATTGGTCACAACAGTTTAAGTGCTAAAAATGAAATCAATTAATTACGTTGAAGGAAAAAACTTTTTTATTTGATCAACATTTACAATCTGTTTGTGAGTTGGACCACTGTCCAAGCTTATCTCAACATTAACTGGTGAAGTAAGTTGAGTTATTGTATAAGGACCCTTCCACTTGTGATTAAGTTTCGCTGTTATCTTCTTGTCTTTGTTACTAAGGGAATGCTTATACAACACGACTTTATCGCCTATTACGAAGGTAGATGGAGTTCGATTTCTGTCGTATCGCAATTTTGTCCTATTATGTGCCCTAGTGAGATTCTGAAATACTGTGTCTAAATTCGGCTTATTTGTGTTTCCGGCTTCCAAGTTCCAAAGAAATTGTAACGGATGTGTTAGCTCTCTGCCCAAGAAAATACTTGCTGGAGTGAACTTTGTTGCTTCATGAGCAGCGGAATTAAAGGCAAGCATTAAATATGGCAAATAAATATCCCAAGATTTGTGGTTCTGGTTGTGAAAAATTCTTAAAGCTGTGACTAAGTTCCTGTTGACTCGTTCCGCGACATTAGCCTGAGGTCTATATGGGGAGGTTGTGATATGCTTAATTCCTAAACCAAAAAGAAATGAAAAAAATTTCTGTGATCTGAAAATGGAGGCGTTATCTGTAATTAATCGTTGCGGAAGGCCATGTTGAGCAAAAATGTTGTTTCGAAGAACATTTATAGCGGAGTCTGACGTTTGTCTCCTAACTGGGTATAAAAAACAATATTTTGAGAAATT
Source organism: Allygus modestus (assembly GCA_963675035.1). Classification (NCBI taxonomy): domain Eukaryota; kingdom Metazoa; phylum Arthropoda; class Insecta; order Hemiptera; family Cicadellidae; genus Allygus; species Allygus modestus. Next base: position 10,553,091 of record OY776112.1, read on the forward strand.
ATCTACCAAAACAAAAATTGATTCGTTACCTCGCTGCGTCCGTTGTAATGGTCCAACAAAGTCGCAAAACCATTGCTCGTTACAATTTGTGGGAATGTAGGAACTTAACTGACCTATTTTCTGATTTTGTGCCGGTTTTGAGAGTTGACATTGTTCACACTGCCTAACAAAATTCCTAATAAACTGTATCATGCCTTTCCAAATAAATTGCTTCTGTATGTGATTGATTGTTTTGGCTATGCCCGCATGTGCAAACATAGGGTTCTCATGAAAATATTTAACAATAAAAGTGTGCATGGACTGTGGTACTACAATTTTACTCTTTCTGCCCTGTTTACCAAAGTATAAAATATTGTTGCGCAATGAATAGTCCTTAACTGGAATTCTATTTCTCAAGTCTGAAATAATTAAACTAAGTTCTGTGTCCTGAGCCTGTTTCTCCCTAATTGAAGTGAATAATTCTGGAAATAATTGCAGAGTACAACATGCGGAATCTTCGGTGATTTTAACGTTTTTGTCCGTATCACCCTTGAAGACCCTACATAGTGCATCTGCTACAACATTTAACTTGCCCCTAATATTCTCTATTTCAAAATCAAATTCTGATAACCTTAGTTGCCACCTGGATAACTGACTACTAACTTGTTTATTAGCCTTCAAAATGTACATTACTGCTGAGTTGTCGGTTTGTAATGTAAATTTGCTATTTAAATATGGCCTAAACTTCTCTACTCCATACAAACAAGCTAAAAATTCTTTTTTGTGCATCGGGTACTTGCGTTCTGTTTCGCTTAAAGTGCGTGAAGCGAAGTGAACTGGTAAAAGATTGTCCCCGTCTCGCATTTGTAAGACTGCCGAGATTGCCTCATCACAAGCATCGCACGTTATAACATATTTTCGCTCAAAATCCGGCAATGCAAGCGTTGTCGATGTTGCTAGAGAATTTTTTAGTTTGTCAAAAGCTTCCTGGTGTACTGTTGTCCATTGAAATTTTACGTTCTTCTTCCTGAGGTTATTTAATGGTAGTGCGATCTTAGAAAAATTCTTAATAAAACGGGAATAAAAATTGACGCATCCTAAAAATCTTTGAAGCTGTTTCAAATTACGTGGTCTAGGATATTGCAGGATAGGTGCTATGCGGTCGGGATCTAAGGAAAGTGTCCGGTTTGAAATAATGTGTCCCAAATATTTAATTGAAGTGTGGCCTAGCTTTATTTTCTCGGGATTTATGGTAATGTTGTACTCCTTGAATTTATTTAAAACTTGTGTTACATGCTGTTTATGAGTTTCCCAATCTTCACTATAAATTAAACAGTCATCTAAAAAATTGAAGACAAACTTGAATTTAAAATCTCCTAATATTTCATCCATGACTCTAGTAAGGGCTTGGGATCCTATTTTTAAACCTTGTGGAACTGTGTTGAATTCAAATAAACCATACGGAGTACAAAATGCTGTATACTGTCTTGATTGAGAATCTAATGGGATTTGAAAAAAGGCATTATTCATGTCCAGTGATGTGAAGTACTTGGCTTTACTTAAAAATTCAAATGCTGAATTTAAGGTAGGTAGCGGGTGAGCATCATAGGAAATAAATTCATTTATTCTCTTATAATTACAAACAAGTCGGTATTTATTTTTATCAGCTTTAGAAACGAGAAATGCTGGGGCACAGTGCATACTTGTTGATTTCCTAATAACCTTATTATTCAGTAAGTCGTCTGTGATCTGTCTCATCGCCGCTAATCTGTCCGGGGGCAAGGGGTAGGGAGGGGAACAAACTGGTTTGGTTGGCAAACAGCTGATATGATAAGGAGCAACCTTCGCTTGACCGATGCGCTTAGTTATAACAGAGGGAAAATCACTTTTTAATTTCTGTAAAAATTCTTCTGTTTGATGTGAATGTGCTTTATTTGCTTCCGATAACTCCAAAAATAAAGAATTACTGGGTTGTGATTGCTTGACAAAAATATCTTTCATTGGAAGATTGACATTACTATTGAAGTTAAATCTTATGGTATTACTGGAAAAATCTAAGTTCATTTGTGATTTCTGCATGAAGTTAACCCCTAAAATAATCGGGAAAGGTAGCGAATTTACTACAAAAAAATCAAATGTCCAAGAGAAATGACCTATCTTGAAGTGAAGCTTAACTATTTTCCTAACTGTAGCGCTTTGTCCATTTATTGATTTAACTGACATACTTGTTTTAATAATTTCCTTGACACCTGGTGATGACTTGATATTTTGAAAAAAATTCTGGTCTATAAAACAGTTTGTCGATCCTGAATCTATGAGTGCATCTGTCATTAAACATTGTGGAATAAAAAACTTGACTGTCGGTAGCTGCAAGGAGAAATTCAAAGGAGTAGCAGAAATAGAGGTGTTAATCTGCGGCAATTCAACTACCTCCACGCCAAATTGCCTCTCGCGTTTCCCTGTCTACAATTGCGTGCGATGTGTCCAAGTTCCCCACATGTGAAACATTTGATAGGGGGTCGCTGCGCAAACTGCTGTTGACTTCCTGAAGTGACAGCGGTCGCTTGTTGATTCTCAGGGAAGGTGTGAAAATAAAATCTGTCCGCTTGAATCGACGCATTCACTGAGTTCGCCAAAGATCTCAATTCCCAAATTGTTTGGGGCTTGTTCTGGAATGTGAAGCTACTGCGCATGCGCGGATTCATGTTTGAAAGTATTACCTCTATTAAATAACTATCCTGGAAATTACACTGTAATGCTGTAGCGGAGGAGATAATATCATTAACAAAACTCGAAAAAGATTCCTGAGGTCCCTGTAGTCGCTTTACAAACCTGTTTGTCACTCGTTCTAACTGTAAGCCAGGAAAAAAGGCTGTTAATATTGAAAAGTGCAAATTGTCCCATGTGTAATTTAATTCTAATCCCTGTGACCAAATCTCGAAAAGAAGTGCTTGAGTTTGTGGCAAAATTAACTTCATGACGTCATAGTGCCCAAAACGAACTATTTGAAAAATTGTGTTAACTTGCTTCAAAAAATGTATCAGATGGGCTTCATCCTCTCCCGAACAAGGCTGTAATTTACGAACTAATTCTATTACCACGGTGCGATCAGTTGTTGAAAGTGTGTCCAAGTGTTGGCCTGTAAAATCACGCGTGATAAGAAGATCTGATTCCGGTTCGTTCGACAGAGTTTGCCTTAGATGCGTTGAATTCCCGCGCGGTGCAAATTGGCGAGGCATTAAGTTCGCGCTGTGTAACCTGTCTTCTAAACTACCACGTGGCGCTGCGGGAGATTGTGGTATATCTACATTATTTACGGCCTGCGACTGGGGTTCAATATTAATCACAACTGGGGTGGATCCATCTACATTTGGAATTCTTAGATTACGTGATTGAATTCTCGTTGCCCGATCCCTAGCTGTTGTGATATATTGACGTCCATGAAGCATTATAAATCAAATAGTTCAACTTAAATAAATTAAATTAAATATGTTTAAGAATCACAGAAAAATAGATTAAAACTAAATAACAATAACTTGGTCACGTTTCTGTTTCTGGCAACCCACAATTCAGTTGATAGCTCGCTACCACTTGTTATGAAAAATACCTTGTATATTTCCTCTTTAGCTGACAACTACTAAAATGTAACTCTTTATCTTAATTAACTCACTTACTTAAAATCTAATACAGAGATGTGGAAGGCTGCTGGGCCCGGGAAACCTTCGTGGATCTCTGAATATGTGTGGGTTGCTTTCAATGAGAACAATGGTTGAAGGAAATCAGTTTATTAAGTATAAGTTTGTCACATGTCCTTTGGAGGAACAAAGAGCCATAAAGGGTGATCTTGAATTATAATTACTTTAAGTTAGGTTATTCAATCGTTTGGCGGATTTTAAGGCCTTACTATTTACTTATTATTGAAGAGTTTAATTGCACTTTAGTAAATTACACAATGTGAGTCAGCAGTGAGATATGGACATAACAGCGTATAGAATAATATTTACTGGCACGTGGCACTGCCGCAAGCGAGTTCCTGGGAATTTAATATAATGTACACTATCTCCACCTAACCTCCAGTACTCTAGCCTTCAACAATTGCCACTAATCCATTTGATGTACTCACAGCATTGACTAGATCGAGGATGACATAAGAGTGTCCTACTATCTGCTTATTTGTGCATATTATTTATTTTGTAAAATCAACCAACTCATGAATCCTTTGATATTCAGATTTGATTTAATTTACTGGCACGATTTACAGCTCTTACAATAATTCTTTACAATATACTCAATTTAAACAATTTTAATTTTAAATACTGAATTTCCTGTATGTTTCAATATGATTCCTAAGGGATGAGTTCACACCAGATTATTTCACAGTGTTTTAAAAATATAACAATAAAATTTCAAGAATTAACAGTGAATAAAGAGATGAGAATTAACAATATAACAAATAAGATTTAAATACAATATCCGTCAACAATGATATACTACAATGTTATAGAAACTGTGACCAAGTACTAAAATTACAATATTAAATCTAGTTACTTACGTAAACATTTGAAGTACAATAATTACACACCATAAACTAAATAACGATAAATGATTTTGCACTTCAAATAAATTACTAATCCCCTTTAATTGTTACCTTTGCCCAACTTTTGCCTGACTCGACCTGAATTTTGAAAAGAAATGTGCTCACAAAATTTGTTTAAAGTTACCGAATTGAATTAAATTCAAATCGCGCGTTTATACTTTCCCGTTAATAATTCGCGAAATAGAATTACGTTGGTGGGGTGCACCCGCAAACAAATCGACGAATTTTGAGAGAGTTTAAAGTAGCGATTTAATTTTGAAGAACGAAGTGAAGCACGCGGTCAAGTTACGAGGAATGGGGCGATTTCGCGGTTTCCAGGAGTTTTGTTGGTCGGGCTGTCACGTGACTGCGCCGGTTGCCTGGCTTATTCTCTCGGTCGAGATTACATTGTTGTTTGTTTCTTGCGTTTTCGTGTTTGGCAATGTCTTGCATGTAACAACTCGTATACCAGTTTTTATTAATTTATGGTCATAATTAAGGGAGACAGAGCATTTAATTATTATCCATAAGAATAACATGGGGCCTGAGTACGCAGGTTTGCTGCTACGGGAGAATTATGCAAAAACAATTTTTTGGAGCAAATATCAATAGACCTCAACAAGATGAAGCTGTATACCAAGTTTCGTCAGTATACGTTCATAAATAAGCGAGATACAAAAATTTTCTTTTCCTCCATAAGAATAACATTAGACAACGTACTGTGTTTAGCACTTTCAATATCTCGGTAACCAATTGACATAGAGGAATGATCGAAATACCAAATTGTGTGTTTTTTTAAGCTGAATAGAATGGTCAAAACTAAAATTTGACTTTTTCAAAAATTATATGTAAAAAATTCAAAAAACCCATTTTTGGGGTACAAAACCCCCCCAAAATACCCCTTCGGATAGGTCGATCTGTCTGGTTTTCGAACTTAAAGTCATAAATGCTGCTTTACATGTTTATACCAAATTTCGTCAAAATCGGATAATTTTTACGAGAGTTATCGTGCTCACGGACACATATATATATATATATATATATATATATATATAGATATATATATATATATATATACAGTATCGAACGAATGGTGTTTTTGGGGTCTGGGGACCTCAAAACGAAAAGTTATCATGGTCCCGGGCCTAAGTCTTACCATGCCGACTACGGTAATAGCTTCTTCCCTATAGGGGAAATTCGCTAAAATTAAAGGCTATTTAATTTTTTCCGGTATAAATAGTTGCTGAAATAAATAAAGGTTGTTTAAACTTTTATCATTCAACATTAGTAGTAGTAGCAACCATTAAAAAACATACTAATTCCTAGTTATAAGATTGAACACTTATTTTTGGTAGCAAAAGACATGCAAAAATAATGCAATTATTAATTTATGTATTTAAACACCTGAGAATGTAGTTTCATAAAGGATTAAGAGATAGCAGAACTGATAGTACAGTAGGACCTCGCTTAACCGAGTTAATTGGGACCAAGGCCACCTCGGATACGTCAAATCTCGGATAACACGGAATGTAACCTAAATACCCCCGTCGCAGCAAACCTGCGTACTCAGCGAATTTCCAATGAATATATATGTCTTAATAACACATTAAGCCTCTTACCAGAATTCATAAGAAATATATTCTTAAATAGCGATATTTAAAATATTCATTATTATCCATAAGAATAACATTAGGGATGAGTACGCAGGTTTGCTGCAACAAGGAACACAAAATAATGGGTTTTTATGCAAATATCAACAGAACTCATCTAAGTGAAGCCATATACCAAGTTTCATCCATATTCATTCATAAATAAGCGATATATAACATTTTCATTATTCTCCATAAGAATAACATGGGGACCGAGTACCTAGGTTTGCTGCTACGGGAACCATAGGCGAAAAATGTTTGTTTTTGTTCAAACAACAACAAACCACAATCAGATGAAGCTATATACCAAATTTCACCAGTTTATTTCATAAATAACCGAGATATAAAATTTGTCTTTTTCTTCATAAGAATAACATTCGACAACGTACTGTGTTTAGCACTTTCAATATCTCAGTAACCAATTGTCGTAGAGCAATGATCTAAATACCAAACTGTTTGTTTTTTTAATCTGAATTCAATGGTATAAATTAAAATTTGATTTAAATAACCATTACATGTGAAAACTCCAAAAAACTCATTTTTGGAGTACAAAACCCCCCCAAAACCCCCCTTCGGATAGTGCGATTTGTCTGGTTTTCGAACTCGTTCAAATAAATGGTACTTTACATATTTGTACCAAATTTCATTAAGATCGGACCTTTTTTACGAGAGTTATCGTGCTTACGGACACACATATATATATATATATATATATATATATATATATATATATATATATATATATATATATAAATATATATTTATACATATATAAAAATTTGAACGAATGATGTTTTTGGCATTTGGGGACCTCAAAACGAAAAGTTATCATGGTCTCGGGCTTAAGTCTTACCATGAGACCTACGGTAATAGCTTCTTCCCTATAGGGGAAATTCGCTAAAATCGTAATTGGGGTTATAAATAGCTCAAGATATGTTTAAACCATGAAATAAAACAATGATTTGAGTTTTGTTCAGTTTATTATTACAAGAAATATCGTAACATTGCATTTAGTTTAGAGTCTAAAGACACAACGACACGTTTGCACTTAGCACTCATCTCTCTAATTAACACGGACACGCTAAGTTAACAGCGATAAACAGAACTGAGTAAACAAATCACTGTGAACACGAAATGGTGGCTTCGGCAGACTAACGACGACGGTCCCGAATTGCACTGTCTGCTACGCACGAACTTTGCCGAACAACCCCGACAACTGCCGACGTTTACTGTAGTTGAATGCAAACACAATACAGTTGAGCGCGTGTATTGCGGTTGCGGTAAGTGAAGGCGCGCGCTGTCAATTGCTTGTTTATTTGAGCTTGTTACTTTCTCTTTGAAATTTATAATACTGTACACATATTAGGACCGCCTCGGTTAACCCGGAATCTCGGATAAGCGAGGCTCGGTTTACCGAGGTTCTACTGTACTGGTAAAAGATCCACTTGGTAATAGCTGTATTTTTTGGGAACACCAAAATTGTCATCCACTCGAGGGTTTACTTGTGACCAGGGGTGAGCGAGTAGCGTTTTTTTAAATCGAGTCGAGTCATGTCGAGTATTAAACCAAATACGCGAGTTTCGAGTCGAGTCGAGTAGTTCTTTAAAAAGTAAAAAAAACTCATTTTAATTTTCTGTATTGAAAATAATGTTTTTTACTTATTAAACTTTAATTATAAACATAACATTTTATTGAATTATTAATGTTATTATTTATTTTATTTTAACCTTTATTTTACTATGAATGAACATGATTTAAATGAAAAAAATAATATATATATATATAACCACAACCACCATAACAAACTAAAGATAAGTATTACAAATATATATCCATACAAAGATTTTAGGTTAGTTTATCAAAACCAGAACATTTTAACAAGTGGTTTTTTTTACCCTGACCCAAACACTCCCTGTGCCCTCTCTAACTTATCTTAACTAACAGGTATCCATAAATAACCCACGTGTCATTGTCTCCTTTCATATGAGATAAAACTAGATTTTAGGCTTATTTTTCCCTATTTCAGTCACTTATTTTGTTAAACATTGGTTAGTGGCGTAAACGTGGGTAAACGGCAGGAGTAGTTATGATTTTGTCAAGTATTTGGGGTAAACGGCGGGAGTAGTCTCTAATACTCGCTCGGCCTTTGAGTATTAGAAAATACTCGACAGGTACTCAAAAACTTGAGTACTCGCCCACCTCTACTTGTGACCCATCAATCCTAAGTATGGGTTCGTGGGGGATACCAGTGAACTCTTCACAGCGAATGTGTTAAGAGCGGGCCCCAGTCGTGCAACAATCAACATTTGTGCTTCTCCCATAAGGTCAATGTTAACTTGCAAAGCCATCCCTCATCAAAGGTCTATCCGAAATTGATTACTGTGGTTCATTTTTAAGGGCAAAAACAAATCTAGCGATTTCAGTAAGCATGATTTCCAAGATCACAAATTGTTTACCCATAAATAAAAATCTTAACTCCGTTTTTGATATTTTGGAATTTTTTGATTGGTTATTATTTGTGATATTAAAATTTTGTTCACTGAAATCATAAGGTTTTTTTTGCTTTGTAAAATGAGCAATAAATCAACGATATCGGATAATCCATTGAGGAAGGCAGGCTTTGAAAGATAACATTGGCCTTATTATGGGGGAACCAGGCAGAAACACCACGTGTTTGTTGACTGGAGCCTGCTTTTAAATTGAATTTTATTTTTCAATCACATGTGTATATTCAATCTAATTAAATTAATTAAATAATCAACTGTTAAAATATGATTCCCCACCAAAAACAATGAACCATGTTATAATTTGTGTAAATTGTTTTAATATTAGTACTTCTGAGAAGCATAAGCTTAAATTGCATAAAGGAGCAATCAAAGGCAATAATAGTTGGATATGTCGGAGAAGAAAACCAAAAATTTACGTTTGCTTATCAAATTTTGTGTATTTAGGGAGAGAGAATGGGTGTTCGGGTCGCCGGAAGGGCGTCAACTCCTGGTGCAGAACTCGGGGTTTGACCGTCTGGCTGTGATCAGGCTGCACAGAGAACACAAGTACGAGAGCCTGAAGGCCACGCAGGACGAGACGGCTGACACTGTGCTGCGGTTGGCTCCCAACTTCAAGGGCTCCGGGCCTCGACCGGTCAGTGCTGTGTACTTGGATGTACTTTTGCCGTCTTTTCCTTTATACGCATACCACTATTTAAAGTCAAGTTTATTGCTACTCCGTTATAAATATACAAAATATTTAAAGTAGGTCACCTGCTTAGGTTGATGAAGATGGCCAATAATCGGCAATATTGCACAACATTTCCGTAAAGTCCTTTCCTTTGGAGTAAGGTTAGGTTAGGTTATCATAAATAAAGGCAAATTATTGACCAGATACCAGATATAATTTGCATTAATTTAAGATAACCCAACCTAACCTAACTCTGCAGAGCGCTTCTGGCAGTAAATTTTAATTTATTAGTGTCATTAATGTACACACTACATGTACATGTTGTTATGTATGTATGATTGCATAATTTGTTTGCCTATCGCTTATTGTGTAGACAGAGATAATGATAGATAAGGTAGCGAAACCGCTTCTAAGATATTCAAACGAGGAAATCCTATTGTAAAATGAATAATCACAATCACGTGACTATTTTTGGAGGAACCAATGGTAAAAGTCTAAATAGCGCAATTAGGATGGTAATATACGTATAACAGAAAAGATCCCTTCTCCCTTCGAACTCGGAAATAAAGAAGGCAAATTTTGGTTTATCCAGCGGCATTAAGTTAAGAAGGATTAAAATGGTTTTGAAAAAAGCAAGATGAATTTGATGGCGAGCTAGTAAATAAAAGGGTAGGGAAAATTTAAAATTACCCGCTCTGTTCATACACTGTTTATTGATAGAGCCAACTAAGTAACTATTAACGAAACGCATTGGTGTATAACGATCAGCTGTGATATTACAGTAAAACAAATAAAATCACTGAGTCTAATGAAATAAGTAAGGAAGGATTGTGGTGGGGATAGTTCACCCTCATTTTTGTATAAACTGGCCATTAAGTCATCTGTGTGCAGTATCCTAAATAATAATAGTATTTTCCTAAAACCCCGCCTAAAGTGCTTCTTTACAATGTACTGAAGCGTGGGCTGTATTTTATAAGACGTTGAAACTCAGTCATCACATTCATAAACATGTGCCTCGATAAGGAACGAATCATTTAATCTATTCCAAAAAATAATCTCTCCTTGGAAAATCCTACTGGAGAAGCCCTTACTGTAACAATGTTGATATGACATTAACCTTTGATGAAACTTGTCACCCAATACAAAACAATTCTTGTGATTTAACTTGTAATTTTCTATTTTCCAGAAAATCCCGTTCCTGTCAGTGGCGGCGGACCTGGGCCACGTAACGGAGATTGCGCGAGGGGAGAGCGACATCTCGGGAGAGTTCATCATCGAGGACGCGGAAGGCGGTGACAAGCAGCTCTACCGACGGCTCGTCTTCCTGCTCAACCAGAACGTGGTTCAGTCGGAGGCCAAGCTCAAAACTGGTACGAAGCTTTTAGATTTCGTTTGTCATCTGACTCTGACTAAATTTTTAAGCTATGAATGGTACCCCACCTCCATTTTCGGTGCGCGGCATTGTTCCGAAAATGCACAGCTCCGAAAGGCAGTACTCCGAAATAGATATGTAATTTTGAAGGCATTAGTCCGAAATGCATAACTCCGAAAGGCATTACTCCGAAAATTCATTACTCCGAAAGCAGTGTTCCGAAATGCACTGTTCCGAAATGTTTTCGGATTATTGCCTTTCGGAATAATGCTTTCGGAGTACTGCTTTTCGTAGCTATGCATTTGCGGTACATTTTTATTCGGATGGGTCAAAAGTGGTCAGGAGGATTTTAATTTGCGACATTGGCCAATGAAAAGAGACTAACTTGCCCCACCTACGAATGTTGACACACAGGATCTTCGTCATATCCATAATGAGGCCTAAATTGGCTTATTGATGTAGGTGTCAATAAATATCTAATTGTCTTTATTACCCTACACCATTACTGTGCTTACGTGTTACTTATTTAAAAAAACACATAATCTTACATATTAATCGGCTTTTTTAACAATTCTGAACTGATTGTGACAATTGAGCTATCAAAATATTTTTATTGATTATTAGTTGCGCATAAAGTTATTTGTTTTTTTCGGGGTATAGCTTTTAGAAGCAGTACATTTTGGAGCGATAACTTGATGATGATGAAATCAAGTGTGTGACATTAATCCAAAAATACGTAACTCCGAAAGGCAGTACTCCAAAAAATTGCACAGTTTTGAAGACATTATTCCGAAATGCGTAACTCCGAAAACTATTGCTCCGAAAATGCACTACTCCGAAAGCAGTATTCCGAAATGCACTGTTCTGAAAATATTTTTGGAGTAATGCCTATCGGAGCTACGCATTTTCGGAGCAATGCATGGATCTCCTCCATTTTTTAGCGAATTTCCCCTATAGGGAAGAAGCTATTACCGTAGTCGGCATGGTAAGACCTAGGCCCGGGACCATGATAACTTTTCGTTTTGAGGTCCCCAGACCCCAAAAACACCATTCGTTCGAAACTGTATATATATATATATATATATATATATATGTGTCCGTGAGCACGATAACTCTTGTAAATATTATCAGATTTTGATGAAATTTGGTATAAACGTGTAAAGCAACATTTATGACTTTAAGTTCGAAAACCAGCCAGATCGCTCTATCCGAAGGGGTATTTTGGGGGGGTTTTGTACCCCAAAAATGGGTTTTTCGAATTTTTTACATATAATTTTGGAAATAGTCAAATTTTATTTTTTCCATTGGATTCAGCTTTAAAAAATACACAATTTGGTATTTTTATCATTTCTCTACGTCAATTAGTTACCGAGATATTAAAAGTGCTAAACACAGTACGTTGTCTAATGTTATTCTTATGGAGGAAAATAAAAATTTTATATCTCGCTTATTTATGAACGTATACTGACGAAACTTGGTATACGGCTTCATCTGGTTGTGGACCATTGATATTTGCTCAAAAAAACAATTTTTTACCCAAGGCTCCCGTAGCAGCAAACCTGCGTACTCAGCCCCATGTTATTCTTATGGAGAATAAGTAACGTGTTATCTCCCTTAATTATGAAAATAAATTAATGAAATTTGGTATGTGGCTTTACCTACATGAGTTATATTGATATTTGTATAAAACCCCATTTTTTGTGTTCCTTACTTCAGCAAACCTGCATACTCAGTTGCCATGTTATTCTTATGGAGAATAATTAAAATGTCATAAATCGTTTATTTATGAATGTATATTGATGAAACTTGGTATGTGGCTTTATTTGGTATTAAGATACATATATATGCATTGGAAATTCGCTGAGTACGCAGGTTTGCTGCTACGGGGGTATTTTTTTTTTTTGTAGGTAAAGGCAAACTGATCCTTGATGCACACAGGTGGCCTGCCTGTAGTGTGGGACTCCTACCAGGCAGAGGTTACCCACTAAAAATCCTCCTCCACTATTTTGGATTATTTTGACTATTTTGGATTTTGGACCTAGGCACTTTTTATCACATTGTTTCAGACTACGCCTACTTTAGGCCTCAGGTAAATCGCCTTCCTTTCTGCTGCCAAGAACTTGACAGGAATGACTTCAACGATATCTAGAACCGTTTGTAAGATACAACCTTGAGTGCCGTTTGACATTGCACTCAGGCGAGCCCCAACCTGTATGTTTAGTATGTCTGCTCACACCTCAGCTCCTGCGGACTGGACTGCAGACATCAACAAACTTCTCCTGTGGGTTTTTGGACCCTTGACATTGGCCATCAGCTAACTAGTAGATGTGAAGCTCTTAGAAGCCTTTGTCTTCTGTATGGAAGATCTAGTTTCAGATAAGCTTGTTGTCCGCCATAACTCACAAGTACTTGATAGTATGTGTGGTTTGAACGACAACGTCCCCTACTTGCAAGCAGAACGATAGTGTTCACCTGCTTCTCCGTAAAGATGATGATCTCTGTTTTGCCAAAGCTAGTGTGACACCTTGAACAGCCATCCAACATTTATAACGTGCATCACCTGTGACGAGGGCAGCAACGCCATCAACATACTCAACTAAAACCGGTCTCCTCTGGCATCTCAGATCTCAGGATGCTGTTGTAAGACGTTCAAGATATCTCTGGGCAGAGAAACCTGTGTGGCTCCGGAAGTTACATCCATCGACCACAGACCATCTTTCATGTCATAAACCAAGAGTTCAGATCGAAGGTAATCTTCTATGAGCCCCAAAAGATAAGCTGGGACACAGAAGGTCCAGGGCATCGAACCATCCTGCTGAGTCTAGGGCATTCCTGACATAAAGCGTAACAAGAAGCACAACTCATTGAGAGATATGGCTGGGGTTCTCCGTTCTTTGCACTGATTTATGTACCTCTTTGGATTGTTGATCGTCCGTTCCAATTTTTTACTGACAGGGCAGGGCACAGATCTCCAGCAGCTTCACTTCTCTAGGAGCGGATCAACTTCTCGAGCACTTTGCTAGCTGTCCAAATCAGGCTGTAAGGACTATTGCAGGTCTAAGTCTTTCCCCTTGCTGTTTCTTTGTTATTTAGGTAAACTACCAAATTGTCTTTCTAAATTAACATTAAATAATAAATTTTGTATATTTGCAGATGATATTAATTTAACAATTTCAAACAGCAATGATAATGCAATTTTTAATGATGCTGATATTGCAATTAAAACAGTCAATGATCAACTTAATAGCCTAAATCTGTTACTCAATGATAATAAAACAACCCTTATGAAATTTTCTTGTAGAAATAAAAAATCTTATAATAAATTGAACAATCAGCAACTTTCTCTTAGTCTTAATGAAAGTACAACTTTTCTTGGATTAGTTTTGGATAATAATCTTAGTTGGACTGGCCATATAGATAAAATTTGTGCTAAAATTAGTTCTAATATTTTTGCTTTAAAAAGATTATCTACTTTATGTGATAAACATACAATAAAAACAACTTACTTTGCATTAATTCATTCTCATGTTTCTTATGGGATTGAAGTATATGGGGCTGTATCAATTTGTAACTTAAATAGAATTTTACACCTTCAAAAAAAATCTATTAGAACCATGTTAAATCTTAGGCATGATGAACATTGTAGGAATCATTTCTCTGAATTAGGAATTATGACAGTGTATAGCCTCTATATTTATAAAACAGTACTACATATAAATAATATATCAAGCACATTGCCTAAGAATGTTAGCAATCATAATTACAAAACAAGAAACAGATATGATTTTCAAGTTGAAAGACATTTTAAAGAAATATTCCGAAAAAAACCAACTTATATAGGTATACAATTTTTTAATCAGCTGCCAATGACAATAAAGAAACAAATAAATACTACAACATTTAAGAAGAGTCTAAAGTTGTTTCTAATTGAGGGAGCTTTTTACAGTTTTAGTGAGTTTTGTAAAAATGATTTTAAATCAACAGAAGTAAAATGACAAGTTTTGTATCAATCTGTAATTAGTTTTAGATTGTTGTAAATGTTGACGCCATTTATGTATACATTGTATATAAATGAATAAAGGATATTTTGAATTTGAATTTGATAAGCCTGGCTGTTTTCCAACAAGGGGGGCATACCCTTACAGACAGGCAGCATTGTACGTTCCCAGCAGTAGCTGGGGATTGATAAAAAATACTTTATTAAGGCAACTCCGGGAATCCTGTCTGGCCCAAGAACCTTTCCAAACTTAAGAGAGAGAACTTCCATCTCTAGCTCTTCATTACTTAGTGGGATGTCCTCTCTTTGACCGAAATCGACTTAAGGCCACAGTGCATGCTCCGTAAACATGCAGGCGTCGAGTTTCTGGGTTACAACTTTGTATCACAAAGTCCACAGATCGGTTCGACATCCTCCCCGAGCTTGGAATTATGAACAAGTGTTAAGTAATTTGTGTATGGGCCCTTAAAAATGTTTACATTTCAAGGGTTGAAAATAAAAAAATACACGTATGTGATCCTTACAATCTTCAGATATTATAGAAAACTTTAAACACCTGGGAAATTCTAGGAGTTGTCAATAGTTTAAATGGCAGATTGGGAAATTCTGAAAGATTTAGTAATTCTGTAGCGAAATTGTATGAAAGTGTGCCTTAATATTGGACAGAGGTAAAAACGCATAATTGAGTTTATCTCATCACTAGGACCTAAAGTGAAGCTTTTTGATATGAGCTCAAGGTTTTTTTACTATTTTACTATTAAAAGTTTGATTCCATCTTAATCTTTATACTCTAAATAAACAGCTGATACGCAGGTTTTCATTGTTTACAAGTTGAATAATTCATTCAATTCATATTTAACAGCTGATTACCTCGACCAAAAAGTGTCACCAAACAATGCATTTTGTCCTCGGACGAAAAAGATCATCAAAATATTACTTTTTTATCCAAGGAATATTAACAACTTTAGTAACTCAATGCATATGTTGAAAACAGTTTTTTTTTAAGCATTGTGATAACAAATTTTGTTCTGCTTCCAGTGGAGAGGAATGGAGAGGCTCTCAAGGTGGTAGACGTTGGCCACTTGGCGTGTGACCATCACATCTATATGACCATGGGGGTGACCATGGTGGCTGGCGAGGGGCCGTTCAACGTCCTGGTCATCGGACTGGGGGGCGGCAGTCTCTGCACGTACATCCGCAACTGCTTTGAAACGGTAAGGCTTGTTTGTTTGTTTGGAAGGATCAGGAGGCCCCTGCATAGCCGGATAGGCATGTCTTCCTTTAGGATCAGCCACCGGAAAGAGGGGATTTTCAGGGACGGGAAAGGTGGTAGGACGGGGTCAGTCTGCATCACTCCGGAAAGGGGGAGAGAACCTTCCCTAGCTCTGAAGCTCTGTGGGTGGCAGAACCCCAGGACAATTGTCCTCTAACCCGACGTATGGGTGGCAGAACCCCAGGACAATTCGCCTCTAACCCGACGTATGGGTGGCAGAACCCCAGGACAATTCGCTTCTAACCCGACGTATGGGTGGCAGAACCCCAGGACAATTCGCCTCTAACCCGACGTATGGGTGGCAGAACCCCAGGACAATTCGCCTCTAACCCGACGTATGGGTGGCAGAACCCCAGGACAATTGTCCTCTAACCCGACGTATGGGTGGCAGAACCCCAGGACAATTCGCCTCTAACCCGACGTATGGGTGGCAGAACCCCAGGACAATTGTCCTCTAACCCGACGTATGGGTGGCAGAACCCCAGGACAATTCGCCTCTAACCCGACGTATGGGTGGCAGAACCCCAGGACAATTCGCCTCTAACCCGACGTATGGGTGGCAGAACCCCAGGACAATTCGCCTCTAACCCGACGTATGGGTGGCAGAACCCCAGGACAATTGTCCTCTAACCCGACGTATGGGTGGCAGAACCCCAGGACAATTCGCCTCTAACCCGACGTATGGGTGGCAGAACCCCAGGACAATTCGCCTCTAACCCGACGTATGGGTGGCAGAACCCCAGGACAATTGTCCTCTAACCCGACGTATGGGTGGCAGAACCCCAGGACAATTGTCCTCTAACCCGACGTCCAAGGCTACAAGACAGAGACCGCCATCGCACAGAGCCTCCAACCTCTCAGGAGTCCGGGGTCGCCAGGACGATTTGTCCCCCTACCCGGTAGACTGGAGACCGTGGAGTAACGGTCCTTCCTCCCAGGCAGACATGCAAGGAAGATTCACTACACCCTCCAAGGACTCGGACTACACTGGGTATCCAGGCTCTACCGGGAGTCAAACCCCCAGAAGAGACAAGGAGGAACCAAGATGAAAGGGAAGTCGGTCACTCTGGATAGCCAAATGACTTAACAGTACTGTGACAGCTTCATTTCATTGATCTCAAATGTCTACCTGTCGATATTGGTGGTATTTAACATAATTATCTATAGCAGTTTATATTTGCAACTTAAACTTTTAATATTGTACTGTTTATGAGAATGGCAACAACACATTTTATTGTATACTAAATATGTTTTAGGTGCGAATTACCGCAGTAGATATAGACCCAGTTGTCCAGGAGGTTGCTACCAAATACTTTGACCTGAGAGAAGATGAGCAACTTCAAATCACCATTGCAGACGGACTTGACTACTTGAAAAACACAGTTAATACAGGTATAATTCAACATATGTTGATGTATCAGAGTTTGAGGGGGGAATTAGGAAATTAAATATGGGGTGAATAGGGGAATTTAAAGGGGGAAGTACTTATAATGCTTGCACCAATTGTGGATGTAATGAAAGATGTAGGATTAAATCACCATTTATTGGGTTTAAAAACTATGTTTTGTGAAATTTTATGAATGTAATTCTATCCAAACTCCACTTATGGTGTTGTATAGATGAATCAGGTTTTTTTAACAACCAATTAGTTTAGTTGTAAAATTATTTTTTTCAACATCAGATTACCCAGGAAGAGAGAATATTTGTTAACCAGTCTGCACGATTTGTAACCAGCGTCAATATTATTGTGAATTCTATGCAGACTTCAATTAAATCTGTTCACAAGACCTGAAGTAATAATAACTAGATTATCTGAAACTGTTTATAGGAAATTCATGACACTCATCTCCATATTATTACTTAAACACTGACCAACCACCTTTTGGATGAGCACACTGCCACGCAGAGTCCGTCATCACGTGAAAAAATGAGTTTTGGGGCTTTAGTTAGGGATGAGTCATCAAACATGAAATTGACAATTAACAACTCAATAATATACTATGGATAATTCCATACAAATAATACTATGGATAATTCTATACAAATAATACTATGGATAATTCCATACAAATAATACTATGGATAATTCTATACAAATAATACTATGGATAATTCCATACAAATAATACTATGGATAATTCCATACAAATAATACTATGGATAATTCCATACAAATAATACTATGGATAATTCCATACAAATAATACTATGGATAATTCCATACAAATAATACTATGGATAATTCCATACAAATAATACTATGAATAATTCCATACAAATAATACTATGGATAATTCCATACAAATATGGAACCTAACCTAATTATATTGAATGAATCAGTAACCTGATTATGAAAAAGTAACTAATTATTAACAAATGTGTCCCAAACAGGAGTGAAGTTCGACGCGATCCTGTTTGACGTTGACAGCAAGGACTCCAGCCTAGGCCTCAGCTGTCCGCCCGCCAGCTTCTTGGAACCTGACATTCTGACGGCAGTCGCGGACTGTCTGACTGACTCAGGTAACACGCACCAGCTTATGTGTTACTAGGTTGTGCTATAATATAAGGTTCTCTTCCTCCGTCTTCAGCTTTAAAACAATCCAAACGGACGACCGTGTTTCAGAAGTCAAAACGCTTCCATCTTCAGGTAGAATGTGAATTTGTGTATTTTAATTCTACCTGAAGATGGGGGCGTTTTGACTTCCAAAACCGAGATCGTCCGCTTGTATTGTTTTACAGCTGAAGGTAGAGGTACAGTAACCTTATGCTTTGGAGGCTATTTAACCTGAAAGTATTTTTGAAACTTACAATAGCGATGGATTTGAATTTATTATTGATTTATTGGAATTTAGCTATTTAC
Organism: Allygus modestus; assembly: GCA_963675035.1. NCBI lineage: Eukaryota > Metazoa > Arthropoda > Insecta > Hemiptera > Cicadellidae > Allygus > Allygus modestus. Next base: position 10,571,974 of record OY776112.1, read on the forward strand.
TTGATAACGGGAGGAGTTTCCTTTTCCTGACATGTAGTGTAGTTTTAAACACTAGAAGCGATAGGTTACACTTATTTGTTTTTACTAACAAGTGATGGAAAATTTCTCCAATAATTCCTTAAATAACATGGTGATTGTGAGTCACCATCATCACAATGAATTATTTTAGATGTTAATTACTGAACTAAATATTAATCTTTATTAGTTAAAAAATAATGAGGGCCAGCTAAAAATCATTACTGTTGCCCTTTTAAAATGTTTTCATGGGAATGACATTCTGGGGATCGTTAAAGTATTGTCTAAGGTGGGATACACAGCTAACTCACCTGAAGAAACTGGTTCAGATGAGCACAGCAACAAAGAAAGTATTTTTACACACATATTACATAATATTTCATCTCCATTTGAGACTTCTTCAGATGTAAAGAGAGACTGTCAGTTAAAATACTGTTTGAATTTGAGCTTGTTCAGTTTTGCCAACACTAAAAACACCAACACTAATTTCTTGGAACTATATACATATAATACACACTATTGCATGAAATGTTTCAGTTAGCTGTGTAAGGAAGGCTAGGTATGGAAAGGTGTTAACTGGGATCTTTTATCTAATATTCAGGTTCGGAGGGGCCCTTGAATTTGTTACTAATTGGTTACTAATTCCCATCTCCTGAGCATTGAGCTATTACAATGTTTTTTGGGGAAGGATTTCAAGGCTTTTGTTGTGAAACCGTCATCAAACTGGAGGCTGTGAATCTGGGCATGTTGTGCTATTGGTTTTTCTTTATTCGTTTTTACATCATGTCGGTGTCCATTCATGCGTTTCCTGAGGGTTTCGGTGGTTAGGCCTATTAATTGAGCGGGGCATTGTGTACATTCTAATTGATAAATGAGGTTCTCAGAGCAGCAGGTATGGTGGCCTTGGATTTTGTATTGCTTTTGATGGTATGAACTAGTAAAATATTCTGATGGTTGGTTGATTTTGCAGGATTTGCATTTATTTTCGTTGCATGGATTTGAGCCTGGAGATGATTTTTCTAAACATGAGTTTGATGGGTCGGGTAGTTTTGGATGTACTAGAAGGTTTTTTAGGTTCGGAGGTTGCCTGTAGACCAAGGTGGGAGGTTTCTGTAGAATGTTCTACTTTTCGCTGGAAGATTCTAGAATTTTAAATCCTGTTTTAAGGAGACTGTTTAGCGGTTGTAGGCCAGGGTGGTATGTGGTTATCAGGTTCAGGTGATGTTGTTTATTGTCATTTGATTTTGTACATTGCTTCTCGTCAGCAGCTATCTGATATTCCACTAAGTTTCTAGGATATCCTCTGTTTTCTAGGGTCTTTTGGAGTTCGTTATTATATTGCTCTCGATTTACATTGTTGGACGGTTCCCTCTTAAAGCAAGACTGTATGGAATGGATCTTTTTGTATTATTTGCATGGCAACTAGAGAAGTGTAAATACTGTTGATGGTTGGTTGGTTTTATGTAGATAGACGTGGTGATGTAATTGTTAGTTAGGCTTAAGGTGAGATCCCGACGGTGAGATCCCGAAAGTTTACTGATATTTTTGAGAAATCCCTGGTGAACTTCAGTGGGCCAAAACAATTTAGGTCTTCTAGAAATCTCTGTAATTCTTCTATTTCGCCATAGGTCCATATTATGAAAATATCATCTATGTATCTAAACCAACAGATAGGTAGTCTTTCTTGTTTCTTCAAAAAATTGTCTTCATACTTTCCCATATAGAGGTTAGCGTATGACGGAGCCATCCTTGTCCCCATGGCTGTTCCCCTAATCTGCAGGTAGTGTTTGTCTTGAAATTGAAAATTGTTTCTTTCTAAGATGAATTTGATGAGATTTGTTATGAATGAGGTGGTGGGGAGGAAACCCTTGGGTCTGTTTTGTAGGTAAGTTTCTGCTGCAGCAAGGCCGTGAAGATGAGGAATGTTAGTGTACAGGGAGGTGACATCTATTGTAGCCAGAATTGCACTGTCAGGAAGGGGTTGAGCTATGTGGTTCAGTTTTTCAAGGAAATCACTAGAGTCTCTGATGTAGGAGGTTAAATTTGGACAAGAGGTTGTAAAAAGGAGTCAACATAGGCAGAGATCCTATCTGTTGGCAAACCGCAACCTGACACTATAGGCCTGCCTGGTGGGGGTGTGATTCCTTTATGGATTTTTGGAAAGGATGTAGATTTTTGGAGTTATTGGGTCTTCTGGTATTAACAAGCTGGCTGTTTCAGTAGTAATATTGTTTGATTTGGCATGATGAGATATAAGGTCTATTAGTTCTGTTGTGATCTTCTTTCAGCAGGATCTTTGTTGTTGGATCTTCTTTCAGCAGGAGATAGGTAGTGGTGACCGAAAGTTGTTCAATTTCTAAAATGTAGTCTTCTTTGTTCATGATAACAGTAGTTGAACCTTTGTCGGCCGGGAGGATCATTATTTCCTTGTTGGATTTTAGGCTCGAAATAGCTTCTCAGGTATGGTTAGGTTGTGTTGCATTGTGGAAGTAAGTTTGTTCTCAAAAGATGGGTCTGAGATGTTTTGTTTTGTACCAAAAAATTTATATACTGTTCAATTGGGTGGTCTGACGGTAGAGGAGGTGGATCAAAATCTGATGGCGGTTTGAATTTTGTCAGTGCTGGGTCTAGGTTGGTTTTTGTTGTTGGGTTCGAGGAGTCAAAATAATATTTCAGACGTAGATTCCTGGCTAAGGTCATAATGGCTTTAACAAGGCTAAAATGGTTGAAATGGGGTGTAGGGCAGAAGCTCAAACCTTTTTCTAAAACTTGTTGTTCTGCTGCAGACAGTTGATAACTAGATATGTTACAGATTTGGTGATTAGATTTTGATTCTTTGTGATTACTAGTTTTAGGTGTGAGACTGGTGTCTTTATCAAGATATTTAGGTAATAAGGGAGGTTGTCCTACTGGTGTAGGTAGGCCTAAGAGTCACTCTTCAGTAGGACAACCTCCCTTCTTACCTAAATATCTTGATAAAGACACCAGTCTCACACCTAAAACTAGTAATCACAAAGAATCAAAATCTAATCACCAAATCTGTAACATATCTAGTTATCAACTGTCTGCAGCAGAACAACAAGTTTTAGAAAAAGGTTTGAGCTTCTGCCCTACACCCCATTTCAACCATTTTAGCCTTGTTAAAGCCATTATGACCTTAGCCAGGAATCTACGTCTGAAATATTATTTTGACTCCTCGAACCCAACAACAAAAACCAACCTAGACCCAGCACTGACAAAATTCAAACCGCCATCAGATTTTGATCCACCTCCTCTACCGTCAGACCACCCAATTGAACAGTATATAAATTTTTTGGTACAAAACAAAACATCTCAGACCCATCTTTTGAGAACAAACTTACTTCCACAATGCAACACAACCTAACCATACCTGAGAAGAAAGCTATTTCGAGCCTAAAATCCAACAAGGAAATAATGATCCTCCCGGCCGACAAAGGTTCAACTACCGTTATTATGAACAAAGAAGACTACATTTCAGAAATTGAACGACAACTTTCGGACACCACTACCTATCTCCTGCTGAAAGAAGATCCAACAACAAAATTCACAACAGAACTAACAGACCTTATATCTCATCATGCCAAATCAAACAATATTACTACTGAAACAGCCAGCTTGTTAATACCAGAAGACCCAATAACTCCAAAAATCTACATCCTTTCCAAAAATCCATAAAGGAATCACACCCCCACCAGGCAGGCCTATAGTGTCAGGTTGCGGTTCGCCAACAGATAGGATCTCTGCCTATGTTGACTCCTTTTTACAACCTCTTGTCCAAATTTAACCTCATACATCAGAGACTCTAGTGATTTCCTTGAAAAACTGAACCACATAGCTCAACCCCTTCCTGACAATGCAATTCTGGCTACAATAGATGTCACCTCCCTGTACACCAACATTCCTCATCTTCACGGCCTTGCTGCAGCAGAAACTTACCTAAAAAACAGACCCAAGGGTTCCCTCCCCACCACCTCATTCATAACAAATCTCATCAAATTCATCTTAGAAAGAAACAATTTTCAATTTCAAGACAAACACTACCTGCAGATTAGGGGGACAGTCATGGGGACAAGGATGACTCCGTCATACGCTAACCTCTATATGGGAAAGTATGAAGACAATTTTTTGAAGAAACAAGAAAGACTACCTATCTGTTGGTTTAGATACATAGATGATATTTTCATAATATGGACCCATGGCGAAGAAGAATTACAGAGATTTATAGAAGACCTAAATTGTTTTTGCCCACTGAAGTTCACCTGGGATTTCTCAAAAATATCAGTAAACTTTTTGGATCTCACCGTAAGCCTAACTAACAATTACATCACCACGTCTATCTACATAAAACCAACCAACCATCAACAGTATTTACACTTCTCTAGTTGCCATGCAAATAATACAAAAAGATCCATTCCATACAGTCTTGCTTTAAGAGGGAACCGTCCAACAATGTAAATCGAGAGCAATATAATAACGAACTCCAAAAGACCCTAGAAAACAGAGGATATCCTAGAAACTTAGTGGAATATCAGATAGCTGCTGACGAGAAGCAATGTACAAAATCAAATGACAATAAACAACATCACCTGAACCTGATAACCACATACCACCCTGGCCTACAACCGCTAAACAGTCTCCTTAAAACAGGATTTAAAATTCTAGAATCTTCCAGCGAAAAGTAGAACATTCTACAGAAACCTCCCACCTTGGTCTACAGGCAACCTCCGAACCTAAAAAACCTTCTAGTACATCCAAAACTACCTGACCCATCAAACTCATGTTTAGAAAAATCATCTCCAGGCTCATATTCGTGCAACGAAAATAGATGCAAAATCAACCAACCAACAGAACATTTTACTAGTTCATACCATCAAAAGCAATACAAAATCCAAGGCCATCCCTGCTTTTCTGAAAACCTCATTTATCAATTAGAATGTACACAATGCCCCGCTCAATATATAGGCCTAACCACCGAAACCCTCAGGAAACGCATGAATGGACACCGACATGATGTAAAAACTAATAAAGAAAAACCAATAGCACAACATGCCCAGATTCACAGCCTCCAATTTGATGACTGTTTCACAACAAAAGCCTTGAAATCCTTCCCCAAAAAACATTGTAATAGCTCAATGCTCAGGAGATGGGAATTAGCTTACCAATTTGTAACAAATTCAAGGCCCCACCAAACCTGAATATTAGATAAAAGATCCCAGTTAACACCTTTCCATACCTAGCCTTCCTTACACAGCTAACTGAAACATTTCATGCAATAGTGTGTATTATATGTATATAGTTCCAAGAAATTAGTGTTGGTGTTTTTAGTGTTGGCAAAACTGAACAAACTCATATTCAAACAGTATTTTAACTGACAGTCTCTCTCCACATCTGAACAAGTCTCAAATGGAGACGAAATATTATGTAATATGTGTGTAAAAATACTTTCTTTGTTGTTGTGCTCATCTGAACCAGTTTCTTCAGGTGAGTTAGCTGTGTATCCCACCTTTTCTCAATGGAACTCCCAAGCCAAGTGCTTTTCCTTTGCAAACCTAAAGTATTGGATTTCCTTTGCAAACCTAAAGTATTGGATAAAGATTTGCAGAAATACTTTATCATTTTAATAAATTCATAAACTTTTTTTGCAGGAGTGTTTGTGCTGAATTTTGTTTGCCGAGTGGCGGAAATCAGACTCAAAACATGGACCAAGTTGAGGAAACTTTACAAGGACATTTCAACAATAAAACTAGACCAAGAGGTGAACGAGATTTTCTTCTGCTGGAAGAACAAAGCAACAATGTCCCTTGAGAATGCAGCCGGAAAACTCAATGATATTGTCAAGATTAGGAAAATACAAGAAGATGATTTAGTTGATAAAGAAGAACTTCTCACCATGATTAGAACTAAATAGAGGAAGTGCTTTTAATCAACGGAAACAACATTGTACAGCTTATATCAAAGGTTATTATTTGTATAAATAGTGTAAATAAATATCAGTTTTAAACCCTGCAGAGATAATTTTGCTCTACCCCTACACCCCTAAATGTTTTCTAATTGAAGCCTATCAGAATAAAAGTTGCTTTTTCAAGTTATGTTATTCAATAGCTTGAGTACAACTACTGCACATTACTATTTTTCTTTTTATTGCATTATTGTAATTCAGTTATTTATCAACGAGTTAATTGTCTGAGCGCCGATGTCACATGATCGGAGGGATACGAGGTCTGTCGTGCTGCACTTATAACAACTTATCACTTTGATCATGTCACTTATTTACCCTTGAAAATAAATGTTTGTTAGTAAGCTAATTCATAAGATTGTAAGTAATAATTTACTTTGTTAATTTGTTGTACTGCAATCCAATTTAACTTGTGGTCACACCAACCAACAGGCCTTACTAGAACAGTGAACAAATCAATATGGTATGATGATTATAGTACTTTCCTACACCCTTCAGACTTTCAAAAGAAGAATAATTAACTATATTTCCTTTTGAAAAAGTGTAGATACAATTTCTCAGTTCGGTTTGTGTAGTGAACAAATTTTAAGGTAATGAATATTAGACAAGAAACCGCCAGTGGACAAAATAAAACCTGTTGTAATCTTCACTATAAACATAAATACAATTATTTATATCACAAAAACTAAAGCATTTTTGACATGTAAGGACCATCTATTGAATATCCAATCTTCCTGTAGTAATTCCTCGTACCCACGCCTGAAAGGAAGGAAATTGTATTAATGAATTTCAAATATTTATAAGGATGTACACAATATTGTTAGCAGATAAGAAACTCACATGGAAAAAAATACAAGATGCACAATTTTAGATTATGAACAAGATTTAAAATCTTAACAATCGTAAGAATTTTCCATATAAGCAATTAATTTCACCTCAAATTTGAGGAGGCCTAATATATAATTCTATTAAAAAAAAAATAAAAACACCCTGTATAATCTCCCCTATGTAGTAAAGTGTCATAAAGATCAGATTCTTCCATAATTCAATATCACAAATGTTGCACGTGGAGAAGAAAACACCCTATCTTGTTTAAAGTAGGAAAGGAACCCATTGATGCCAGAGAACCCATTGAGAAGCGTAAATCAACAGGAAAGATAAATCACTGGCAGAAAGTGTCAAAGATATTCACATAAACTAGGGGTGTGCGATTAGTACTCGAAACTGAGTTTTCGGCCGAGTATTTTAATATTTGAACACGACTCAAAGTTTTGAAAAATAATCGAAAGTTCGAGCGAGTATTTCCCGCCGATCGCTAACGATTGCGACTGGCCAAATCGCGTTGTAACGGCCGCAAAAGGCAATTGCGTCACGTAAAATCGGCCAAAAATGATGATCGGAAAATGATGACAGTATACATAATATTGGCAAAAGTAGCGACTGGGCCACTTAATATCAGCCGTAACTAATGATTTTGTCATCTAATATTGATTATAATCGATTTCTGGACCAGGTGATATTGGCCAAATGACAACCAGACCGTGTTTTATCGGCCGGAAACGAATGTCAGGCCGTGTTTTGTTTGTCAATATGTAATCCAGTTTGATTGTACTGGCTAAAACGTTGTATTGGTACTCACTTACTAGTTAGAAACCATGTTTAGATTATCATATCTGGAGGTAGAGCGTGCACCACCTATAAACCTCTACAACACCCACCTGTAGACCCTAGTCCAGGGGGGCACCAGGGACAAATTGTGAGCGATGAGGTCCACCAGGGTGCTGGGAGGGTAGCTCTTGTATCTCCTGCTCTTCCACAGGCTGCATGAGGTAGAGCGTGCACCACCTATAAACCTCTACAACACCCACCTGTAGACCCTAGTCCAGGGGGGCACCAGGGACAAATTGTGAGCGATGAGGTCCACCAGGGTGCTGGGAGGGTAGCTCTTGTATCTCCTGCTCTTCCACAGGCTGCATGAGATAGAGCGTGCACCACCTATAAACCTCTACAACACCCACCTGTAGACCCTAGTCCAGGGGGGCACCAGGGACAGATTGTGAGCGATGAGGTCCACCAGGGTGCTGGGAGGGTAGCTCTTGTATCTTCTGCTCTTCCACAGGCTGTATGAGGTAGAGCGTGTATCCAAATCCCATTATACTATTTGAAACTACCAACTGATGGCAAATACTCGCTCGAAAATACTCAAATCTCAAAAATAATTGTCCCTACTCGACTCGATTAAAAAAATCACTACTCGCACACCCCTAACATAAACTTGATAATTTTCAGGACAACTTGTCCCTTTCTTAATCAGTTAACAAAGTGTTCTCTAGTCCTAAATGGAAGCCGGCTCAACAACTAAATCACTTAATCTTTTATTTAAAATCAGTAAAAGTGCACTTTCCACCAATGATTTATCGTTCTTGTTGATTTACTTTTCTCAAAGGCAAGTTCTCTGGCATCCCTTTTCTTTCATAGTTTTTCTCTATCATGGCCTAGATCCACCCTAACCTAAAACCTTATTCAAAATAGGGTAATTCTGTTTTCCCCGCGGAAGACTGACCTGATATAACGGCTATCTTGCCCGAGCCGTGCTCCTCCCGGGCTATCCTCTCCGCCTCCTCCATCAGCAGCATGCCGAAGCCCTGGTGCTGGAACTTGCCGGGGTCCCGGGCGCTGACGGGCACCACGGAGCCGTACACATGCAGCTCTCGCACTATCGACACTCCGCCCTGCCACTGGACACACGTCGTTAGCATGAGGATCTTACCACAGACAACTCTATGAATAACTCTAGGATAGCTCTGGAATAAAGGTTTTGATACTTCTAGTACAAGCCTGCCTGAGTGTGGATTTTGTAGATGTGACTATATTAAAATCTATAAAAAAATTATTACTCAACCATAGGCCTAAATTCATTTTAATCAGCAAGAAAAGGAAAATCTTAAAAAAATATAACTTGTTAATGAATACACAAGACACGCTTACACAACAGAGGTGAACAAAAAACTCATATTTAAAAAAATCCTTTTTCTTAGGTACTGTACAAAATAAGCATGTAGTTTACAATTTCATGGCCAAAATGAGCCAAACGATTATCAGATTGCAAAATTAAATGCTTTGTTAATGTTAAAATAATGAATGTCACGAAAAACGGCGTAAACCACGACCGCAACACTATAAATGGGGTCGACAATGGAAAGACGCAAAACTTCATAATCGGTTACAAAAAAACACCAAAAGACTACTTCCGATACATAATTCATTTATAACTAATTCTACAAATTCCATAGAATGAAATAGCATTGATTCGAGTACCGATGTATCGCACCGTGAAGAAAAGGTCACGACCTTAACAGTATAAACGTAGCGTAATTGAATTGGAATCACGATTTTTAGCAGTTGGAGGGTTAACAAACAATAAATTATAAAACCCACGAGGATCTATTGGACAGGCACATTCAATGTTCACTGAAGAATTGTATCACCGTAAGAGAACATTTCATTCCCTTATGTTTACTACATGTTTAGCAAAACCCCCACCACAGACACTCCATGCTCCGGACTGACCTTCAGCTCTGGACGGAACGTATCCGCGGAGCACTTCCTCAGCCGGAGCAGCCCCACCAGGATGTCCTGCCGCGGATCCTCGTACGCCAGGAACGTCTCCCAGCCTCCGTTGGCCACGTAGTCCCTCCGCACCAACTCCACCTGCCGGGGGAAGAAAAGTCTTTACCCTGTTTAATTGTAACAACACATATTATGCTATTCAATAAATTATTTAACTTAATTGTAATTGACAAGAGGGCTCCCATCAGTCTCTGCTAGGACAACGCAATTTAAACCTAAAGGTCAGAGGTGCCAAAAGAAGTTAAAAAATACTATTAAACATGAAAGCACTGTAATATGTAACCATAAAATACAAAAATACTATATGAAGTAAACTGTATGGATCAAAATCAGATCCTTAATAAACAGATCATTTTGTGTTTAAAATATAAATATTAAACTGAATCTCATTTCACATTCGTAATGCCAAAGCTGACACACCTACCTCGTACGGGCGCACTTTGTTGTGTATCTCCTGTATCCCCACCTCCCTGGTCCTCACGTCCCGACAGTCTGTCCCAAGGTCCTTCATACGAGCCAGCGCCAACTCTCGCAAGTTCCCGTTCTCCACTCCGGAGCTGACCAGAGGCATCGGGATATCCCTCTGGACTCTGTCAAAAATACCACTGCTGAATAGTGTTACCTATTAGGTTCGCTAACTTCGTATTAGTGATCATTATTAGTAAGTGACCTATGGAATAGTAAGCTGTTAGATCACCCGCATGGTGAGACTTAAGCCCGGGAGCATGATAGAAGCTCCTAACGTGACTCCCTGAACACGTTCTAAGAGGTCGTTTGAAACTTTTTATATACATGTGTTTGCACTCTGTAAGTCACATATATTGTACTTCAAATTCAGTAAATTTCTTTCTATAATCAGCTGGACAAGTTTGTTGGGAAAGGAAATCGTAATCGTATTTTGAGTTTTGGGACCAAAAAGGGTAAAAAATACCCTGGATGTGAAATCAATATACATAATACTATAGAACTTGACATCCCCACTACTGCCTACTACCTACTTTACTTAAGGACGGACCCCTCTTTACTGTACAATGCACGGCATAGTTATCCCAACATTGCAGATAAGGAGATCCAGGAAGATTAGAACAAAAAAAATCTGTTTTCTAATTTTAAAAAAATTTGCATTAAGTGGTTTTTAAATACCTTATTTGATTTGTATACATTCGTAATGCAAAAACTCCCTTTCCTCACACCTGCATGCTGCATGCAAACTCGTTTATTGTTAAGATGTCTAACTCCACCATTCTCCTAGTCTGAACATTATTCAGCGACAGGAATTTGATAACCAATATTTTGCACAAAACTTACAGTAAGTAACGATCATCAGATAACACATTCAATAATAAAACCTTTAGCTTCAGACAGTAAGGTAAACGTTGTTTGTAAAATTCACTTCCATAAAAAAGTTTTTCTTAAAGATTGGAGCAGAATATTCAGCCACATGGTGGAGGTCTATTATAAGGGATTCTACTACTGGACAACAGCTACCAGGCTGTATACGGCTGGCATTCAGCCACATGGTGGAGGTCTAATATAAGGGATTCTACTACTGGACAACAGCTACCAGGCTGTATACGGCTGGCATTCAGCCACATGGTGGAGGTCTATTATAAGGGATTCTACTACTGGACAACAGCTACCAGGCTGTATACGGCTGGCATTCAGCCACATGGTGGAGGTCTATTATAAGGGATTCTACTACTGGACAACAGCTACCAGGCTGTATACGGCTGGCATTCAGCCACATGGTGGAGGTCTATTATAAGGGATTCTACTACTGGACAACAGCTACCAGGCTGTATACGGCTGGCATTCAGCCACATGGTGGAGGTCTATTATAAGGGATTCTACTACTGGACAACAGCTACCAGGCTGTATACGGCTGGCATTCAGCCACATGGTGGAGGTCTAATATAAGGGATTCTACTACTGGACAACAGCTACCAGGCTGTATACGGCTGGCATTCAGCCACATGGTGGAGGTCTAATATAAGGGATTCTACTACTGGACAACAGCTACCAGGCTGTATACGGCTGGCATTCAGCCACATGGTGGAGGTCTAATATAAGGGATTCTACTACTGGACAACAGCTACCAGGCTGTATACGGCTGGCATTCAGCCACATGGTGGAGGTCTAATATAAGGGATTCTACTACTGGACAACAGCTACCAGGCTGTATACGGCTGGCATTCAGCCACATGGTGGAGGTCTAATATAAGGGATTCTACTACTGGACAACAGCTACCAGGCTGTATACGGCTGGCATTCAGCCACATGGTGGAGGTCTATTATAAGGGATTCTACTACTGGACAACAGCTACCAGGCTGTATACGGCTGGCATTCAGCCACATGGTGGAGGTCTAATATAAGGGATTCTACTACTGGACAACAGCTACCAGGCTGTATACGGCTGGCATTCAGCCACATGGTGGAGGTCTAATATAAGGGATTCTACTACTGGACAACAGCTACCAGGCTGTATACGGCTGGCATTCAGCCACATGGTGGAGGTCTAATATAAGGGATTCTACTACTGGACAACAGCTACCAGGCTGTATACGGCTGGCATTCAGCCACATGGTGGAGCTCTATTATAAGGGATTCTACTACTGGACAACAGCTACCAGGCTGTATACGGCTGGCATTCAGCCACATGGTGGAGGTCTAATATAAGGGATTCTACTACTGGACAACAGCTACTAGGCTGTATACGGCTGGCATTCAGCCACATGGTGGAGGTCTAATATAAGGGATTCTACTACTGGACAACAGCTACCAGGCTGTATACGGCTGGCATTCAGCCACGTGGTGGAGGTCTAATATAAGGGATTCTACTACTGGACAACAGCTACCAGGCTGTATACGGCTGGCATTCAGCCACATGGTGGAGGTCTAATATAAGGGATTCTACTACTGGACAACAGCTACCAGGCTGTATACGGCTGGCATTCAGCCACATGGTGGAGGTCTAATATAAGGGATTCTACTACTGGACAACAGCTACCAGGCTGTATACGGCTGGCATTCAGCCACATGGTGGAGGTCTAATATAAGGGATTCTACTACTGGACAACAGCTACCAGGCTGTATACGGCTGGCATTCAGCCACATGGTGGAGGTCTATTATAAGGGATTCTACTACTGGACAACAGCTACCAGGCTGTATACGGCTGGCATTCAGCCACATGGTGGAGGTCTATTATAAGGGATTCTACTACTGGACAACAGCTACCAGGCTGTATACGGCTGGCATTCAGCCACATGGTGGAGGTCTATTATAAGGGATTCTACTACTGGACAACAGCTACCAGGCTGTATACGGCTGGCATTCAGCCACATGGTGGAGGTCTATTATAAGGGATTCTACTACTGGACAACAGCTACCAGGCTGTATACGGCTGGCATTCAGCCACATGGTGGAGGTCTAATATAAGGGATTCTACTACTGGACAACAGCTACCAGGCTGTATACGGCTGGCATTCAGCCACATGGTGGAGGTCTAATATAAGGGATTCTACTACTGGACAACAGCTACCAGGCTGTATACGGCTGGCATTCAGCCACATGGTGGAGGTCTAATATAAGGGATTCTACTACTGGACAACAGCTACCAGGCTGTATACGGCTGGCATTCAGCCACATGGTGGAGGTCTAATATAAGGGATTCTACTACTGGACAACAGCTACCAGGCTGTATACGGCTGGCATTCAGCCACATGGTGGAGGTCTAATATAAGGGATTCTACTACTGGACAACAGCTACCAGGCTGTATACGGCTGGCATTCAGCCACATGGTGGAGGTCTATTATAAGGGATTCTACTACTGGACAACAGCTACCAGGCTGTATACGGCTGGCATTCAGCCACATGGTGGAGGTCTAATATAAGGGATTCTACTACTGGACAACAGCTACCAGGCTGTATACGGCTGGCATTCAGCCACATGGTGGAGGTCTAATATAAGGGATTCTACTACTGGACAACAGCTACCAGGCTGTATACGGCTGGCATTCAGCCACATGGTGGAGGTCTATTATAAGGGATTCTACTACTGGACAACAGCTACCAGGCTGTATACGGCTGGCATTCAGCCACATGGTGGAGGTCTATTATAAGGGATTCTACTACTGGACAACAGCTACCAGGCTGTATACGGCTGGCATTCAGCCACATGGTGGAGGTCTATTATAAGGGATTCTACTACTGGACAACAGCTACCAGGCTGTATACGGCTGGCATTCAGCCACATGGTGGAGGTCTAATATAAGGGATTCTACTACTGGACAACAGCTACCAGGCTGTATACGGCTGGCATTCAGCCACATGGTGGAGGTCTAATATAAGGGATTCTACTACTGGACAACAGCTACCAGGCTGTATACGGCTGGCATTCAGCCACATGGTGGAGGTCTATTATAAGGGATTCTACTACTGGACAACAGCTACCAGGCTGTATACGGCTGGCATCAGTCTTACTTTCGTTTCCTACAAGAATAAATTGTGTGACCCTAATTTTGTTCTCCTGTTTTTACTCCAAGCTTGTTTATTCACAAATACCGAAGGTAAAGTGTTTAAAGCATTTATCACGTTTTAGGCTAATCCAACACTCACTAAACTTTGATCTCAATTATTTCAGAGTCCTGTAAAATTAATAATATTAAAACTGAACTAATATTACTTTCCAGAACATAATGCATCTATATGAGGTAGGGCGTCTACCACCTATAAACCCCTACAACACCCACCTGTAGACCCTAGTCCAGGGGGGCACCAGGGACAGGATATGAGCGATGAGGTCCACCAGGGTGCTGGGAGGGTAGCTCTTGTACCTCCCGCTCTTCCACAGCTCGTACAGCCCCGTCCCTCTGATGACCAGGGTCGGGTAGATCTTGAGGCCGTCTGCCCGAAACGCAGGGTTCTCGAAGAATTCCTGTAAACAATGAGAGTTAAATCCTTATCTCAGAGAAAAGTTTTTTGGTTAGTTGAAAATGTTGTTTCACCTGATGGAAACTAATTTCAATTTCAATGGACTTTCCAAAGCATGAAATATAAATTCATTTATTGTTTTTAGGAGTGTGCAAGTTAGTCATCGAGGTTTTTATGAGTTTTTTTTAACTACTCTGTTCAACGTTTTGCAAAAACCTGAAAGTTTAAGTCGAGTTTTTTCTTGCTGATTTTAGAAAGATTTGTGTTCAATAATAGTTTTGTAAGCAATAAATGATTTCAAAATCAGGGTCTAATTCACTTCCACAACAATAATCAATCATAATTCTACCAAATAAACAAATGTCTATACCGTTTATGAAAAAACAGCGAAATTTAAAACTACACTTACTAATAAAATGTTAGCACCCAAGCAATTTTGATTGAAAGAAAAATGTCAATGGCAAATGCATCATGCCAAGCTATACCAAATATGTTCAGAGGAAATACAACGAGATCAGAGGAAAAAACTCTATATATTTTTTACCTGAAAAGGCTTTTGATAGGGTGAATTATAGCCAGGTGATCTTTTTGTCATACTTATTTCCATAACTCAGTTTGAGAAAGTGGTATTAACATACGTTTAACCCCGATTGACCTTAACAAAATTGAGAAGGCTTAATTATTATTCACTTCAACCTTCCCGGAGGTCTCACAACTTATGATCTTAAGACAAAGTTCTCTGAACAGATTTCGATTTAAGACTCGTTGAACCTGTTATGTACACCAGTGTCCTAACTGATGTACTGATGCCACTGACTGACTAAATCATAGGAATACTCACAATGAACTGCTCGATGTCTCGCTCGATGTCCACGTTGGGAAGGTCAGGCATCATGTGCGCGACAACCTTGAACCCTGCATCCTTGGACATGTTGAAACTCTCACTCACCGCTCGAACCTTGGGGAACAAATCATCTACTTAAAATAGGTTCCAAACTAGATCCAGCTGCCATTGGAAATAGCCTAATAGGGCTATTACTTAATGATCCTGGCTAAAGAATCAGTCGGTCTTAGTCAGTAACAAGGCTACAAAAGGTATCAGACCCATCCTGCAATCATCATTTATTCATATTCGCCTTAAAATACACCCTAGTTGTGTCTCCGTCTTTAACAGTGATTAAGTGGTGACATCTGAAAAAACAATTTGCATTACTTTAACAGCTATTGGATCAGATATGATGATAAGTTGAGATATAATGAGATAAAATATGAACTGGTATGAAAAGGGATTTCACTGAATAAAGTAAAGCTATTACTGTTAGACATCTTTTACTTTTTCCGTGCAAAAAACTGGAGCAAATTACTCTTTTGAAAAGGAATAATAAGATAAAATATGAACTGGTATGAAAAGGGATTTCACTGAATAAAGTAAAGCTATTACTGTTAGACATCTTTTACTTTTTCCGTGCAAAAAACTGGAGCAAATTACTCTTTTGAAAAGGAATAATAAATTACTAGAATTGTCCACACGCAGCTTGTACATCAACTCTCTGACTGCCAAATGGTATATATTGTTCGGTGCCCCTGTCATTTTTGCGATTTTGAAGACATTATTTCAAGAATTAGCAATAAATTGCAGAATGGATGAAACCTATCAATGTGCACAGGCCTATTTAATTTGTTTGTAAAAGACAGAAGAACTTGAAAATGGTAAAATAAATCAAACTCAGAGGGTTTTTTTTTTCTTTTTTAAGTGACAAAATTGAAATATTGAAACCAATTTTGACCGAAATTTCAAAAGTAAAAATTTACTGTAAGTAAACCAATTTTTTTGGGAAAGGTAATAAATGGTAACAGTGTTGCCACAACCTACCGTGTGACCGCGGTTGGTATCCCTGGCCACATCTTCGTACACACTCTACACGCCTAGCTACTACGCAAGTGCTACAGTGTTGCCACAACCTACCGTGTGACCGCGGTTGGTGTCCCTGGCCACATCTTCGTACAAACTTACACGCCTAGCTACCATGCTAGTGCTATAGTGTTGCCACAACCTACTGTGCGACCACGGTTGGTATCCCTCGTCACGTCCTCGTACACACTCTAGACGCCTAGCTACCACACTAGTGCTCAGTGTTGCCACAACCTACCGTGTGACCGCGGTTGGTATCCCTGGCCACATCTTCGTACACATTCTACACGCCTAGCTACTACGCAAGTGCTACAGTGTTGACACAACCTACCGTATGACCGCGGTTGGTATCCCTGGCCACATCCTCGTACACACTCTGCACGCCAATCTCCAACCTGGTGCAGCCATACTTCAGCATGTCGCTCAGGTGGCGTTTGAGGCAGTAGTCCGGCCTCGTCTCTATTGTGATGCCAATACACTTCGTCTTGCTCTTCTCTGAGTACCTGCAACAACAGAGATCCCAAAATTACGTGATTTAGAGCAATGTATGCACAAGGAGCATGGCATTGGCACAAGTAAAAACTTTACAACTAATACAAACAATAATTTATGTTCTTTTAAGGAAAACTTTTATTAAGATGAAAACCATGTAAGATTAAAGATTTGTTAATTAATCTTTCTGACTTCATTATTTTTCTGCCAATGCCTAAACAAGTTTTGGCCTGTGATATTGCAGTCTGACCTAAGATAAAGTTAAACAGTGTTGGTTTACAAATCTTTAGATTAATATAACTAGTTGGTCTATGTTATTAATTTAATATTCATCAACAACATGACAAAGCATGAATTTTTAAATTCATATAAAATATACTTAATTATAGTCTAATTAAATATACAATAACTTTGAAATTCTTCTTGAAATCAAATTTCTTCATATTAATAATTTTAATCATGATTCTTCTAAAAACTAATCTAGGTTTAACAGATTAGCTATTAAATAAATCTTGAGCATTTAGATAATTTTTGATTTTCTATTTTGATCCATATGTTGGCGTAACCACCTTCTTTCTTTAACCCTCCAACCGCTCATTAAAATTTTCCATAATGGTAAGGTAATTTTGACCGTCGCGTAAGTTTTTAGGAAAAAGCTCATACAAACTTTAAATTTTTACACAGCAAATACATGTTATATATCAAATTGTTCAGAATAAAATATTCTATTAGAAAATAACATTATTTATTACATACTTACAGAAAATATCCAGAGGAAGTCCAAGGATATAGTTGCAATAGATCTTTTTTTTTCTTCTTCTTCTTTTTACAGTATGGTACCATCATAAAATATATCTTCTAACCACATTCTGAGATAGCCAAAATGTGCACAATTTTATTTATTTTTCAATGATATATAAAACTTTGGGTTGTTATTGGAAATAAATTATTTACAGGGAAAAATCCATGGAAAAACACAACACACTTTTCCGCAGAAATGCCACATAGTGTGGAACATATATGGTAAACCACTTCAGTATTTGTTGGAACTGCATAAGAGATCTATCAAGTGTTTAGTCTATAAAAACTATGTAACTACTAGCCTATCTATAAATATTTTATAAGTTATACACAAAACTAAGACATTTTCTAAACAAAAGTATTTCAAAACATTACAATTAGACAGTAACCACAAAACAGAGCAGACTACACACTCAACGTAAACAAAAACAAACCCCCGAAAACCAGGTTTGCCAACATCGCATTTTCACGACGCAAATTACTGGAACTATGATGACAAGATAGCGTATTCTTTCCTCTTTAATACTATATAAAATACACGTATATTTACTGAAAAATAACAGAGATAAATGCATTTTACTAAACTCATGTAAATGGGTCGCGATCGCGACCTTACCAGTATACGCGTTGCGTAATTGGATCGCGATCGCGATCTTTACCAGTTGGAGGGTTAAAAGACATGTTTTGACCACCTTATCGCTAGTTTAAATAAGGTAAAACTAATGCTGAGTGTTAGCTGCTCAACAATTTCAGTCTAAAATAACATTTACTTACTTTTATGATTTAACTACTTTTTTATCCAAATCCAATTTTAAATAAATAACATTATCACGCGATCAACTCACTTGACCGCTTCCTCGACATTGTTGCTTGTGTGACCAGATAAGGCGTCGTGCAGGTTGCGGATGAAGAAGTCGCGATAGTCCTCTGGCAGCGACATGAACGTTCCGCCCATCACGATGAACTCCACCTTGTCCACACTGTGGCCCAGCTGGCGTAGCTGAAACATCCAGTCATTATTGACTACATGGATGTGACAGGGAGTGGTAAAAAATTAAATAAAGTGAACTCCTGACAGGGTAATGACCAGTTGGAGGGTCACGGATAACCCAAAATCACGGTTAAAACAAAGTGATTCAATAAATTGAATATTATGAATATAATAAAGGTTTCTTCAAATTTGTATAGGCTACTACAAAAAAATATACTTGCCATCCTTTTCCTTTTCCATCCTTGTCTCTCTGTTTGTCCTTTTAATAATATTCTCTTATATCGGATTGGTGTCAGAGTGGATCCTTTCATTCAAATGATTATCTCTATCTTTTTTAAAACCTTGATAAATGACTACCTCTTCCAGTCAATCAAGCTGCTGTCCTTTTTCCTTTAAAAGGGCAAGTGGCGTGACAAGGTTGGCAGATTACAACATTACGTCAGAGTCCAATGTGTCAGGAGGTCCGCCACGATTGTGACACCGCAGTTCCAAGCCGGCTCCCTTACCCGTGCGCACGAGGTTTTATAATAGTATTTTTGTTTAATCGTGTGTATGTACGTAATGTGTGTAAATATTCCTTTTTTAACAACATGACACGGTTTGCTACTAAACCTAATCAACGCAGATCATATGTGTAATCTAGTGTACAGTGTATGAGTGCTGATGATGGCCTAGTGCCAAAACGCATTCATCACAAACAAAATTGGATTGACGACGTAAGTAAAATAACAAATAGTTTATCAAGATTAATACTAGCAATGGCTGATAGCAGTAAATACTCTCCAAAACGCCAAATGGTATTTAATAAATTAAATTTCTCTAAACACCAAATTCTCTAAACTACACTGAACGGTATGCTAATTAATTCCGCACTAGGGGCAAAAGGCATTGTGGAAGGATGAACAGCACGGGAAGAGTTATTGTTTTGACTGGTGACTATTTTTATTCATCTGCGTCCGTCCATCCATTGCTCTACCCTGCCAGGTGCAAGTGGCCTGGAGCAGTGTCAAGGTCCTTATCACGCGACCACAGCTCATTAGCAAAATGACAGGCTCTCAGATTATGTTGTATTTACTGAATTGTTTGTATAGTATTTATTCTGATAAATAAATTATATTAGGTATACGAATATGGAGATAATTTAACTAAGTAAACTGTATTATTGTTCTATTTAAGTTTAGAAGGGGATAAATAAATAAAATAATAAAAACCTTTCGTGACCCCAGTTAAACCGCAACCCGACTAACCCACTCCCAGATGATTGGGAGTTGACTGTAATAAAGTTATCTAGTGAGTGTTAAAAACAATATACCATTTTTTTAAATTTCATGCAAATATAAGCTATTTAGTTATCATGCGCACGTAATCTAACATATGTATTGCAAATGTGCCTCTGAATGTATTGTGGATGTTCCGTGTATGCTGTACTAAGACGTTAATGATTTGTAAAAATTTGAATGACAATAAGGAATATTTATTTGATTCTATAAAACGCAGCACTCACCTGTTCCACCCGATGTCTGGTCTGCAGATAGGGGTTGTAACGAGCCCGGATGGCTCGCATGGACGTGGGCTCGTAGCCCGTGTAGGACTGGGTGGAGTACTCAAAGTCAGAGTCCGGCCCGCCGGGGCAGTAGACGCATATGTTGCCCGTCATGTTGATGTGTGGACACCTGTGGGGCTTGCACATCACTGCGACCACGGCGATCTGTCAATGGACCACAAGCATTATAGACCATTGGTTTTTACACCTTTGAAGAGTTGTTCACTGCTTAGTTTCTGATCGGGTACACTTTCACAAGCGGGAAGATATAAAAAGCCAAATTTAATTTATTGATACGGTATATTGGCCAATAGGCCAATCTGATAATAGGCGTGACTGTGAATATAGGTAGGCAAATCTGCAGAATTGATAAGGCTAAATTAAGTAGGAGAAAACAGTTTAATCAAACTGGACTACTATTTAATATTGATTTTATGACAAAATCACATTCTAAGAAAATTAAAAACATGGCCACTGCCAAGATTACCAGTGTAACAAAATGTAAGGCTAAAATGATTTCAGTGGCTGACAGATTGTTGTCAAACCTCTCTAACAAAAGAGTCTAGTCTTTTGAAAATATCAGTAAAACTTTATTTTAAACAGTAAAACAGTAAACAGTAATTTTATTGATTTGGTTTTCTTTACTTTATATACAGTTCAATAAATTGTTTAAACATATATGCTTTATTGTTGAATAGGTAAAGTAGTTATCTTGGAATTGCTATACGGTAAATAGTGTAAAAAATAAAAATACTTACCCCACTGGCTGTTCTTATCGGTTTCGACTTCAACTTTGGGTACAGTATCTTCTTGCTCTCCGCAGGCACTGCTGCGATGATATCTACAAGGCGTGGGGAGGTTTCCAGCCCGTACTTTGAGGCAATTTGTGTTTTTAACCTGTTGAGGTTCACATCTTTATTTTCATTCACCGCTTGTAAAAGTTCCTGAATTATTTCTGCAATCGTAATCACCATCCTCTGCTCACGACTCATCTTGGCAACTGCTCCTGAGGATTAATATAGGGATCATTGATTATGTTATAAAATATATAAAACTATCATCAAAGTTTTGACAAATATATTTTATTAAATGTTAATTGGACATTGAATTTTTTTTTCCCACTAAGTTTGTAGGGTTTATTGAGACTTGGTCAGCTTAATATGTTTGACATGATCTATAAAACTTAAACTGTTAAGATTCACAAATTTTGTTTATTAATTTGTATTTTTTTTATTACAGCCTGTTTTATTAAACATACTCCTAAGGAGTATGTTTAATCTATGGTAAAGGTTTCTGACATTGACCTTAAATATCATATTATATACAAATATGACCTTAAATATCATATAGGTACATATTTAAAAAAGATTCCCGCTTTTTGTTCACTCATTTCCTGAAGTTAATACTTAACCGATTTTGATGATTTTTTAAAATATAATTTCAAGTTCTAAGTCACCGTGAAATCAGAATTTCGATTTAGGCCCCAGGGCTCTGCCCCACGGGACTTCCAAGTTCCCATGTTATTCATATGGAGGAGAGTTTTATTTGGTTTATTCACATGTGTTTTTTCTTAATTCAATAAACCGTTGTTATGAGGATTATATCCGCAAACTTTTGTTGAATAGCAGCTCGTTTAGACTTTATTTCTGAACCCCTATACTCTAATAAGTTAGGCCTAACTATTTATGCTTTGAATATTGTAATTGTGACGCATTTTTTTTAAACTTTCCTTAATATTTTATTTTAAACTAGCTGTTACCCGGCACACGTTGTCATGCCTTTGACTATTACCAACTAAAACCAATATCACCAAGATCACCTGTTCAAGAAAACATGTCATTAGCTTTTATTCAAACAACAATATCTTTCCATAAGGTTTATATGGGAACCCTTTTAGGCTTCTTGGAAGGAACCTAATAGAGTTAGGACAAAATGGATGGCTTAAAAACCTTCTCCGAGAAATTTTACACATATGTACCACGTTTCATGGCATACTGTCCAACGGTGTCCGAGTCCTTAAACTTCAAATATATATCTTCTACAAACAAACAAACCAACATCCTTTTTTATAAATATAAAAGATTAGTGATTACATAAATGGGATATCTTTATTAAGTGAGTGTGTATGATGCTTGTTGACATTTTATGGATATTGTTTGGTTATTATTTTTACTTTACGATGTCTTCTGTAATTTATGTTTATATAATGGGTGATCTGTTGGAAATAGAAAATAGAAAATAAGATTGTCATCAGTCTCAGAATCAATATAGCCTATATGACGATTATCACCAATCACTCCCTCACTAGGAGCTCGCTTCTCAGCAACATAAACTGCACGGCTGAGGCATCATCCCTTGTTTCGGTCTTATTTTGCAACAATGTGCTAAGGGTTTAATAGAGCAATTCAGGTGAAAACCCATCTTGAATATACTCAAAATATATTGAATATTAAAAAGTCGTATTCGTATTGCATTTTAGACAAAGTAGACCTGAATACAAGTTTTTGGTTTTGGGAACACTAAAAATAAACTGATTTTTAAAGCTTAACCCATTGGCTTAGAATGGTGCTGGTGCCGTTCCTGACTTGTAATTCTTAAAACCTATAAATTAGAATATAAAAATAGTGTTTTTAAATGGATTAATGGTGTATTTTAATTAAAGTATTGTTTCATTCAGTTTAGAGTTGCATTGACACACAAACAGTAGACATAAGTAAAATGTAGCAAAATCAGTGTTGACCATGTGCAACTTACTAAGAATTAACCGACCCGTCAACTTCCAAGCAAGCCTGCCACCATTTATTTTACTTGTGCCTTCTCACTAACGTTGCCACAGAACGTTTAACTCATTGTGAGTTGCACGACTGGCAGTTTCTTTGGTCATGTGAGGGAATCGAACCCACAAACTTTGTAGGCCCACACAGCTATCACGACCAGTGGCCTAGCATCTTAGATAGGTTTATAGTCAGTCCGCGCCCCTAGTAGAGAGAACCATAGCGGCCCACAATAATTAGTTATAGATTTTGTACTAGATTGCAGCACCAATAAAATCCCAATATAGGCTATTGTGAATAGAATAAAATTACTACCTACCATAGTGGGTCAAAGCTGATAGCTGGTTGTTTGTATTGCAATGGACACAGTGTTACACATCACGCAGAACCTGTGACCTGCGGCTTACTACTGTGCCAGAGTGACTGAGATAACCAGCTGGGTCATCTCGAGCGTCAGTTGTGCCATTGATGGTAATATTATTATTGCTTACATAACAACATTAGCCTATAGAATTAATTGACTAAATAAATGATGGAAAAACAAGATGACATATTTAGACTGATGTCTAAATCTCGCTCTACTCCAACTGTTTGAACAGAAAACAGTTCCCACAGGTCAAGATATTCTGCGTCATGTGTACAGTGTTTCTTCTTTTGCTCTTCTCTGCCTTGATAAACAACTTTTTATGGATATAAAAAGAATTTGGCAACACAACCAACTGCTCCTAGGCGAACTGAGAAATAGAGAGCATTAAGAAATTACCTGAAAGATTGCTTTTGGGTCTGCCCATAATGGTAGATATTCTAGTTCAAATATTTTGATGGAATCAAGAGGAAAGTAGTTTAGCTTGGAGATAGAGAGGAATTCAACAAGTCATTTGAATTTCGAGCTACAAACCCCGCAATAACTGATTATGCTCATCACAATCACAATCACAACATACAAAACACACAACACAGCTTGAACATAACCTCTAAAGTAATTTTGAACGATTTGTAAGACGACGAATCGACGAACAATGACAATGACGAAGACAGACGACAATATGAAGATTGAAGATAGAGTCTATGGTCATAGAGTTAGTCCAAGATGTATAAAAGAGGAGTTGGGCATCAAGTGGATTCAAATAGACGCATTTACTGTACTTTTAATAGATTTATTAGATCAATTTTATAATCAATCATATCAATAAAATGTTACATCTTATTATATATTAAAGCACACACTTTCCTGAAATAACCTGTTGGCTGTATGAAAGAAATGAGAGGGGCAAACCCCAATTTTTATTAATTTTGTATACCCCACATTTTTATGATGAGTTTACCTGTTACACTTATGGAGTCGGAGTAGCCAACTATGTGCAGACAATTATAGAGAAGTCAAATTGAGTCTCTAGCAAATTGTTAACTGAATAATATTTAAATATTATTAAATATTCCCGACAACGTCAAAAACTAAGATAATCATGCTCGGTTTAGAGCTGAAGTAAAACAATCACTTGTTTGATCAGGTCGGTCGGTCGGTGGGCTTGAGCATAGACTAACTACAGTAGTTACTGTAGTTTTTTTTTTAATTCGTATTGCACACATTTTCATAATTACTTGACCTGTTACGTTTGTTAAAGATGAAATTAGTAATATATTTAATTATGAATACTCACGATATTTTTGCATCAGTATTTATTTTATTCCTGGAAAAATACCGTGATTTTCTGTTATGGTCATATAGTAAATTAATAAACTTTTATTTGTTTATTTGCTAATAATTATTCATCGGCATTTCACGGTATTTCACGGCAAGATTAGATATATAAATCAAACGAAAAAATTAATTTGTTCCAACCTTTATTCCAGTGATTTGCATGAGTAGATTCACTTATAGGAATAAAACAACCAATTAGGATGGTTCAAAGAACGATAAATTTTCCTCACCAGTGTACCAACCTGAAAAAAATCACCGGCTCGCTTTTTCGACAAAAATAGTGAAGCAGTGTTACCTCCAGTTATACAATAATAAACCTCCTTGATCAAAATAGTGAATAACAAAGATATCATCAGGTTTCATGGTATAGTACCATAGTACCATAGACTAACTACAGTACTGTAGTTAGTCTATGATAGTACCAAAGTACCAAAGCCAGCCAAAAGGCAAAAAGACATACAAATTTATCATAATCATCACTAACTTCAAACTGTCTGTGGGCCGTGTGTGTGGACTTGGAGCTAACCTAAAGATTTGTTTTGATTGCCTTCGATACAAACCGATTATTTAGCTCTATTTCATAAATATATAGGCCTAACTACATTATTCAGAATTTGTATTAATTCACCATAGTTTTTTTATTTGTTTGGTTATGTTTATGTTCCTTTGCACTGTGATACCACACTATAAAAGGTTATGTGAAGTGTATTGAAGATATTTCTCCTAAGCTGCTGAAACATATATTCTGAGTTATTTACTTATAGCGTGATAAACTCACATTAAAAATGGTATTAAATTTGATAAAACACGTCCTGAGTTTGAGATTTAAATCCAGTGGTGATGTATGCTGCACTGTGTGGAAAAAGTGTGACTATTATTCAGTTTCCCCAAATACCTTTTATAAACAGTATGTTAAACGGTGTATAGTAACTCAAACTACAACCTTATTTCAGAATGAAGAAACACTATCTAAAAAGAGCAGATATCCTATACCCATTGTGCAAGGAAATCATCAACTACAAAGTAAGCCTACTGCTGAAAATGTTATCACGGCTGATGATATTGCGCTTATAAAAGAGACAGAAACAGGTGTTTTAGAGCCTTGTAAAGAAGATATTTCAGACATAGGACCTTTCGCATCACCATCGTTCAACCTTGCTGCCTATGTCAACACCTCTTTCACTCTACAACAGTTTGTACTAATGGGAGTTCAGCTACATATGATAGAAAAAAAACAAGAGGTTGCTGAATTTATTCTGAAACTAGACTTTGAAAAACATGTTAAGCCACATCTAAGGTAAACTCTAAATTTCTGGCAATAACACTGTCGATTGTGTAGGTATAGGTAATGGCAAAGATCTGTGCGTGTTAAGTCACTGTTCTATTCCTAACTTTTGTTTCTAGAGAGACGTGAAAATTCCCACTCTGTTTCACATTATAATCAAGAATCAAGCATTTATTACCAGTAGTCATATTACATTGCTTTTGGTATGGTCAGGGGGAAATGCATGTTGAGGATAAAAATTGTCAAATAGGTCAATTAAGTTTTACAGGCAAAATACAGGCAAATAATACAGTCATATAAATACAATCATCATCAAGAGGCAACAGAAAGAGGGATAAGAAATCAATTATTTTAAGGTTACTAGCATCAAAACAGATAAAGAAAATTCAATCGTGCAATGGCAGCTATTATAACTCCCAAAACTAAAATTGACGGGACCCATTTGGACAGGCTAAAATCAATAGATTAAACAATGAATTCTCTATACACACGCAGATCTCTTTGCCGTTAGCTATACAGGATATTATGGTGTTGAAATAAATTGTGTAGGTAACTTAATTTAGCCTAATAAACTTAACGGTTCCAACTCTTAAGTTAATGTTAGACAAAGAGGTTTAATTTATTTAAGTTCAAGGTTTAAGTTAATGTTTGATGAAGAGGTTTAATTTATTTGGGTTAAAAATGTTTATTTATAACATGAAGCAAAAATATCTAGTAGATGTTACTTTTTTGATAGAATCTTGCTTACAACATTTCCATTACCGGTAAGTTATTCATACTTGAGGTCTCTAGCATTGGGTGGTAATTTCCCGGCAGCTCAGCAAGTTACGGGAATTTTTGTGAAATATTAAAATTGTGCTCACTGGCTTTTAGGCTAGGCTATTTGGAATTCTTAAAAAAAAGCCTCAAATTATTGACTATGCCCCTAGGCGTATATACTGAATGATACATCCCATCTATATAGCCCAGCTATCCCTCTTTTAGTGTTAGCCAGTTTTTGAAGTGGACGTAGTTTGATTAAGTTACCGACAGTGTTTGCTGCTGTCAACTATTTATTTTTGTGATTTACGTTATCTTATAAAAAATCTCCACCCCTTACAAGTGATAAGTTAATCATCTTTTGTTTGCTTCCTGACAAACATAAACTGTTGCATTATTCCCTCCAGAGAGAATAAGTGATAGCTGAAAGAAGTATACTCTGTTGGTGATTAGTGTTTAGGTAACTAACTACATCCTGGCTCACACAAAAATAGGGACGACAGCTTTAACAATGGCAATGAGAAGTCTACTTCAGTATCTAGGACTATAGTCAATGCCTAAATCAAAGATTTTGGATAATCCATTTCAAGAGCTATAAGGGAGTCTTTGACAGGAGCTATTAGCGAATTTCCCCTATAGGGAAGAAGCTATTACTGTAGTCGGCATGATAAGATCTAGGCACGGGACCATGATAACTTTTTGTTTTGAGGCCCCCAGATGCCAAAAACACCGTTCGTTCAAATTTATATATTTGTTCGTAGGCACGATAACTTTTGAAAAAAAAGTCCGATCTTGATGAAATTTGGTATGAATGTAAAAGGCAGTATCTATTTTCATGAGTTCTAAAATCAGACAGATCGCACCATTATTAGGGGGTTTTGTCCCCAAAATTTTTTTTAAATATTTAAAAAAATTATTTTTAAAACTAAACTTTAGTTTGTACTATTAAATTTAGCTTAAAAACAAACATTGGTCACTGAGATATTGAAAGTGCTAAACACAGTATGTTGTCCAATTTTAATATTATAGGCTAAATGGAGGGTAAGTAAAATTTTCTCTCCCTCTTATTAATGAACATATATTAATAAGAGGTATGTGGCCTCATATGGTTGGGGTTGAATGATATTTGTATAAAAAAAAACATTTTTGTGGTCCCCATGGCAGCAAACCTGCGTACTCAGCAGCTATAATGTTATTCTTATGGAGAATAAGAAACTTGTGATATCTTGCTTGTTTATGAACATAAATTGGTAAAACTTGGTAGCCTATGTTACTTTATCTAGTGGTGACCCATTGGCATTTGCATAAAAACCCGATTTTTGTGGTCCTTGATGCAGCAAACCTGCATTCTGTACTCAGTCGTCCCAATGTTTTTCTTTTGGAGAATAAATAAAAGACGAGAGAGGCCTAGTGCATAATAAATTAATGGAGAGAAGTAAACAAAGTAAAGCAGCCTACAAAATTGTCTATCAGAAATTAAAATCTTGTCATGAAAAATCAAAATATTATCTGTGAATCATTTAACACCTATTTTGCCAACGTAGCCAATGAAATTCATGATAGCATAGAGCCCATGGGACAGCCTTCACAGATATTCATAAACGTAGACCCGAGTATTGAACTAAATTCTTACAGATAAATCGATGAAGTTGCATTGAAGAAGATTTTTGGAAAATTCAAACCAAAAACCTCATCAGGATTGGAGAGCCTTAGCATGAAAGTCCTTAATGCTTGTAACGACGAAGTATTAAAACCTCTCACTTAACCTGATAAATTTCTCAATCCTTACAGATACCTTCCCGTACGGCTGCAAGGTCGTCAAGGTCTGTACAAAAAGGGGGATGAGGGGGAGATGTGTAATTATCGTTCAGTCTCGCTTTTGCCGGTGGTTTCTAAATAAATTTAAAGATTGGTCTATGATCAGCTGATTGCCTATCTGGAGGGGAATAACCTTTTGAGTGGTAAGCAGTATGGTTTCAGAAAAGAAAATCCACTAAATTGGCTTTAATTGACTTCATCAACAGTTGTGTCAAGGCTTGGGATGCTGGAGAGACGGTTGGTGGTTGCTTTGCTGATCTCTCTAAGGTGTTTGACTATGTCGATCCATTGCTGTTGATTAAAAAGCTCAGTCTCTTAGGCATAAAAGGTATCGCTTTAGATTGGATTTGATCCCATCTGAGCGGTAGAAGCAAAGTTACTGAGATTCTCCACGAATCAAAATTCAAAATTAAGGCCGTCATGTCTAGCCTACGATTGATGCCTTTTGGGGTTCCTCAAGGATCAATAATGGCCCCACTCCTTTTTCTTGTCTACATCAATAATTTGGCAGATTCAATCCCGGAAAGTAACCTTTTTATGTTTGCTACAACATATAGTATGTTAGTATATGTTAGTATATTTTCAAGTTGAAAGACATTTTAAAGAAATATTCCGAAAAAACCAACTTATATAGGTATACAATTTTTTAATCAGCTGCCAATGACAATAAAGAAACAAATACTACAACATTTAAGAAGAGTCTAAAGTTGTTTCTAATTGAGGGAGCTTTTTACAGTTTTAGTGAGTTTTGGAAAAATGATTTTAAATCAACAGAAGTAAAATGACAAGTTTTGTATCAATCTGTAATTAGTTTTAGATTGTTGTAAATGTTGACGTCATTTATGTATACATTGTATATAAATGAATAAAGGATATTTTGAATTTGAATTTGAATTTGAATTATGTTTTTATGTTTTTATGTTTTATACAACAATTGTCACGAACCACAAAAATCCAAATGAACTCGAAATTGATTTTGTTGTCAAAATCGACCAAGTGGCCCAATTTTTTGGTGCTAACAAACTGAAATTGAACTCTGAAAAAAATGTCTGTTTTCAAACTGTACACAAGCAACAATCAACATTTTTTTCGAAACCGAACATTTTTGTTGGGAAAACCCCGTTGAATGATTTTGAGGTGGTGTGTGAAACTGGATGGTGATTTGGACTGGTGTGGGCAGTTGGAAAAGACTGAGAAGAAATTGGCTAAGGGCATCTTTGTTCTGCGGAACCTTTCAAAATTCAACAACATTGAACTTCTTAAGTCTGCCTACTGCCTGCTACAGTCCCACATCTCCTACTCCATTGTTCTTTGGGGTGCAAAGGAATCAAAATTAAAACAAATTTTCATTTGGAAAAAAATGTGCTGCGATGTATGCTTAGGCTACTCCACGCTCTCACTGTAAAGAAACACTTTGTGAGGTTGGGACTGTTAACAGTTCCCAGCATTTACATATATGAGGTGTCAGTTTACATCAAGACGCATACTCCACATAGATATAACACTAGACACAAAAACAATTTATCTGTTCACCACAGCTTCAAAATAAAAATAAAAAAAATCTAAATATTCTGGCCAAAAAATTTCTAAATTTTGCCGTCTTCAATTACATCTCGACAACAAATTCACAAGCTCAAGAATGATTTGAAAACTTTTCTCATTTTAAACAGCTTTTACAGTTTGGAAGAGATTTTTTGGCTTGTGCAGCCAGGAAACCTCTAACCCCAAAAGAATATGTAAATGTAACCTAACCTAACCTCACCGTCGCCAAGATAGAACTCTACAATGTCCAGGGTCTACCTGGAATTTTGACGACATCCGATGCCATTTGGCCAACTGGATGAATTACTAAGTAAAAAGACATAACTCGCTCATTTATGAATATGCTTTGATGAATGTTGGTAAGTGGCTTCCTGAGGTAGTGAAGTACCATTTGTAATTTGCTAATTGTGAAGGCCTGCTGCAACAGGGGTATTTTTAATACAAAAAATAGGTATTAACATTGGTCTAAAATTTAAAACTGCCCAACAACCACCTTCAATGCAAACTACTTGTTAATAAGGCAATGAATTTCCAGACCTCAGCATTTCCATGATTGATTAGATCTATTTATGTTGTCATTTGTATTTTTTTATATTTTTACGTTTTCACAGGTTTCTACATGATGTTGGAGTTCCCCCAGAAGAATTAGGCAGATTTGTTTCAAAAAATCCCTTAATCTTTCAACAGAATTTAGATGATCTACAAGTTCGTATAAATTACTTAGAGGCTAAAAAGTTCCCCGTTGAAGGTATATCAAGAATTGTTACAAGGAATCCATGTTGGCTCAACTTTAGGTAGGTTTAAATTTGTTGATCAGATTAAAAATGTTGTTTTGTTCTACCTATAATAAGCCTGTTCTCTTTTGTGTAAACAGATTACAGTTTAAATATACCCATATACCTTGGTCAGGTATGATTTTTTAGAACTTAAATATAAGCCTAATTATTTTTAATGGTAATACTTTGTAACCAAAATATTCCACATATGGACTATAGTGTTACAGTAGACTCTCAGAAATCCAGAGTAGGGCTAGTCCGGATTTCCCAGAGGACATGAGTCGTACGAGAAAAATACAAGACAGAGTGATGTCTCTGCACTAACAAAGCGGGTACAATGAACTGAACTGAGACTTCTTCTTCCTCCTCCCTCTGCATGACAATTTTCACTACCTCGTAAATCAGAAATGACATCAATTTTACTGAAACACGATACCTTACGATACAAACTACACGACATTTACGTAATACAGGCCAACCTCATGAAATAGTAAGGCGTTAAACCATGAAGTTATGTTTTTTGATTTTACTTGCAACAACAAATTTTAAAAATCAAGATCATTGGTCCAGACTACCTGAAGTCCGGACTAGGCCGATCCAGATTTGTCAAAAAGTCAAAAAAGTCAAAATTCTTTATTGTCAAAAATAAAATATAACGGCGACGAACGACATAAACAAGTTATAGAAGACTATAAAACGGTCGCTCACAGATATAATGACCATTATAATTTGGGCAAAGCGACGTATAAACTCATATTTACGTTTGTTACATTAACATAACCCTCTTTAGCAGACATGTTTAAAAACTTCAGGGTGACGTAGCTTTCTTCTTCGTCCTCGCTGATCAAGTAAAGAGGGGGCTCCACTTTGTAATGTTCGAATAGCTGTTTAAATAAAAATAAAATGCGATGACAAAAGTCGGTAATATGTACATGGAATTATAAAAATGTTTGACGATATGTACAATACTAGACTTACAACACAAACTTATAACTAAACAATTGAGTCATCGTTTAAAAATAAATGTACACTGTACATTTAACAACTTTAACATCTTTAACAACTAAAAATTCTTTCACGCCATTCCTGAATATTTTAAAATCATTTAACAATATAAACTTATTTGGAAGGCTATTGTACATCTTTATTGCTGAATACAAAACTTGCTTCTGAAAAAATGTGGTGGAATGTGGTAGGATTGCCAGGCGGTTGATAGGGCGAAAGTTGTAAGAGGAGGACCTTTTTTGAAAATATTCTTGATTTTTCATAATTAAACAGGTTGATTCCAAAATATATAGACAAGGGAAAGTCAGAATTTTACTCTTTCTAAAAATTCCTCGACATGACCTAGACGATCTCAGCCCGAATATGACTCTCAGTACCTTCTTTTGCAATTTGAATATGCTTGCAGTAGCCGTTCTTTCATATCCCCAGATAGGAACAGCATATGCAAGGTGTGGATAAAAACAACCATAATATGCTGCCATTAAAATGTGACAGTCTATTGTAGATCTTATACTTAAGTGTGAAACTTATATTTGAAATCTAATCTATACAGATGCATGAGAGTACAAAAGAGTACTCTACACAATTACAGTAACCTCATCTGTCATATCCGCCACAGCATGCCGTTACAGGTGGTGGTCGGTATAACGCATAAGTACCGATTTTACTGGGAGTTCAATTATTAGTTTGTCACGATAATTAGAAGAACTATGATCAAAAGATTTGTGAGGAACTTTCCAAAGTTACATGCCCTTGCTCCGCACACTAAGGTTAACTCCAACTCAAACTAACACTCTGCACTCACTAGCTTCCTGTCCTCTCTCGTCTCCTGTCCTCTCTCGTCGAAATCTGGCGAACGAATGAATTCAACGATTCCGAGGAGGAGTAATCCGCCAGACATGGTCTGGGTTGGAGGCTATCTCGGATCAGCTGTTCGAACATTACAAAGTGGAGCCCCCTCTTTACTTGGTCAGCGAGGAGGAAGAAGAAAGCTACGTCACCCTGAAGTTTGTAAACATGTCTGCTTAAGAGGGTTATGTTCATGTAACAAACGTAAATATGAGTTTATACGTCGCTTTGCCCAAATTATAATGGTCATTATATCTGTGAGCGGCCGTTTTATAGTCTTCTATAACTTGTTTATGTCGTTCGTCGCCGTTTTAAACGGATTCAGGCGCTAGTTTAATCACTCGTCAGACTCCACCTTTATGGTAAAACTAGGTTTTGACCGATTGAAAATCGCCGATCGACTCCAAGTGTATAGTGGTGAGTTTAAGACTCGTCGAGTAGGTTTACTGAATCGATAAAACATATTACACCCAGTTTCCCACTTGAAATCCATGGTCCTTAACCAACAGCCTATATTTGGAAGTTAGCCTAGACTCTGCTGCAGCCAAGGGCTAGCCTAAATCTTTACCCCACTCAAAAATAAGCTCATCACAGATTTTAAATTTTTTTCTGTACCAGGCCTACTTTGACTTTGTTGTAGTTTTAGAAACTAAACAAAAGATCTTAGGCATAATTTTAAACAAATATTGTTTTTGATACAGTTCAAAAATAAACTTCAAACAACAATTTATATAATGTGCTTGTTGCAGCACTGTAGATATTGACAAGCGGCTTGGTTTCTTTCAAAGAACTTTCATCCTATCAGGAGATGAAGTCCGAATGCTAGCGGTGAAAAGACCACAGCTGATCACTTACAGCCTAGGAAAAATTTCTGTGAGTTAATCCACGATCATAATATTTAGAAACCTAAATAGGCTACATTAGGCTACATTGTAAGTCGTAATTTAGAGTGATCTTATATTAGTTTATTGAACATGATAATAATAACATTGACTTCAGTATTTATAGTCAATGATAATAATAGCTCAATAGTTTGAATAATATTGCCATAATTACTGGATAATATTGACTGTTATAAGTTGATTTTTAACAAAAAGTAAGTAGGTAGCCTTTTGAAGTGCTATTATGATCGTTATTCAAGGTGGTAGCTATTTAGATATGAAAAAACCTCATTTTGAAGAGCACATCTTTTTATATTATCTATTGTTTAAGTATTTCTTTAGTTTAAAGTGCATAATGGGAAATTTTCAGGCTCTTTAAGCATCTAGTTGTAATTAGGTAGGTCTTAACAATATGTAAAGTATTGCTAAACCAAATTGGCTTTAAAAACAAATAAATTGGTTTTAATAATAACTAGGCCTAATTTGATTTCCATAAATTTTATGCTGTCATTGAAATGAACTATTCTAATTGGTTCTTTTTGTAATCAACAGGCTAGTTTGTACTAGGCCTATTTTTTTGTATTCTGTTTCACACGTGATGGATCTAAATACAACTTTATCTGATTTTTCAGGTGTCACTCTTTGCTGTGAAAGAAGAAATGGGCTTTAATGAAGGAGAAACTAAGACTCTACTTCTCAAGGCTCCTAAAGTTTTTGATATTCGTGAGTATTAACAACTTTTTAATATATAAATAGGCCTATCCGCTGTCCTGCTGTATGAAATTTTAATGACGTAACATTGTATGCTGTATTATTCATACAAAAGATCCCTTGGTCCCTTGTATTATACAAGTAGTAATATTTAATTAATTTATTGTTACATCAGCTTTACTACCAGGACCTGACAGAAAATATCACAAACATCACACAAAATACAAACAAACATTAACAATAGAATTGCAAACAAATAGAGAATATCGTTTTTGTTTGATTCTGTGATCACAGGTGACAACTGCTGACTCGTGATGAAAAGGGGTGCGTTGTTTTATTTAGTTTGATCGGACATAATGACATTTTGAAATATTAACATTTTTTAACCCTTTGAGTTCTATAGACCGATATATCGTCTTTTGAATCTGTTATCAATAAACACTGTTACTGCTTCATAAGCGATTGTACCGTTAGGCGCTCAGTCTGCAGTCTGAGTCTGACATGTGGTGAAACCTGGTAGACACGAACTGAACTATCTCGTCCAGTGCCTAGGCTCTAATACCACCTGGTCCGCTACAGCTGTTAGTCTGATCAGTGGCTGTGCGGTCAAAGGCGTTACCTTCCCGGCCGGGGGTAACACTTGGATCAAGGGTTTGAATCCCGTACCAGTCAGTGGTTTTTATGTGCAACTCATGGAGAGTTCACCTGTCTGTGGCAGAGTTGAAGGGGAGAGCGTATCTTAAGCAAACGGTGGACGGCTCGGGTCCAAGCTGACGGGATGGGTGGATTCTTTGTGAGTTGCACTTCTGATCAGGTGTTTTGCTACTTTTTACCTATCCTTTACTGTGTGTGTCCAGCGGAAGCATGTTTTTATTAATTTTAACTGTTCATTTGTTCAAAACATTTAAAAAATCAACAAAACATCACAGATTCAACTACTCCTTTCAGAAGCTTAGCACTCAAAGGGTTAGCAAATGATTAACACTGAATACGGACAATATAATATTAAAGTGTTTGTAAGTTAAATGAATAAATGGGTAAAACGCATTGAGTTTCAAAATTGTAATATAAATAACAGATGTTTAATGGGAATAGGTATAAAACATAAACAAAGGAATTACAAACACGAACAATCGTATTGTATTTGTTGTATTTATTGAATCTGCTTACTTACTTAACCTCCTACACTGCACAATCAAGGGTTCCTTTAGGAATGCTAAAGAACACCATTAGTTAGTCCGGGGTGAGAGAGTGGCACGACCATGTAGGGCAGTAGACGGATCTGCGTACGTCTGTGAGAGGGGAAGTAGGGGAGGAGATGGGGGCTACGGCGGCATCCGCTACTTCAAAGACGTGATACAGCCCTAGCATCCTTAGCCCTGGGTTTATTGAGGCAATGTGGTGGGGGGGATTGTGGTTATTAGGCCTCGGTAGCTAATGTGTTAATTGTTGTGTTCACATATTCACAAATGTGATCCTAGGTATTAAATGCCTACATAGAATGCATGTACTATTACGTTTTTCATACTAGCATTAGTTTTTAGTTACTTGATAAATTACCATTCATTTAATTTTTATGTTTTGTTGCAGACACAGATTTGTTGAAGTCTCGCTTTGATTTCATACACAACATAATGGGGATTCCACACGAACGGATCTTGCAGCAACCTGGGATTCTGCTGTTCAGAGAGTTCATCGTGGGACAAAGACACAAGTTTCTTATGGAGCTAGGAAAAGCCCAGTACGATCCTAAACTACCGAACTACGTCTCCCTTGACAGCTTAGTGCATGGAAGTGACGTTGACTTTTGTCGTGACATCGCTAAGACCGGTATAGAAGTTTTCAACGCTTTTCTCAAAGCTACATAATTCAACAGATTTACATTTTATATCCTATTGATTTAATGTCAGATAGTAGATCTGCCTTATAACAGTTGAATCGCTGTGTTAAAAGGAAGTTGTCTATAGCCTAATTTCTATGTAATTGCCGAATGTGTTTGGATATTCCAGGAATTAGGCAACTTAACTATGAATTATTTGTGGAGTTATTATTTGTATTATGACTGACCCATTTATGAGCAAGAGGAGTATTTTTTCTCATGCGATCTGTTTTAGTATTAGAATGTATAAAGTGTAGAATATGTACAGTGTATAAAGTCAATATTTATTTAAATACTAGGAAATGTTTTTTACCTATATCTTTGATACATTTGAAAACAATTTTAATAGTTAAGTAACTGTAATGAATAATAATAATTTTCATGATTTGCAGGTCTGACTTACGGCCCTGACTTGGGTTCAAATCCTATCTTGCCCAGTAAATTACTTGCACAATTGTACAACTCGTACTCCATCAGCTCACCCCGTGCTTTATCACTGCACACACCTCACCCCGTGCTTTATCACTGCACACACCTCACCCCGTGCTTTATCACTGCTCACACCTCACCCCGTGCTTTATCACTGCACACACCTCATCTAAATCTGAAATCAGGAGCAATTGAAATGCTTATAAGGAACACAAGTATGTATTTCGGTTTGGTAAATAGAGTACAAATGTTGATATTGTATATGTATGAAAGAGGTTTAAAACTCCAAGTAATTACTGCAGTAGGAGTAGGGTAGTATTATTTTATTTCCCGGGATAAAACTTATTTCTACACACCCTAATAATATCATGCACTTTTAATTAGGGGTGTGCGAGTACTCGAAACTTCGAGTTTTCGGCCGAGTATTTTAATACTCGAACTCGAATCAAAGTTTTGAAAATCACTCGAAAGTTCGAGCGAGTATTTCCCGGCGATTTCCGGACGATCGCTAACGATTGCGTCCGGCCAAAACGCGTAGTAACGGCCGCAAAAGGCAATCGCATCACGTAAAATCGGCCGAAAATGACGATCGCTAACGATTGCGACCGGCCAAAACGCATAGTAACGGCCGCACAAGACGAACGCATCACGAAAAATCGGCCGAAAATGACGATCGGACCGCCTAGTTTTGGCCGTAAATGATGACGGGATATATAATATCGGCAAAAGTGGCGACCGGGCCACTTAATATCGGCCGTAACTAACTATTTCGTCATCTAATATTGATTATAAGCAATGTCTGGACCAGGTGATATTGGCCAAATGACAACCGGACCGTGTTTTATTGGGCGAAAATGAATGTCAAACCGTGTTTTGTTTGTCAATACGTAATCAAGTTTGGTTGTACTGGTCAAAACTTAGTATTGCTACTCATGTATTATTTAGAAACCATGTTTAGATGATCAAATCTAGAGTGGTATCCAAATCCCATTACACTATTTTAATCTACCAACTGATTGCAAATACTCGCTCGAAAATACTCGAAAATAATTGGCACTACTCGACTCGAATAAAAAAATCACTACTCGCACACCCCTACTTTTAATATTACCAGAATTTTATTTCTTGAGGATAGAAACTCAAGATGTAAAAGTATTTATTAAGCCCTCAAACAATACCGGGGAAAGACAATGTTGGTTACTACTCAAAAACTGTAGTTTATACAGTGTAGTATGTTCTGGTATAAATTGTTTGGAATTGTATAACATTTTGCTTTACTGTACTGCTTTACTTTAGCTGTACTTTTTTTTTGCTTGTACTGCTTTACTGTAGCCCCTACAAGCCACTAGTTGTTACTTTATAATGTAACTTATTTTACTAAGCATTTTTCCTCTTTTTTACACAGAGCATGAACGACAACAGACAGGTTAAAATCACTGCTAACAGTCTTTTAATAGTTTATTCGTTCAACCAAATAATGGATTTTATGTTAACAAATCAATAACTTTGTTTGCTTGGAAATCTCTTATTAATTCATCCCAACTTGGTTTTTTAACATAGTTTGATAATTTAGTTAATAGTTTAATAATTTTTACACTTAAATTGTGTATTTTTTACAACATTTTAATTTATTTTCCTATTGGGAGACATGAGAGAAAGTAATTTTATAAAATCACTAGCTGTTCCCGCAGGCTTCGCCTCGCAAATAATTTATTAAAAACTATGACAGTTGTGTGTGCTGCATTCTGTGGTTAGCCATGGAACTACTTTTGAATCAAGATCAGCTGTTTGTATTTTCACTAGCTCAAACAAAAATGAATGTCTATAAGAAATTCATAGGAACTTTTTCGGGATCTCTGGTGGAGCCCTAAGCGTTTTATTGATCAGGATTAAAACCATTAGTTTTCCTATTTTATGCCTAAAGAATCAGTGTACTTGCATATTAAAATTTTCATTACAATGCACCAAAACAGCTGTTATTCTGTACAGGCAGTCACTACCAGTAGTTTTACAATGTATTGTTATTCTTTGACAACGTGAAAAATCTATTGACCCACAAAAATCTCACTTCTCACATCAAACATTGTCACTGTCCAACTTAAAAGATAAATTATTGTATGAGATAGTGAAATATATTGTATCCCGTAACAAAAAATGCTAGATATACTACAGTCTCCTTAAATGTGGAATAGCAGTGTAATAAAAACTATTGTTAATCATCCAAACCTAGTCATAAAATAAAAACCGTTGGGTGAGATTTCGAGGAGACTAACAAGTTTTGTCACACTTGAACACAAAAATCTACTTACGCAAAAGCTATAGTATAACATTCAAAATATTGTTATTTAAGAGATTATTGCAGACATTTTTCATCACTGATTGTAAAAACAAGTTTCACAACGTTTTGGGATCTGGAATCTGATGCCGTCTTAAATTGAGAAATACCCCCGTCGCATTAAACCTGCATACTCAGCGAATTTCCAATGGAGATATAAATGTCTTAATACTACATAAAACCACTTACCAAGTTTCATAAAAATATATGTACAACTAAGCGATATATGCAATTTTAATTATTCTCTATAAGAATAACACTGGGGCTGAGTACGCAGGTTTGCTGCAACAAGGAACACAACAAATGGGTTTTTAAGCTAATATCAATATAACTCAACTAGGTGAAGTCGTATACCAATTTGTCTTCATTTTGTTCATAATTAAGGGAGACGGAGCATTTAATTACTCTCCATAAGAATAACATGGGGGCTGAGTATGCAGGTTTGCTGCTACGGGAGGATTTGGCAACAAAATTTTTAACAAATATCGATAGACCACAATGAGATAAAGCTGTATACCAAGTTTCGTCAGTATACGTTCATAAATAAGCGAGATATCAAAATTTTCTTTTCCTCCATAAGAATAACATTAGACAACGTACTGTGTTCAGCACTTTCAATATCTCGGTAAACAATTGACGTAGAGGAATGATCGAAATACCAAATTGTGTGTTTTTTTAAGCTGAATCGAATGGTGGAAACTAAAATTTGACTATTTCAAAAATTAGATGTAAAAAATTTTAAAAAACATTTTTGGGGTACAAAACCCCCCAAAAATACCCCTTCGGATAGAGCGATCTGGCTGGTTTTTGAAAAGTCATAAATGTCGCTTTACACGTTTATACCAAGTTTCATCAAAATCGGGTAATTTTTACAAGAGTTATCGTGCTCACGGACACATATATATATTCAAACGAATGGTGTTTTTGGTGCCTGGGGACCTCAAAACGAAAAGTTATCATGGTTCCGGGCCTAGGTCTTACCATGCCGACTACGTTAATAGCTTCTTCCCTATAGGGGACATTCCCTAAAACCATTTCCTTATACAAATGGAGTTATTATAATTTTCGTCATATTTTTATTTTTTAAAATTATAATGACATATATGGATATCAAAATGTATAAACACTGAATAATAAAGAGAGGTACGAACTGTGTTAAATTTGTACACTAATTTATCACGTAATACTGTACAGTCATGATAAGTTACAAAGATCAAACAATCAGTGGAATAATCACTCATCTATCACAAGTGGTTCTGAGATCGCCTTAAAGGTATGACTGTTTCAGTGAGCTTTTCCAATTTCCATCTTCTTCCATAGAACGGCAGATCTGTAGAAGAAAGAGTCTAGGAGCATAAAGACGATGAAAACCCCTCCGATGCAACTGCAGCAGTCGCTGAGAAAATGGCTCCAGGGGCTGGAAAATAAAAAAAATAACTAAATCTTTACTGAAATTGCGATAAATATTTTGGATTTAGTAAACTACAGGAATTTATAGTTTGTAAGCATTATTAATAGTCCAGCACAATTAGCATTTGAGCAAGGAAATAAAAAAAAGTTTAAACCTGTTGGAAATCAAGTAATTAAGGTCTCCTGAACCCACAAAAGAAAGTTCCAAAAAATCCCAAGAGGATTTTTCCACCATTTTGAAAAATAAGTCGGCCACATTGGATTTGTGCAAGGTTTTACGGAAATGGTTATTACTAGTAGACTAATGGACTTAAAAACCTCCCGTTTGCTAAAAAATGTCTAACTTTGGCGGGAATTGCTTTTTTTTGATGGGATTATTTCAGATGAGATACAAATAAGTAGATCGGTGAGATCATTGAATTTTGTACAGTCTGGTCGTGATTCATGATCAATGGAACAGTTAAAATTGCACGGTTCTCCAATAAATTGCATTATTTGGGGGTTAATTTTTTATCAGTAGTTTAATGCATAGAGTACATTTATTGCTATGTCTTGGCAATGTATCTCCACTGCCACGATAAAATACAACAAAATCACTACTACCTTCACATGTCAGGCAGTGTTTCCCTTTGAAGGGAATTGTACCCCATTTCAGTTAAAACGTACAATGAACTAAAACTAAAGGTACTTGCTTAGAAATTATTCCATATTAATGTTAAGGGAGTTTTATAATTTTCTGCAAAATTTGTTATAACGTGTCACCTTTGATCATGGCCATATGACAGCAATGTACCAGAAATTTTGGCAAACGATTATTGACGACTTAAAACTGGTTCTCTCAAATGTTACGCTTCCTCTTCAAACGGTATTGGATTCATAAACATTTTTTTATCAGAAACCTAAAACCAGGTATTGGATAAAGTGAAGCGTTTGTATGTAGAAATTCCAAGTAGAAATGCCAATTTGAATTATAATAAAAGGATGCTAGGGTATTAAATACTTACACAACTTTATCTGATATTTTTACCATGAGGGCCGAAAGTTCATAGCTAAAAAATATTCCTGGCATCCCTGAGTCCCCACTGCCTGGCGACACGACCTGCAAATAAGAGGAAAAACTCATCTAGTGGAAGCACTTTGTTGATAAACACACAAAAAACTTTGTGGTTGCATGTATTTATTTCTTTTACCTAATTTAAAACTGTTTTTGAAACCTTTTATTACACAAACTATGAAAAACAAACAAGATTATTCTTTAGGGAAAGTATCACTGAATGTAACCAAACAGGCTATTTTAAAAAGTGACATTTTTTTAGGTAAATGGTGACAGCTCAATGTGTTGTGATTTTAGCGAATTTCCCCTATAGGGAAGAAGCTATTACGTAAGTGCCATGGTAAGACTTAACCTCGAGACCATGAAGAATAGTAACTTACTATTGAGACAACAAATAATCCACTCAAAAGGAACACCTATACAACTGGATAGTTGTATCATTTTGCAGGTGTTACTTGTGACTAATACCTTCTAATATAAATAAGGAAAATACCAAAATATGTATAGAATTAAAAATCAATACAGTATGAATGAATGTAGCTGATCCTAGGGTCAACCAGAATTGTCATGCCAAGTTTAATCGCAATCTGATGAATGATAAAAGAACACAAGCGACAAGGAGTGAAACAAATAATAATTTATTGTTATATACTGTACACAGAGATTGCCTTTACTGCTACTAAATTTGAAGTAGCTCTACTGTTTTTCTTGAGGTATAATTTGCTTTAGAGAAAAGTCATACAGAAAATCACAGGTTTGCATCAGCGTTTTCTGAATATTTTAACCCCCCCGCCTCTCATCAGTACTTAAAATCACTTTTAAATGAGATACGGTAATAGATAACATTTCCTCACCTTGGAATGCTTTGTCACAGAGAACTGGTTGGAATAAAGAACCATGCCGTCTTTGTGAAACCTTTTTGTTGGAACAATCTTGATGTAATACTGGTACATGACAGCTCCTAAAAAAATTATTTGTCATACATATTTCAATATAATCATTTAAAGGTTTTACACAACTAAGCAACTAAGGCCTATAACTAAGAACTGTACCTACAATTTCAACTGTCATGGAAACAAAAATAAAATGACAATTTTTATTTTTCAGGCACATTTCAATAAAATAATAACATTGGTTGCTCTATTTTTTTATTATCACACATACACTAATTACAGTTAGAAATTAATTTGTACAATGTTCTTGTATAACATTAAAAAACAAGTTCGCACGCAGCACGCTGACGTGAGGGAAGTGAATTTCCACATAAAAACTTGTAAAACTCAAAATCAGTGTAAAAACATCCATTTGTCCAATTTTTATTGAAATCTGAAAACATTGTTTTTTGGCTGTTCTGATACTCCTGGTTTCATTTACTTGCAAAGCTGGGAATACAATTTTACGCATTATAAGGTTAGGAGAAGGTCCAGACAGGCTTGAAAGTAGGCGTGAGGTTGCTGGGGATAATTAAAGTACTCTAACAAAGGAATAACAGGCTTTTCTAGTGTAAAACCCCCATAAGACAACGTACTGTGTTTACCCGATACACATTTTCTTTAATAACTCGGTAAATATTTATGCTAGAATGACGGGAGAGGGCTTAAAACTTTCGCCTTTCTAATTCCCATCTTTTAACATGCATTAATTTTACATCTGGGGCTTTTCTGACCCTTTTTTGGGCCCAAAAACTCAAAATTTGAAAGATTAATCCCCAAAAAATGGGTTTAGAGTTTTCCGATTGTTTTGCCCAACGAACTTGCCCAACAGGTTATAGAAAGGAACGTCCCTACCAAATTTGAAGTAAATCGGACAAAAAATGCGACCGCTAGAGTGCATACACATAGATATATATATATATATATATATATATATATATATATATATAAAATTTTGAACGACCCCCCAAAACGTGTTCAGGGGGTCACGTTAGGAACTTCTATGGTGGTCCCGGGCTTAAGTTTCACCGTGCAAGTCATGCTAATAGTTCACTTTCCAAAGGAAATTCACTAATAATAATAACTAGTGGCTTGAAGGGGTCATATCCCCTTGTTTCAATGCACTGCCTCTTCTGATTTTATTTACTATTTACATGTCAGTTCGCAAGATCAAATGTTTTTATATAACAAAGCAGACGTTTTTAAATTCCCATGCGTTTCTTATAAGGGATGTTTTACGTTATCC
Organism: Allygus modestus; assembly: GCA_963675035.1. NCBI lineage: Eukaryota > Metazoa > Arthropoda > Insecta > Hemiptera > Cicadellidae > Allygus > Allygus modestus. The sequence goes on from OY776112.1 coordinate 10,615,654, forward strand.
CTCGTTTGGTGGTAACTTTTTAGAAATACTGCTATTTTTCCCGAGTCTGGGATCGAGACCTTTAATTTGAGCCGTCTCCCATCATCCTGCGATTTTCCAAATTCCCACGATTTTGACAAAAGTTTTGCTTACAGAATTTACTATATACTTGTCAAATCCACTGACTCACTCACGTATCATCGCACAGCCTAAACTACTTGACCTAGAACCTTGAAATTTTGCATGGACGTTCCTTTTAGGGTGTAGGCACCCACTAAGAACGGGTTTTACAAAATTTAAAATTTTAGGGTGGTTTTCGGGGGGTTGAAGTTTTAGGAAAAATAGGACTGTACTTTCTGTACACTATCGCCTCTAGCGCCTAAACAAGTGAACCTACCTTCAATCTGATTGAAAAACGTTAGTGAGGAAATAAATTTTAAACATTACGTGGCCTATACATTTTTTGTCTATCTCTTATGGTTTCTGAGTTATTTAGCAAAACGTGCCAACGTGAGCGTGCGGCGGCGGCCGGAATTGAAAACAGTGTCGATAATGTAGTCCATATAAGTTTAATCGCTGTCCACATTTCAGAGTGCAGACTTTTAGCTATTAAAATTAAATTAATTGCTAATTTTGATATTATTTGCTGACAAAAAATCTCTGTGTTTGGTCATAATTTGATTCATAATTAAAAATATACTTTTAATTCGTTTTGAAAAGTAAAATTTGTAATATTTATATTTAGTTCTCACCAGCGAGTAAATTACAACAATAATCTTTGCCCAAGGATTGACGCACATTATTGGTTCTTTTCCCTCATCTAGCGTTTGTCTGTGCGTTTGTTTGTAGCGCTTTAAACCCTCAATAATATACCTGGTGATGGCGCCAAGGCGAAACTGTATTCATACCCCGAATTCCTCTTATTCCATCAGACTACCCTTTTCAGTTTAAACGTCTGCAATTCCCTGTGAGGGTCTGTTATGCTATGACAATCAACAAGGCTCAGGGGCAGAGTTTGAAAGTAGCTGGTGTGGATCTGAGAAGTGATTGTTTCGCTCATGGCCAACTGCATGTGGCGTGTTCAAGGGTGAGCTCTCCTGGCAGCTTGGTTATTTTGCAACCAGAAAGAAGAACAAAGAATGTAGTGTACAGAGAGGTTCTTAGCTAAGAGCTTTTTCTGTCGAGCATAAGCCCTGTACCTACAGTTACTATACCTACAGTTTTCTCCATTTAAACCATGTTAAACCTAGAACAAATATCATTAAAAAAATAATTTCTCCATTATTCTTTGTCCAAACTAAGCTTAATAAGATATCGTTGAAATTTCCATTAAATTTACTATGTATCTTGCAATTTTTTGGTAAATTTAACGGTTTTCGTGAAATTTGGCGTCAAATATTTAAAATAGCCGCCATTTTGAAACGGTTACAGAGTTTTTATTCACATTTTGCACAAAGAAAGCGGCCAATAAGATGAACATTTGTGCAAAATCTCAACGCTGTAGCTCAAACCGTTAAGGAGTTATGACTAGTTTTGTAAAAACACATACATACAGACAGACGCTAAACGAAAGGAGATAGGACATATGTTTATATAAACTTTTTTGCTTATTTTGACCCAAGGAATCACTACGTAAATTATGTCCCCACCTTTTTTGAACACCCTGTATAAGTACTACATGACACATAGGAATTAGTAACATAAACTTTAGCAAAGTCTATGGTAGATCTAAAAAATTCAATACGATCTAAATAATTCAATAAGATTCAAATACGATTCTTTAATCGACACGGGGGTTGGGGACTCACCCTGGCATTATGACATAAGGTAGAAGCAGAAGTATTCAAAAATGTCTATCCCACCCGTACTGTGGCGTCTAAAAATGCGATTGAATGATCGGGCGGGCGGTACGGACGCTCGGCTTTTCAATGTGATTCCTACTCTGGACTTTTGAAAGCATCTAAAAGCGGCGGATAGTCCAATACCACCCCTAAAGCGTAGTGCGCGTGCCTAGCTTACGTAGGGTTAATACCACTGACTTTGGCAAAATTGTTAGAATAGTAAAAAAAAAGTTAATACTTTTGACGGGATTATCCAGTAGAATATTCTTAATCTTCTTTTTAAAGCTTATTTCGCTTAAACTCCTTCAATCAGTTAGTAATTTGTTAAAAATGTGGATACCCATTTCATTAAAATTCCTTTTGCTTTTTTAATACTTGAAACATGTAACTATAGTTCCGGGTATTTGTCCACAAGCACTATTAACTTAGACACATCTATCTGCAACTTAGACTGGTTGACGTTGACAACTGCACTGCGATCAGTGGAGAACGGCAAGTCCCGTACCGCCCGCCCGGTCGGTGCACGGATCATCGGTATGGCAGCTTGGAAATGTCCTGAAGTTCGATCTCCCAGACTTTTTAACAAACGGCGGAAGGTGCCAGTCCTCCGTTGCCGGCCATCCCGCCATAGTGGGCGCACTCACATTACATTTAATTTGATTTACTTTTTAAAATGTCCGTGATTGCCGTCCGCCCTAGTGCGCGCTAGGTTTAACAAAGTCAAAAGCTGAACTAGACGGCACGCTTTTGGGAAATATTTAGTCAAAGAGTAGTGACTCCAGATATAACATACGAGCTCAGTGGAAATACTGTGCTTCCAGCTGATTTCCACGGCACGCTTTTTCATCAAAAACTGCATGGAAGTAGTTTCTCCAGATTACATAGAGCTCACTGGAAAAAACATGCCCGAAATGAAAATGGCAAATGCATAGGTTGTGGGTGATTTATTATCAAAATTATCACAATATATCTTACCCTGTTTTGATATTACTCTTTGTCAAAAAAGTATTCGCTTTTGTCAGCTGAACTCAACTGAAGTCGTAGGCAACAAAAAATCAATCGTGTTCTTTTAAGGTTATGATTTTCAATTTTAGGTGAGTGTAATCTGATGTAAGTTTAAGAAATATTAAATATTAATCTCATGTGTCAAGTGAATTTACTTAACTTAATGTTTATATATGCATTAATCGTTTTAATCGGGCAAAAGTCGTACAATCAAATGAGAAAACAGTCTTGAGAACATTGATAGGCATACAGCTTATAAACAAACATCCCTAATTAGTAATATTTCAATTCAGGAAAATGCATGCATTTTATCAGACCAGCGCTTAATAAATCGTCTAGGCTATTATTTGTATGCATAAAGTGTTGAAAGGACCTAAGGCTTATTCATCACTACAAAAAATGCAATTTGGGCCTAGACCTCCTTAAAATGCAGTATGCTATTAAAGGTAATAGCATGGAACCACACATATTATGGTATAAAACACTCTAAGGAAGTAAATAAGACGCCCAAATATAAGTTCAAAGTAGGATCTGCAGATTATTCCACTAGGTATAAATTGTCAGAATGTTTGACAGTAGAAGTAGAATTGATTAAGTTACTCCCTAGTACTGCGGCAGATAGGTTTGCATCTAGTCTGTAACAATCACAATTCTACTAAAAAAAGTCTGTTCCCTTAGGGCTTATTTGCTTATTCATCCCATCATTTGATAGTCAATTGAGTGTCAGTAGGCCTACTGGTAGGTTAGGTGTTGTTCATATGCCTAATGTCGGTACTCACAGACATTAGCATACTTGCAGCATTATTGAATGTGGTGGCATAGCCTAGGCTTACTTATTTTTTGCAAATTCTACCACTGTATTATGACATAACCTACACATGTAGCCCTACTGTTATTGGATGCTAAGCATTTAATCAAAACAGTAGCTAGCCTGAATGTCGCAGCATGTAACTTATATTCATCATACTTTACACCATGCGAGTTTAAATTTTGTCAGTTCACTGATTTTTTTTTATCAGCTGTTGAGGTGATTAGTTTGTTAGGATGTTTATTAAAATCCTTAACTCCAATTTCGCAAGAAAATTCATTTGAAAATTTTAAATTTTAGCTTTGGACCTTGGGCTAAACATGTCATACCATGTTAGTACCTAACAAACTTGTCATAGGATTAATACAGAAATATTTAAGTTCAGTTGGTCAAAATCCTTAATAGGTAAACGTAGACATGATAGTTTGGATGTGTGATGACATATCTGGGCATGATTATCTTACATCTAACTGAAGAAGAATCATACAAATCAACCGAGTGTAACAACCTCACAAACTGTCCTAAGTTTTACAAATTCTTGAAATATATTATGATATTCTTGGTTAAGTTATGTTCGTCAGTTAACACTCTTGAGTGCCAAAATTTAAATGGAGTGATAGATTCTGTGATGGTTTGTTAATTTCTATACAATTATCTTGAATGCCCAAACATTCAAAATTATACAATAAACTCGCTGGTCCAAAAACACGTTGCCAATGCACACTGCTAAACTTAAAAACACTGCTAGTCTAAAGTAGGTACTGTTAGTCTATCATTTCACACCAAGTTATCTTTTAGTTTGTATCTTGGCTTTGGCGAGAACCTTTCATCTGTTTGAGCTTAATAGATTAACCATGATGCTGTAAATTTGTAGATTCAATACTGAACAGTCCCAGACGTAATGTTTTTGTTTGTACAATATTTTGTTTCTTTCAGATAGCCGACGTCAGCAGTAACCAAGCATGCCAGTCCCATCGGGAGCATTCCAAACCTCGGGGCCTTCGTGTTTTGACAAGATGAAGCTCGGCTTTACGATAGGCTTCTGCGTGGGAATGGCCTCCGGGGCCCTGTTCGGTGGCTTCACTGCTCTCAGGTTAGCAAAGCACCATGTTTGGCTTTATTCCCTTAAGTATTCCTCAGACCACTTGTATTTGTTAGATTAATTAACCTGTTGGATCCTGTAGCCGAAAAGTTGCGGCCGAGTCATATGTGCAGCGGTGGCTCGTTGCAGTAGTATGCAAGTGTTTTTATTTTGTTTTCCTGTGCCAAACCTTCAACTTAAATTAAGCTGAATACACCAGGATGCACGGCAGAATAAAGCCTTTCGTTTGGTACATTTTGTTTGGTATTGCGATTCTTGACAGTTGTGTTATAGTATTTTCTCAGCTGTTGTTTGTAAATTTCTAACAAAACAGCCTTTTGCAACTCTTTGAATGTTTATTTTAACAACACACTATATGAAATACTATGTACAATTTAGTAAGCAAGAGATTTGTATGAATTATTAAATTAATTATTGGACCTCAACATTTCAACAACCGGTACCTGATAATTACTGCAGTAGACCTAAGCTATAAGATTAGCCTAAAAACGTGGTGGGCCATTGGAGGGACTGTGGGAAGCAAAACTCAGGATCCAACAGGTTAACTAAGGAAGGTAAACCAAATTGAAAAGTGCAACTCTAGAAGTAGTAATTGTAGGTACCCATACCGGTATTTATTTGTGATTAGCTTTCAGATTATAAATAAATAAATTTGTACTGCGGTAACAAGTGAGATCATCAAATGCATCACAATAATAAACCATACAAACATTCAGGAATTCTCTAGACAGTTTCAGAATGGTTCAAGCAATTTAGTAAATCTAGTGTGTACAACAACAATTTGTAACAATGTAGGTACATATTTTTTGCTGTCCAGTATGACCAGCTTAGTTTTCACCTTGGTACCTTATTGATTCTCTGATGGCACATTTTTTGAAATCTGAAACTGCACGGCAGAACCAATACCTAGGCAAATATGACCCCTTGGAGGGAATAACGGATCTTCCTTGCCTGCTGTGTGCCACCTGGGAGGTTGCCTTAGGAGAAGGGCATTTGCCTGACAATTCCTAAACTAACAAGAGTAGAACCATGGTAATCCGACCTAGGATGGGCCAATTCCTCACTCAGTCTCAATGTGCCATTATCAGTGGTTATTGTTAGTGAATTTCCTTTGGAAAGTGAACTATTAGCATGACCCGCACGGTGAAACTTAAGCCCGGGACCACCATAGAAGTTCCTAACATGACCCCCTGAACACGTTTTGGGGGGTCGTTCAAAATTTTAAATATATATATATAGATTACATATATATATATATATATATATATATATGTGTGTGTGTGTTTGCACTCTAGCGGTCACATTTTTTGTCCGATTTACTTCAAATTTGGTAGGGACGTTCCTTTCTGTAATCAGTTGGACAAGTTCGTTGGGCAAAACAATCGGAAAACTCTAAACTCCTTTTTTGGGGATTAATCTTTCAAATTTCGAGTTTTTGGGCCCAAAAAGGGTCATTTAAGCCCCAGATGTAAAATCAATGCATGTAAAAAGATGGGAATTAGAGAGGCGAAAGTTTTAAGCCCTCTATTGTCATTCTAGCATAAATATTTATCGAGTTATTAAAGAAAATGTGTATCGACTAAACACAGTACGTTGTCTTATGGGGGTTTTACACTAAAAAAGCCTGTTATTCCTTTGTTAGAGTACTTTTATCATCCCCAGCTACCTCACGCCTACTTTCAATCCTGTCTGGACCTTCTACTAACCTTTTAATGTGCAAAATTGTATTCCCAGCTTTGCAAGTAAATGAAACCAGGAGTGCCAAAAAATCGAAGTTTTCAGATTTCAATAAAAATTGGACAAATGTATGTTTTTACACTGATTTTGAGTTTTAAAAGTTTTTATGTGGAAATTCACTTCCCTCACATCAGCGTGCTGCGTGCGAACTCGTTTATGTATCTGATGCATCTCATTCAGGTCTTCAGGTCTCCTGTCAAAGTTTCATCACTGACAATGTAAATCAGTAGACCGGTGACCACAGTATACTTTATTTATAGTTTACAGTATTATTAAATGTGAAAAACTCGACATACACTTAAATATTTTTGGTTTACACTATAGGTAGTTTTATCATGTTTTTATGTAAATAAACGTGTTCCTCTATAATCTAACTTGTTTGTGTTCCGACCGTGCTCTTGGTCCTGTTAGTGACAGATTAGCGGGATTTTACTGTAGTAGAATAAAGTAACAAGTGCCCTATGTTTGCATACAATTTGTTTAGACCCCAGAGACAATTTTCGGAAGTTTCCGGAGAGAGTTTTTAAACATTGTATTTACCTAATAGATTAAGTTTATTTTAAATTTCCTTTGCCCTTTACAATATTTTTTGTTTGACTAGGTATGGACTGAGAGGCAGGGAATTGGTCAACAACGTGGGCAAGGTGATGTTACAAGGAGGCGGGACATTCGGGACGTTCATGGCCATCGGAACGGGCATCCGCTGCTGAACTACTTGACTGACTGCGTTTATTCTTGTACCATAAATTTATACTTTTGTTGCTAATCTTCCACCAATAACATTAAATTATTGTATAGTTTTACTAGGGTATGTAATAAATTTAGAACTAGTATATAATTTGTAATTAAATTTGTTTTAAAAGCTCTACGGTAATTGTGTTGTTGAGTTTACTTACCTTCTGACGCTATCGATTTGGAGCTGTCGAGAGGATTTCCGGCGAGTTTGGTCTTGCCGAAGGACAGGTGGCGGATGATGTGAGAAGTGTTGAACACGGAGGATGAAAACGGCTGGACATCGTGAACTGTGGAATAACCAAGTGCTATAGGGGCCTAGGTCATTTCCGTAAAGAATTTCATAAAATGTGTCATCAAGTTATGTCTGTACTATTATGTGCCTTAAAACGTAACAAAGTAGTTAAAGAAACGGAGGAATGGGTAAACCTTTATAACAAAAGTAAAGAGTAAAGACAAATTTAAAATAAATCAAAAAAGCTGATCTTGAAATATTTTTTAAGCAGGGTCGGATTTAGAAGCTGTGGGCCCCAATGCTCAACCAGTGGTGCCTATAGTCCAGGTCGGGAACCTTTTTTAGTGAATTTCCTTAGGAAAGTGAACTATTAGCATGACCCGCACGGTGAAACTTAAGCCCGGGACCACCATAGAAGTTCCTAACGTGACCCCCTGAACACGTTTTGGGGGGTCGTTCAAAATTGTATATATAATATATATATATATAGACATATATATATAATATATATATATATATATATATATATATATGTTTGCACTCTAGCGGTCACAATTTTTGTCCGATTAACTTCAAATTTGGTAGGGATGTTCCTTTCTGAAATCAGTTGGACAAGTTCGTTGGGCAAAAGAATCGTAAAACTCTAAACCCCTTTTTTGGGGGTTAATTTTCCAAATTTCGAGTTTTTGGGCCCAAAAAGGGTCTAAAAAGCCCCACATGTAAAATTAATGCATGTAAAAAGATGGGAATTAGTGAGACAAAAGTTTTAAGCCCTCTTTCGTCATTCTAGCATAAATATTTACCGAGTTATTAAAGAAAATGTGTTTCGACTAAACACAGTACGTTGTCTTAATGGGGGTTTTACACTAGAAAAGCCTGCTACTCCTTTGTTAGAGTACTTTTATCATCCCCAGCAACCTCACGCCTACTTTCAAGCCTGACTGGACCTTCTCCTAACATTATAATGCGCAAAATTGTATTCCCAGCTTTGCAGCTAAATGAAACCAGGAGCATCAGAACAGCCAAAAAATATATGTTTTCAGATTTCAATAAAAATTGGAATACAAGTATGTTTTTACACTAATTTTAAGTTTTAAAAGTTTTTATGTGGAAATTCACTTCCCTCACGTCAGCGTGCTGCGTGCGAACTCGTTTATGCTTGTACAGTATGTGGTTTTGTGCAGGCCACCTTGTGATGTGGGCCCCTAGGAGTCTATGCTTAAATCCGGCCCTGGCCTTAGGATAAGATTAGGAAATGTTTTATCCGAAAAAAACCCAATAAATTTCCTTGGACTTTCACAGCAGGCCATTTTGTTCAAGTATGGCTTTGACAGGTGTCATGTTAAAGGTTTCCTCAAAAATTCCTGGTATGGTTTTAGCGAATTTCCCCTATAGGGAAGAAGCTATTACCGTAGGTGGCATGGTAAAACCTAGGCACGGGACTATGATAACTTTTCGTTTTGAGGCCCCCAGATGCCAAAAACACCATTCGTTCAAATTCATACATATGTATAGGTATGTATAGGTGTATGTATATGTATAGCTACATATATATGTGTCCGTAGGCACGATAAATTTCGTAAAAATGGTTCAATCTTGATGAAATTTGGTATAAATGTGCAAGGCAGCATCTATTTTCATGAGTTCAAGAACCAGACAGGACGCTTACTTTAAGGGGGGTTTTGTAACCCAAAAATGGGTTTTTTGAACTTTTTACAAATAATTCTTTTTAAACCCAAATTTTGGTTTACACCATTAAATTTAGCTTAAAAAAACAAACAATTTTGAATTTTGATCATTGCTCTACGTCAATTGGATACCAAGATATTGAGAGTGCTAAACACAGTACGTTGTCCAATGTTAATCTTATGGAGGATAAGTAAAATGTTATATCTCGCTTATTAATGAACATATATTAATGCAACTTGGTATGTGGCTTGAGCTTAGCTGATATTTGAACACAAAACCCATTTTTTCTAGTCCCCACGGCAGCAAACCTGCATACTCAGTCCTAATGTTTTTCTTATGGGGAATAAATAAAGTGGCATATCTGGCTTATTTATTAATATGCTTTGATTAAAGTTGGTAAGTGGCATCATGACTCAGTGAAGTACCATTTGAAATTCGCTGAGTATGCAGGTTTGCTGCAACGGGGCCAAAAACACAATTCTTTCAAATTCATATATATATATATATATATATATATATATATATATATATATATAGATATATAAAAAGCCTATATATATATGTGTCTGTAGGCATGATAACTTTCGTAAAAATGGTCCAATCTTAATGAAATTTGGTTTAAACGTGCAAGGCAGCATCTATTTTCATGAGTTTGAGAACCAGACAGGTCGCTCTACTTTAAGGAGGGTTTTGTACCCCAAAAATGGGTTTTTTGAACTTTTTACGTATAATTCTTTTTAATCATCGCTCTATGTCAAATGGTTACCGAGACATTGAGAGCGCTAAACACAGTACGTTGTCCAATGTTAATCTCATGGAGAATAAGTAAAATGTTACATCTCGCTTATTAATGAACATATATTAATGAAACTTTGTATGTGGCTTTATATGGTTGGGTTTTAATGCTATTTGCATACAAAACTCATTTTTTGTGGTCCCCATGGCAGCAAACCTGCGTACTCAGCAGCTATAATGTTATTTTTATGGAGAATAATAAACATGTGATATCTTGCTTGTTTATGAACATAAAATTGATAAAACTTGGTATGTTGCTTCATCTGGAAGTGATCCATTGGTATTTGCATCAAAACCAGATTTTGTAGTCCTTGATGCAGCAATCCTGCATACTCAGTCCTAATGTTTTTCTTATCTATATAAATCAAATTAGAGTTTTGTCTGTACATTGCTTGGAATTATGAAATTTTTGTATATTTTAGCGAATTTCCCCTATAGGGAAGAAGCTATTACCGTAGTCGGCATGGTAAGACCTAGGCCCGGGACCATGATAACTTTTCGTTTTGAGGTCCCCAGACCCCAAAAACACCATTCGTTCGAAACTGTATATATATATATATATATGTGTCCGTGGGTGCGATAACTCTCGTAAAAAAGGTCCGATTTTGATGAAATTTGGTTCAAACGTGTAAAGCAGCATTTATGACTTTAAGTTCGAAAACCAGACGGATCGACCTATCCGAAAGGGTATTTTGGGGGGGTTTTGTACCCCAAAAATGGGTTTTTTGGGTTTTTTACATACAATGTTTGAAAAAGTAAAATTTTATTTTTCCCTATTGGAATCAGTTTAAAAAGATGCACAATTTGATGTTTTAATCATTGCTCTACGTCAATTGGTTACTGAGATATTGAAAGTGCTAAACACAGTACGTTGTCCAATGTTACTCTTATGGAGGATAAGAAAAATTGTATATCTCGCTTATTTATCAACTTATCCTGACGAAACTTGGTATATTGCTTCATTTCATTGTAGTATATTTATATTTGCACAAAAACCCATTTTTTGGCCGATAGTCCCCGTAGCAGCAAACCTGCATACTCAGCCCCATGTTATTCTTATGGAGAATAATTAACGTGTTATCTCCTTTAATTATGAACATAAATTAATAGAACTTGGTATGTGGCTTTACCTAGTTGACTTATATTGATATTTGTATAAAAGCCCATTTTTAGTGTTCCTTATTTCAGCAAACCTGCATACTCATCCGCCATGTTATTCTTATGGAGAATAATTAAAATGTCATAAATCGTTTATTTATGAATGTATGTTGATGAAACTTGGTATGTTGCTTTATGGTGTATTAAGATAAATTAATATGCATTGGAAATTCGCTGAGTATGCAGGTTTGCTGCTACGGGGTTGTTTACATTTCATACCATAGAAAAGCAGAAACGCGTCTTATCTGAATTTCTGTCTGTCTGTGTTTGCCTGTCGGTGACGCTCAAGGACGGGTTTTTGTTCGCTTTTCACAGGAAAACGGGTGCACTGACATTGATGAAACTTTGTTTCTTCGTTCTATACATGCGTGAGAAGGTTTCAGTCCACTTTAAATCGGCATACGCCTTTTGGAAAAATAATAGTGGCCACTCAAAAACGTGATTTTGTGCGATTTTGGACACATTTTGTTGGCTTTTCACAGAGAAACAGGTGCACTGATTTCGATGAAACTTTTTTCTATGTTCTACATGTGTGTTAGAAGGTTTTAGGTTGATTGGATTTTTGGAAATCACCTTAAGACTCTGCCCTACGGATTTTTAAAGATCCAATGTTATTCTTATGGACTAAGTATTTATTTATATTGACCAGATGATGACTTAATACTTATATCTATAACTTAAAATATTGTGAACAGCTGTTTATCATTATGGAAATAAAATCCTAGCTGAATGGCAACCCTCATAATGGAAATAAAAAAACTAGGCTACTTGAATGAGAACTCTCTTTTCGATAGGCGAGAGTAGGGGGTATTGGAGTTCCCACTGCCAGCTCCCCCCCCCTGATCTTAATGACCCACCCTCGATTTTATATTATTGCCCCCTCCCGATTTTATAATTTTTTGCCCCCCTATTTTATATTTTTGCCTCCCCCCGATTTTTATTTCCCCCCCATTTTTATATTTTGCTCTCCCCTCTTCGATTTTATAATTTTTATTTTATATCCCCCCCACTTTATATTTTTGCCCCCCCGGATTTTATATTTTTGCTCCCCCCCGATTTTTATTTTTGCTCCCCCCCGATTTTATATTTTGCTCCCCCCCCTGATTTTATATATATGCCCCCCTCCACGATATTTCTTTATTTTTTTGTACTTGAGTTCTTTTATTTCTAAAAGTGAATCCAAAGTGTTGCGTGTACAGATTTGGAGTCGCAAACCACACGCCGTTTACTACCCTACAGAGTTCCTCGACTTAGCAACAGTACCCGAACTATCTGCCAGGATATTTTGTTATCTTTGATTTAATTGTACATTAAACGTGTAAAATGTAATTTTAATATTGTAAAATCATGTGGATTGTTATTTTCTTTGGTTGATCTACCATTTATTTACAACCCATACGAAGGACGGGTACACAGCTTGTGGGGAATAAATAAAATGTCATATCTCGCTTATTTATTAAAATATGCTTTTGATTAAAGTTGGTAACTGGCTTCATGACTTAGTGAAGTACCATTTGAAATTCGCTGAGTATGCAGGTTTGCTGCAACGGGGTGTATAGCAATTTAAATTAAACCTAAACATAATTTTAAAAAATGCTCTTGTTCTAGCATGGCTCTTCCCCCTATTTTAAACCATTCTCCTATCAATGCACATAGGGCCTTCAGGATTAAGCGTGGGGGTAAGGGGGAGGATCTGAGAGTACCAACCCCCACACTTCCCCTCAAAACGGGGGAGTACACAACTATTGATACTTCACGCCTACCACACTCTTTTACAAAACACGGGAAAGTCCTTCTTACATTTTGTACATTGTGCCTTGTAGGCAATCCACTAATAAATGATAATGTGGTCATTTATGATTTATTACTTTAGAATAAAATATTACATATGAGAAGCACCAAAAGGACATTGATCTATAACAACTGGAGTGACCTTAAACAAGCAGAAAAGAGGCAAATGAGCTGAGCAAATCTGCTCGTCAGTAGCCCCTACTACCATGGCCCCACATCCCCAAGTGGTGAAAAATTACTCCAAGTCGTCTAAACAAACTGACTGACCTTCCCTGAGCAAAGATCAGTTCTCCAGGTACTTACTTTAAAATAACAAATCTCATCTGAGAAGCACTGATTACACTGCCACACACTTTTGCTGTTATCTCCCACAGAAGCCTTGAACTAAAGGGAGGTAAACTTTTATCCACAGTGTCAATATACTATAAATTAAGAAAATGTAAATAACAAAACTCACCATGTACGTGATTGACTGAAAAACTTTGTCCGGGAGCAACGTGGAAACTGCCTCCTACCTGAAACACATACAGAGTGCTGATAAAGTCCAAAGTTATTTGCAACCTTCAATATCAATTTAACTTCAAACGAGTTCGCACGCAGCACGCTGACGTGAGGAAAGTGAATTTCCACATAAAAACTCAAAATCAGTTAAAAACATACAATTATTCCAATTTTTATTCAAATCTGAAAATATTGATTTTTTGGCTGTTTTGATGCTCCTGGTTCTATTTACCTGCAATGCTGGGAATACAATTTTGCGCATTATAAGCTTAGGAGAAGGTCCAGTCAGGCTTTAAAGTAGGCGTGAAGTTGTTGGGGATGATAAAAGTACACCAACAAATGAATAACAGGCTTTTCTAAAGTAAAACCCCCATAAGACAACGTACTGTGTTTGGTCAATACACATTTTCTTTAATAACTCAGTAAATATATACGCTAGAATGACGAGAGAGGGCTTAAAAGTTTTGCCACACTAATTCCCACAGGTTTTCATTCGTTAATTTCACATCCGGGACTTTTCTGACCCTTTTTGGGCCCAAAAACTCAAATTTCTAAATTTAAAATCCCCAAAAAGGGGGGTTAGAGTTTTCCGATTGTTTTGCCCAACGAACTTGTCCAACTGATTACAAAAAGGAATGTCCCTACCAAATTTGAAGTAAATCGAACATAAAATGCGACCGCTAGAGTGCATACACACACACATATATATATAAAATTTTGAACGAACCCCCAAAACGTGTTCAGGAGGTCCCGTTAGGAACTTTTATGGTGGTCCCGGGCTTAAGTTTCACCGTGCGGGTCATGCTAATAGTTCACTTTCCATAGGAAATTCACTAATAAGATGTTATCAAAGTTTTAAACATTTTTTGTGAGGGTGACTTACAAAACCCTTTAGTTATGGGGCATACTGAGTATAATGCTACATATAAAAATCAATAGGTTTAACACGTCCGCTACCGAGCGTCACATATGTGTGTTCGTAGCAGACCATTTGAAAAACGTATAGTATTATAGTCTATTGAAAGTAGCTTTAGGATTGACTGTAGCGCCTAAGTGACAAATTTCGGAAGTTTTGATGGTACAATGTTGCCAAATCTCCAACCAACAGGAGACGACGCTATACATGTGGTTAAATCACATTATGGAATCACTTTCCTCAGCTTGCCAAAACAATGTGAATGATATATATTTTTCTTGCGAATATAAACAAATGTTTACCCTTGCTAAGCGATGCAAAGACCAAGGTTAGCAGGATTAAGTTTGACCTTATTCTGTTACTCGTTGTAGCTTCGCCCGCGATCACACTATTATGTTAAATAAGTTATAGGATAATTGACGTTTGTAGAATATATTTTAAATATTTTTGTTTGTAAGGTACTGCGAGTTACTACAAATATTGACTCGGGATTATGACTTATCACTGTATGAAATTTTAGGTCAATCGACTGATTAATAAGAAAGAATTATCGGAACAGCTGCAAGCCTATGACGTGTTTCACCTAACTTTCTCCGAAAAATCATCTCAATGCGTGTTGGACTCTGTGTGTAATGGTCAATATAAACACTTTCAAGACCATTGTGGTACAACTCAAAAATACAATTAATAAGAGTAACCTAAGATAAGGAGAATTTCGTATTGGTCGAGTTTGGGGACGTACAATTTTTTTGCGAGATTGATCTAAACTGTTTTTTGAAACAATAATCGAAGAACTCACTATGTATAATATAAAATATACGAACATCAATATATAACTGCACATTAAATACCTCAGATAGTTTAACAAAATATTGAAATACAAAATAATGTTTACATTTCAACTGGCATTTGCACATTTACTATAGTTTCTATGAGCGAATAAAAACAAACATTTATTTATTCCAAGCAGACACCTCAGATGGTTACCAGTAAACAAAAAGCAATCTGGCACTGCAAGACACATGTGTTTGGTTGCTATGGTTTTGTTCGGTCAAACCTGTCCTGTCATTGGCCGGGAGAGACGCTGCTGCCTTAAAGTTACCACTAGTCCCAACAGATGTCTGTAGAGTCAATCGTAAACCTACTTTAAATAGACTATAGGATAAACCAATGCAAATAAATATGAAGAAACATACCCCCAGACCAAATATTTAGTTTCAATTTTAATGTTAATTATACTCAAGTATAAAAAAAACCTTCCTAACTCACTTTATAAGTAACAGTTGTGCATATTTGTGTATTTTATTGCGTCACACATACGTGCTGTCGGTCCACAGCGTTTTTAACACTAATGATAATTATGCTGCAGACCAATCGTAACACATACGTGACTTGACAAAAAAAACTTTACGTTGTCTCTGTTCACTATCCATCAGTCAACAACACTTCCTCAGCAGTTTCCAATAATATCAACAAACTGATAAGAAAGGTTATGTACGGTTCAGAATAACATAAAAAACAGGTTGGCCAACCCTCCTCTGCAGTCAAAATAAAAAGTCCCATCGCCTGGACCAAGTGACACACATAAGTGAGACATTCCTCTAGCCTTATAATGCCTCTAGTTATAAATACGATCAAATACACTAACTGGCAGCCAGAGCCT
This sequence comes from Allygus modestus, assembly GCA_963675035.1. Taxonomy (NCBI): domain Eukaryota; kingdom Metazoa; phylum Arthropoda; class Insecta; order Hemiptera; family Cicadellidae; genus Allygus; species Allygus modestus. The sequence continues at coordinate 10,631,606 of OY776112.1, forward strand.
ATTTTATAACAATAAGCATGACCACAAATATGTGACGTCGGGCTGGGGTTTGGGCCCCATGCGTCACATGTGTGTGACATCGGTTTGCACGAAAAACAGAGCGTCACAAATTCGTGATGTCGGTCTGTACCGGAAGTCCAATTTTTGAGTCGGTAGCAAATAATTTATTTAAATTTTGCTAAGGCAATAGAACTCAGCACATTAACACGTTCGCTACCACAATGTTAAAAAAAATCGTAACCACAGACTGCCGCCTCAATTTTGCGGCGGGCGTGGCCTACTCATAGCCCAACGCCGCAGATCTGCGGCGGGTGGGTTCATTAAAATAGACTGCCGCCGCAGAATTGCGGCGTTGGCTTCTTGATACTAAATGAGAAATTTCTTCGCAACAGTCTTATTTTAAAGGTCAGATGGTTTAGGCATGGTCTACGGGATAGTCCGCCTTATATATGCGGCGCTTGGTCTGTAGCTAAGACTAGGACCAGTCTACAGGGAAGTTTATGATTTTTTTCGTGGGCTGTCAGAGTGACCCGGCCGCCGTATATATGCGGCGGCTGGTAGCGAACGTGTTAAAGCCACATTTACACTCACCCTGTTGACTTCCAGGTAGCCATATATCTGGCAGCCCTCCTTGAGAGCTCTGGCTATCTTCTCTGCGTCCTGCGCCGACTGACACTGCTCTATCTTGTCCATCTCCACAATGACCCATCTCTTCAGTTTGTACGCTTCTTTGACATCCTCACATGTGTTGCAACATCTGTAGATACATTTACACAGTGGAATTCCTCAAATGTTTTGCTTACGGATATTACGTCTATATTAAAAAAACTATTTATGATACTTATTTGATACTTGAGTTCTTCATCGAGACTGGATAATCCAGATAGATTGCATCAAAAAGAGTTTTAAATCCCTGATTTTAGTTGGCTTCCAACCCTGTATTGCGGAGTAACAAAAACATTGGCTCCATGTCCAGTAAAATTAACCTCGAATGAATTGTGTCTTTACACTTAATCTCGTCCAACTAACTGCCTAATTTCTTCAGGTAAATTGAAGAATTTCATATGACCAGTATTAAATAAGTTTACTGTAGAGTAAAGCATGAGTCACTGGGCCGTTTACGAGCCTCTAGTTATTAGCTGCTCAGTGATGGGACAATCGATTGATTTTTTTTTGACAGGTTGTTTTCCTGCTCACGTGGTTTTTACAATCGATTGAATCCACCAATTCAAAACAGTTGCTTGCATCTACGACGAAAAGTATGATTTCAATCCCTCTAATGCTTCTAAGCTTAGTGACATTTTAATTGTATTCTCCATTTTGCAACCTAATAAAATCGTTAAGTAATTTTATTTTTATAAGCAGTCCTTAAATAAAAAGGTCAAAAATAAGCATATTAATAAAATTAATGTAACTACTTGAAAGAAGTTTCTCTAAATTCTCGTCATTGGGAAACATGACAATTTCAATTAGGCGCCATTTTGTACTGGCTTGAGATAAAACTTGCAATTTTTGATATTCTTCTTTTATAGAGACCTTAAAAATATATTGGAGGCATGGGCGAAGTTGTGACTCTTCGCTAATAAAAAGTGCATTTTAGCGAATTTCCCTTATAGGGAAGAAGCTATTACCGTACCGTAGGTCTCATGGTAAGACAAGCCCGAGACCATGATAACTTTTTGTTTTGAGGTCCCCATATGCCAAAAACACCATTCGTTCAAATTTGTATGTATGTATATATATATGTGACCGTAAACACGATAACTCTTGTAAAAAAGGTCCGATCTTAATAAAATGTTGTATAAATGAGTAAAGTACCAGTTATTTGAACAAATTAGAAAACCAGACAAATCGCTCTATCCGAAACGAGTATTTTGTACTCCACAATTTTTTTTCGGTTTTAACATGTAATTTTTATTTTAATTAAATTTTAATTCATACCATTGAATTCAGCTTAAAAAACAAACAATTTGGTATTTACATCATACGTCAATTGGTTACTGAGATACTGAAAATGCTAAACACAGTGTGTTGTCTAATGCTATTCTTATGGACAAAAATACAAATTTGACATCTCGCTTATTTATGAACATAAACTGACGAAACTTTGTGTACGGCTTCACCTGGTTGTGGTTTGTTGTTGTTTGCACAAACAAAGTTTCGCCTATGGTTCCCATAGCAGCAAACCTAGGTATTCGGTCCCCATGTTATTCTTATGAAGTGATTAAAATGTTATATATCGCTTATTTATGAATGAATATGGATGAAAATTGGTATGTGACTTCACTTAGATGAGTTCTATTGATATTTGCATAAAAACCGTTATTCTGTGTTCCTTGTTGCAGAAAACCTGCGTACTCATCCCCAATGTTTTTCTTATGGTGAATAATTAATATTTTGAATATCACTTATTTGTGAAAATATATTTCTTGTGAATCCTGGTAAGTAGTTTAACATGTTATTAAGACATAAACATATTCAATATAAATTCACTGAGTATGCAGGTTAGCTGCGATGGGGGTGCTTATTTATTATAGAGGTGTGTTGAACTAAAATTGAAAAGTTGGACTCACGTGATATTTTTCTCTGGATTCTCAGCACCATAACAGCTCCCACACTTTGACACAGCCAGTGCGGTGTTGTTCTGAAAAGAAATTCTAAACTTATATTGTTTTCAACCTACTGGTTTCTGCATTTATAGCCAATTCTGAAAAAATATTCATAGGCTCTGTATTTGACAATTTTACAAGAAATCCAACTATTATAGAAATAACAGACTGCACCTCTATGGATAAGTTGGGGTTCTTAGAATCTCTTTATCTCTCTGATACAACTGTTATCCTTCATAATTATATCTGTCATGAAATATTTAAATTATCAAAAGGTGATATTGAAATCTAATAGCAAACATTTTGTCTTTGTTTTCTTTATTGGTGAACATCTTAATTGCCATAGTTAAATTATGGTTAAGACTAAATTAAATTGATAGAGTATATAATACTAATAACGAGTTCGCATGCAGCACGCTGACGTGAGGGAAGTGAATTTTCTCATAAAAAACTTTTGAAACTCAAAATCAGTGTAAAAACATACATTTGTCCAATTTTTATTGAAATCTGAAAACATTGATTTTTTGGCTGTTCTGATACTCCTGGTTTCATTTACTTGCAAAGCTGGGATTACAATTTTGCGCATTATAAGGTTAGGAGAAGGTCCAAGGCAGGCTTGAAAGTAGGTGTGAGGTTGCTGGGGACGATAAAAGTACTCTAACAAAGGAATAACAGGTCTTTTTTAGTGTAAAATCCCCATAAGACAACGTACTGTGCTTAGTCGAAACACATTTTCTTTAATAACTCGATAAATATTTATGCTAGAATTATGAGAGGGCTTAAAACTTTCGCCTCACTAATTCCCATCTTTTTACATGCATTAATTTTACATCCGGGGCTTTTCTGACCCTTTTTGGGCCCAAAAACTCGAAATTTGAAAGATTAATCCAAAAAAAAAGGGTTTAGAGTTTTCCGATCATTTTGCCCAACGAACTTGTCCAACTGATTACAGAAAGGAACGTCCCTACCAAATTTGAAGTTAATCGGACAAAAAATGTGACCGCTAGAGTGCATACACATATATATATATATATATATATACATATATATATAAAATTTTGAACGACCCCCCAAAACGTGTTCAAGGGGTCACGTTAGGAACTTCTATGGTGGTCCCGGGCTTAAGTTTCACCGTGCGGGTCATGCTAATAGTTCACTTTCAAAAGGAAATTCACTAATAACTGATAGAATTTTGATTAATTAAATCCTTGAATCTTACAAAATAAACTTCATCCAATCTTGAAACCAGAACATTTTTAATTTATATTATATTTTCATTGTTATTTTCATTTAAAAAATCTTCAATTTTGTATGGACATTTCTCAATAAGGTATTGCTTTAATTTATTTTTTAATTGTTTTATGTTATTTAAAGATTTTATTTCTGAAGGAATTTTATTGTAAATTTTGATTGATATGTAGTCTGGGCATCTTTGTCGGAATGTTGAATTTGGATGTGGCAAGTCTACATGGTTGAGATTTCTCATGTTATAATTATGAATTTGTCTTCTCAATGAAAATTTATCAAGGTTCAAATGTACAAAACTTACTGCTTGTAATATAAAAATTGACAATAATGTTAGAATATTTAATTGTTTGAGTAGTTGTTTGCACTATGTTCTTCTGAGACTTGACAAAGTGTTCTTATAGCTTTTTTCTGCATTTTAAATACAATTCTGGCATTTGGGCTTGAACCCCATATAATTAGTCCATATGATATATGTGAATGGATATAAGCATAATATACTATTTTATTTATGTCTAAAGTGCAACATTTAGAAAAAAAGATTCCTGAACTGATTTTTTTGCAAATTTTATCAATGTGAGATAACCATGAAAGATTTGGTTGTAATGTTAAACCAAGAAATTTATACTCAGTTGCCAGTGGTATAATAATAATAATAATAATATTTATTTGCCGAAAAACAATTATAAATTGTGTAGGCTTTTACAACAAAATATCTTAAGTCTAAAAAAATATTTCACCTTAAATTTTCTATTTTTTCATGTTATCTTATTTTTTAAATTTTTTGGTTCTTCTTTAAAAAATTCATCCAATGAAAATAAAGGATTGTTCATTAAAATTTCTTTTACTTTTCTTAATTCTGTTCTTCCAATTACTTCAATTTTGTGAATTTTTTTAATTTGATTTATGACTCTTCCCATCATGTATTGGGGTGAATTTTCATATGTAGTGGTTCTGTGGATTTGATGTTGAATGATGAATTGTTTTCTAGTGTGATAATTATGATTATGTTGTAATTCTTTTATTTCACTTCGTTCATTTACATATAATTTCAAAATTTCTATAATATAAAGTCCAAAAATTGTTATAATTTGAGTCTTTTCAAAGAGTTTCCGACTTGGCTCATCGTGTTTGGCATGCATAATAATTCTTATTGCTCGTTTTTGTAATTTAAAAATTTTCTTTTGGTTCTCCTTAGATGTGCCGAACCATACAGGGAGGCAGTATAGTAATATACATTGAAAATAAGAGTAATAAACAATTTTTAGGTTTTCAAAATTGAAGCAATTTGCTAATACTCTCAGATTAAAGCAGTCAGAGTTTAATTTGTTCATGATTTTATTTATTTGAGTATTCCAGTTTAAGTGGTTATCTAAAGTTATTCCTAATAAATTTATTTCAGAGACCTCAGAAATTTTTTCATTTTCTAATTTGATATTTAATAATTTGTCTTTAGATTTTTTAAACTGGAAGTGAAGAATATTCGTCTTGGATTTATTCAATAATAGACCATTTGCAATATACCAAGAATTTAACTCATTTAAAATCAAGTATTGTAAAGTGGGCAAGTTGAACAAGTTGAATTGTTTCATTATTAAACTGTTTATTATATTGTAAAGCTGAAGATTTCAAATCATTTACTACAGTAGAACCTCGATAACACGACTCTCAAGGGGATCTCTAAAATAGTCTTCTTATCGAGGTGCTCTTGTAATTGAGGGTCGTGCTATCAAGGTGGTTTTCACAACAAGACGTGCTATCGAGGTCACAGACTTCTTACTATACCAAGCACATTTTTTAAGAAACATTTCTAATAAGTTTTGTTTTAAGTAGAAAATTACTGTATAAATCAGTCATAAATAAAAGAACGCACGTACAAGTAAAACAACCTTCTTTATTATTGCCATACAACAATACAATTATAGTAATTAAAACAAGTATTAAAATTGATTGAAAGATAATAGGCCTAGTAAAGTTTATAATTAGGCTGTAATATTCATTTTACAAAATTCATGTTACCGTAAATTGTTCATTGTAGGCCTACTACTGTGAGGAGTTCTTACTCAATAAATACTTTGCAGAACTTACGGCAGTAAGAAAAAAATCAACCGACTGAGTTCAATAAAGTATAGAGTTAATAAGCTCGAAATACAGTAGGCCTACCTTAACCTATTGTGAAATACGCAATAAAATAATGTTAAAAAATGAAAATCTACATATTGTCTCTGTGCTGTACTGTTACTGTACTCTACTGGATAGCATGCGATGATGCGACTGATCTGATCCGTGATGGATAAGGAAAGGTCGGAAAGGGAAAGAGGGGTAGGAAAGGGGTTTTCCTGTTGAGACCTGAGCCCAAGACGTCGTTGTTTACTTCAAAACATCCGTTCTAACCATGGGAACTATGCGTGAGAAAGGTTGAGTCGTGCTATAAAGTTTCCGTAACGCAAAATGGTGCGCTATTGAGGTTAGAGTCGTGAAATAAAGGTTCACTTAACCAGTGTGTTATTGAGGAGGGAGTCGTGCTATAGAGGTCGTTATTTGAAAAGACGCGATATAGAGGTTTATTTATTAGTAATATGAAATGACAAAAAGATGTGCTATCGAGGTATTTATTTGAAAAGGAGTCGTGTTATAGAGGTATTTATAACATTGAGTGTTATGGGAGATTCACGGGGATTAGAAAATCAGAATTGTTATCGAGGTTTTCGTCTTATCGAGGGTCGCCGTAGCGAGGTTCTACTGTATCAAACTGTTATCCGTAAACCATTGTTCCATTTTAGAAATTTGAACGAAAGAAGATATTTCTAATTGATTGTTTGAACTTTCGGTAATATTGAGAGTTGTATCATCTGCAAATAGTATTGCTTCTCCTTTATTTACCACGGATGGTAGATCATTCATGTAGATAATGAAAAATAATGGTCGTAAAGTATAAGCTTGTGGTCTTCCATGAATTATATCAGATGATATTCTTGATTTTGTTGAATGGGATAAATCAAGAAATATACTAAGAGATGGAAGATCTGTATCAATGTTTATCATTACACTTGTTACTAGTTTATATATCGCATCAATTGTAGATTTGTTTCTTTGAAATCCAAATTGATCTGGGTTTATTATTGATTGTTCTATAATATAGTTCATCATTTGGTTATGAACAATTTTTTCAAATATTTTAGAAAAAATTGTGGTCAAAGCAATTGGATGTATATTATTAATTTTAAATCCTTCTTTTTTATTATTGGGACTATTTTAGAGAGCTTCAGGTGTTCTGGAAAAATGCCTGATAAAAATTAATTATTCAAAATAAATGTTAGAAGGGAATGAACAGGGCACTAAGTTTGAAAACAAGAGAAGGAATATCGTCTGGACCAGCGGTCAAAAAGTTGCCAAGGTTCCTTATAACAGAGTCAACTTCAACTGTAACCTCAAGGAAACATGACAAGGAGTGATTGGGAGAGTTGTCACAAATATAAACAGGAGAAGGGGTCTTTAGACCTTTTTCATTTAACATATTTGGAATAATATTGTAGAAGTATTCATTAATGTTTCCTGCAATTAGTTGAGGGTCAGATAATTTATTACCATCCATTAAGGTAAAAATCTCTGAATTATCAGATTCATTATTGTTGCCAACTTATTGGTTAGTAATTTATCATATTTTTCTTGGTTTGTTGATGGCTTTTTTGACAGAAAATGAGTAGTATTTTATTTTAGCTGCTTTCCGTACATTGTTATAGATTTGTTAGTATAATTTAAAATAATTACCAAATTCAGTGGATTTATCAAATTCTTCTTGAATATAATGACTTTATATGTTGTCTTGATATTTTTATTCCTTTAGTTATCCAAGCACTTTTCCGTTCTATTTTAGGTGTTATTGGAAAACAAGTATCAAAATGATGTTTAAATATATTATGGAATGCATTAAACTGATCATTGATGGTTAACCCATTGGCGTAGACATACGAGCAGGTCTCGTTCCTTACTTGTAATTTTATTAACGTGTGAATTGGAGTATAAAATTGGTGTTTTTAAATGGATTAATGGCATATTTTAATTAAAATATTGTTTTCTTTCAGTTTAGAGGGCACACACACAGTAGACATAAGTAAAAATTAGCAAAATCAGTGTTGACCATGTGCAAGTCTCAAAGAATTAACCGATCCCGTCAACTTCCAAGCAAGCCTGCCACCGTTAATTTTACTTGGGCCCTCCCACCAACGTTGCCACAGACGGTTAACTCATTGAGAGTTGCACAACTGGTCAGTTTTGGTCGTGTGCGGGAATCGAACCCACGAACATCGTATCGCCACCTGGCCAAGGTGTTTCCACGACGTAGCCAACTCAGCTAACACGACCAAAGGCCTGGCGGCGATATTAAGGGTTTTCAGTCAGTCCGCACCCCTAGCGGATAGAACCGTAGACGCCCGCGGTCATTAGTTACATATTTTGCTACTAGAGTGCAGCACCAATCAATTCCCGTTATAGGCTACTACAAATAGAATAAAATTACTACCTCAATGGGTTAAAGCATTATATACTACACCCCGTGACACTTCGTTCATGGATGATTTAAAATTACTAATATTGGTTTCATTGAATTGCCTTTTATAAATATATTTAGATGTACAGTAGAACTCCGAATATCCGAATTAATTGGGGATCGGGCCGATTCGGATATGCAGAAATTCGGATAATCAGGTATACCTCGGGAATTAAGCAAAAACATCACCATATATTAAAGAACGGTGAAAGAACAGAAGCGACTGTTGATAAGCAGGGCGGGAAGGGGGTATGACTCATTGTTCCCTGCGAAAATATCACGCTGGAAGGTAACAGCGCAGGCTTTTATTTTAGCGCTCATGAAGCCGTAGTAACGGAACGGCACATTATCGCTACACGCGCTCCCGCGTATTTCTATTATTTCACTCAAAATCGATTCGGATAATTGGAGATTTGGATAATTGGGGATAATTGGATTTCTACTGTATTGTCTTTATTTGAACTACATTTTATTGTTATTGACTGTCCTGTGTGGTGATACGGCAGAATCTATTACATCTACTGATTGTCTATCATTTGGCTCATAATTAGTAGCAATGTTGTCAATAATTGAAATTTATTTGGTTGTGATTCTATTAGTAATTTTACTTCAATACAATTTAACATGTACTGAGGAATGAAACACACTGTCTAATTAATAACTAATAGCATTGAATAAGGAAATTTGTTTAGTATATCTTGAAACCAAAACATTAAACTCAATGCTAAACTGCTCCCAAATCAATATAACTACCGTATTATTTTTCAATGTATAACTTTTAAATAGAATTTAGTTACCTCTGCCTTATGAGTCCCCAGATCTGTAACAAACAAAATTATTAATACAAACTTCACATAAAAATAAGATATTAATCCAATTTATATATCTGTTTAAACAGTATAGAGTCAAGTTTTCTAATTGAGACAAAATAAATCACCAATACCTTTTTAATGGAAAAGATATATAACAACCCTTAATCCAAAAATTTACTACACTAATCATTTCACTAGTGTCCTAGTTTTGTCCAAAGGAAAAATTTGAAAAAATTCCCGCTCCTCCTCAAAAAATACTTTAAACACATTCCTGCACAGTTTTATGAACCGGTAAGCTATTCAAAATTTACTTAAAACTATTAAAACAAATCTCTAGAACGGATATATAAATAATAACATAGTCAGTAAAAAGCGTAAATAGTGACCAAAATGATGTTGTCAAAAATCAGTTATCATTAATAACCACAGAAATCACAACCGTTGTATTTCTGTGTTGGTTTATGGTTTATTTCTACCTTACATTTTGAAAGATTAGATGTGAATTGGTAATGTATAAAGTACCTGTACCAACACCAAGACACAAGCAGAAGAAAAGTTATTACTACACATGCGAAAACCAGACACCATGATCTTTAGAAAGTATCTACTTATTTATTTATTTTTAGTTGTTCTTATATTTTATATATACTTATTTCAAACTTACTTTCTTCCTTTTTTGGATCTTCAATTGGGTTTCCAGCCAGGTCCAAGCGGCGTTTGAAAATACTGTGTTCAATGTGTAAATGTTGCTCACCAGAGGAGTCCATCGCGTCAAGAGCGAGATCTGAAAACGTGGTACTAAAATGTAGCAGAAATCAGTGTCAATTCTTATCCCTCTTGGAAGGGAGCATAAAATGGTTTCCCCTTCGAGTTAGATGACATGAAACTTAAACATAAATGTTTACACATTTAGATTGTGTGACTATTAGTTAGACCTAATTATTGTTTCAGTAAAAGTTAGTCCAAACAATTTGTCAATATAACTTTTTCCTCTAATCGAATAAGTGCCATACATCGCTCCGAAATGTTTAGCTCTGAGCAGGCATAACTCCATCAAAACTGTCGTAGTTGTGCATTTAAGAAATTTGTCAGTCGTAGTTATGCACTTTTTGATAAAAACTGTCAGAGTTAAGCATGTCGGAAAAATGCATAGCATTCAAAATTCATAGTTCGACTTGGTAAAACTATCAGGAAACACGTCTCTGAAGGCAAACAAGACCATAACTCCATAATGTACAGTTACAAAAAGTGCTGAGGAATTAGACGTTACTTCGACACAATATTTATAGTCAGGCATAACTCAAGCTTCTCCCTGCTAGGGATAACGTGGGATGTTAAACTCCGCCCACTGCCCAATGGGAAGGAGTGAGGGGGGCTCATTTAGTTTCAGAGTCAGAAACCACTACAGCGCCAGCGTGAGGGCCGAACGAGCTCCAGTACAGGGTGAATCCTCGTTTGTATGGGGTAGCTGTTGCATAGCACTGAACTTTAAAAAAATAAGCTATTAATCACAAATTTAGGCCCCATTCACCTAGCCTACAAGATCTCATTTTAATTTTATTTCCATTAATGTTTACTGTAACGATTGAGCTGAAATTTTGCAGGGAGATTAGTATCCACTATCAAACATAGGCCAAATGCCGATCAGAAAATTCTTTCCGACTCCAACCCTTTGCCTTTAAAATTCCCATGTTGATCTTATAGATATAAATATATTTACTGGTCTAATTGAGCTGTAATTATATAGAAAGATAGGCGATTAAACCTACATTTAGTGCAAGTGCACGTCAGAACCCAGCTGACAGTATCAGCTGCCTACCAACTCGCAAGTTACTTGGCTCCATGAAAACCAAGCCTGAGCAGACGGTTCCTCGGACAGTTTAAAAGAAGCCTCAACACAGAATGCAGCACTCATGTTACAATAACAAAATTGCATGTCATGTTTTATTTATAGTTATTATTATTCACTTAGCCCTTAACCTCACCATAAAAGTATCAAAGCAGGGCAGGGGGTCGGATTCATCATGTAACTTAAGGCTTCATATAATCCACCTTTACCCTTGTTTTCAAACATTTAATACAGCATTAAACACTTCACGCGGAATATCTTGACCTGTGCCTTACTCCACTGCCGGAGTGACTGAGATAACCGGCTGGGTCATCTCAAGCTTCAGTTGTGCCGTTGACGGTTATATTACCGCTTGTATCTATACTAATAAAGTAGTCGCATGTATAACAATCTTTAAACAGTATTCTTAGCCAGGATCTGTTCATGACAGAATGAAGATTAACTATTGTAATCTTTGTAAATAAATCATGTTTTTAATTCATAAAGTTATAATTATGATACCATGCCTTAAAACTTGCAACAACAATTTTGCCAAAAGGGCGACGTTATTTACAGTACTGACGAACATTTATTTTGTTTACATAACAACAATATTACGATTAATTGACTGAACAAATGTGGTGTAAACAGATGGCAGATTTCGACTGGTGTCTAAATCTCGCTATACTCCAACTGTTTGAACTGAAAACAGTTCCCACAGGTACAAGATATTCGGTACTTTGGTATTTATACGGATGCCACCCTTATACAGCGCGCTGCGGCAGTTATGTTAGAATGGGTTATGATAAAAATGATAGTAGGACTTTCCTTGTTTTGTTCCTTGTTTTGATACCTGATGAGTCATACTTCAGGCCACCAAACCCCCTCCAAATAGGCCAAGGTCAGGTCGTTGACCGGAGCGTGCGCATCACCTGTCACCGCCTGTATCTGGGCCAGTGTCATGAGTGATTTATTGCCGTGCACTACGTTACATTTGTTTTCATAATGAGTGACGTTCTTTTGGTGTGGGATTTACCTCGAAATGAAGAGGAAACCGTACGTATTTTTATGATAACCCATCCTAACATAACTGCCGCAGCGCGCTGTATATTTGGCGGAGTACATGTGGCGATCGGGTGTGGCTGCTAGCGGCGGCGACGCATTCAACACGATCCTAGCGGACATCGCTGTCTTTTGGGAGGCACAACACAAAGACCGCTCATCAGAATGATGTAAAATTTGTACAGTAAGTCAATAAAAGTACGTTTTTTCGAATTATGTAGTTATCCTTTGTATCCGGTAAAAATTTAACCTCCAAAACTAGTGGCATCCGTATAATACCAAAGTACCAGATATTCTGTGTCAAGTGTAATCTTGAAAAGATTTCAGTTCATGAAATCATTGTCCCTTGTATTTATAACTAATGTTGTCAAAGAACGTACAGAAACTACTTACAATCACAGGACACTGCTGGCACTATAATGTCAATGTTGATCTGCAGCTTGCTACCACTTGAAGTATCGACCACTATCGTCTCCACTGTTTCATTATTAAAGGTAAATTCGTAGACTCGCTTACTGAGCAATATTGCAATGACTATCCAACAAAGTATGGAAGCTGAAAGGTAACAAAATTATAAGTTTTTGCACTGAGTACGTAAGATAAAGATAAATATAAAATATTAATGAAAATTAAACTTTTTTTTGACAGGGCTTTTCCTCAAAAAGCGCCTCAATATTAGTAATATTGATAATGAATATTAATAATGGTTAGCGTCTTAGATTTTGGTGCAAGAGAGCACCGGTTCAATTCCCGGGACGCCCATATGACTTTGACAAGTTTAGACCGTTGCCTTCTAACATTAAATACAAAATAGGCCTACTACTGGTAAATAAAAACCGTTCCTAACAGTTTTCTGCATCACATTTAACTCAGGGTATTCTTCTCTTTTCTCGTGAATCATTATTATTACCTGCGGTACTTGTAATATACAGTACATATATATTGATTAAAGTGGTAATCCCATAAATGTCTGGGTGGAGCATTAGGAAACCAAAGCCTTTGTAATAAATTATTTATTACTAAATGAATTGTTTAACATTACCTCCCCAGCCATGTAACTTAGAGTTAGACCTGCTTCAGCAAAATCATGAAACAATGTTTTGGGAATGTCAAATATGTAGACCAAGATAACATTATATTAACGTGAAAGGACTACTGAGAAAGTATTTTATTTTATAATATTTTTGCCTGTCTGCCCCAGTAAGTTTAGTAATTTTATCACAATTTTATTAAATTACAACAGTCCAAACCTCCAAAGTCATGCTGCCAGCCCTTTTGCACCAAAATCCAAGACGGTTGCAGTTTAGTTTGTCACACCCCACATTCATTTGATTGAAAATATCGATAATAAGAATTATGGTTTAGTATCAGCTATGATTGTATTAGGCCTACATAATTTATAAACACAAGTTACTATATTTAGGACTAGAATCTTCATGTTAGTCAGTGGGTAGTGGAGCGGAAACGCATGGGAACGGCGTATTTTTGATCAAATTATTTCTATCGAAGGGTAGACTTTCATAAGCAGAACGATATAAAAAAATGAATGAAATTGTTCGATACGGTATATCATAAGGTCGATGATATATTTATTACCAAAATATTTTATAGTCTGTTTATTAGTTATTACGTCATGTTTGTTTTTCGATTAAACTTAAAATAAAATGAAATAAACAAACATGACGATGACATGACATGATAATGTTGTTCCTGGCAATAAGTTTACATGTTTTAAGTAATAGTGGACTCAACATTTGTTATCTGGACAAAGTTTAAGTCACCTAAACTGAAACATAACATAACTGCAACCATAACCGAATAACCTAAATAATCGTTATATCGTATTGAACAATGTAATTTGGTTTTTTAAATCGTTCCGCTTATGAAAGTCTACCCATATCAAATGAAACAATCTAGGTTACTCAATATATTGATATATTAAATCGGTTTTTCAATCAAATGAATGTGGGACGTAAACTAAACTGCAGCCTCCAAGACGCTGACTATTAGTTTGGCGTGACACTCAACATACACTCGTGCTGTAGCCTATCACAAAATTTTGTATATTAAACTAATCAAAACACACTTTAGGCCTACAAATCTGATTTTAAAATTTTATATTTTATAGGTGTTATTATACCATTAAATAAAAAAAAACTGCTTAACCAGTTAAAACCAGGCAACAAGGTTTTACAGGTTACTAGGTTACTGATCAACAAGGGTTTTCTTAATAAATAAATAATTAATAAAATAAAAACTTTAACATTGCAAATTATACTAAAGTGAGTATGGCCCTTTATTGGATTGTTTATACAAACTGTGGCTGCGGTTCTTTTTATTTTCTAATACAGTACTCGATCAACACATTATATTATAGAACCATGGCCTATTGATGAAATATCATACCTGTGCCTCCTGATACTGTTTTCACTCTAAAATCTTCAATAGGCTTTGAATAGGCGTCTAACTGTTTAAGCGTCTCTATACTGGGCTGAAGTTTCTTCAAAAAATTCATTTTTGTATATTAAACGAGGTAATTTACCTTTTAAATACTAAATTTTGGTCTCTTAACCTAAGAGAAAACACGTAAACAAATTATTGAAGCAGGCGAAACACGGCCCGGTTTTGACATTCTGTTTTTGACACGCCGCCACGCCGATCCAAAGACAGCTCATTAGGAAAAGTTGTATTTTGTATTATTTACCAATGTATTCAATATATTCATCCGACATGGTTTATATATATTTTAAAGTGAATATATGACTATCTAGCATGTGAAAAAGACAAAATATTACTTAAGTATAACTACATAACAAATAATAAATAACTAATATATAAATAAATATTGTTTTATTATATTTCAATGGCAAAGCCATTTACATACTCAGGGACAGATTTAGGATCTGCAGCCCAGGATTAGAGGTTCTATTTATTTACTGAAAACTGTTTAGACATTTAACTATTCCTTAAACAACTTAACTTATTGATATTGGTATTTTTCAACAGTAACAATTACAAATGTTTTGTATGAATATATTTAAATAATTAAATTGTCATAGGGCTTCTTGACTAAAGGAGCCAGTTCGTTGGCATTATATTATATACTCCTCCTTTATTCGACTTTTCTTATTCTTCCTGATTGATCCCTCTCACCCCACCAACCAATTCTCTTATTTCTCTGATGACATTATAATGATATTGATAAGTGCAAGTGCATAGTTCTAAAATTTCATGAAAGTATAAAATGTTTTGTATTCCACTGGGTTCCAGGCCATGTATGTATTAAATCAATGAAATTGTCGAAAAACTTGCTAAGGAAGCAATTATAGATGATGAAATGTTAAATGATATTCATATCCCCATAACAGACTATAGACAGAGTAGAAAGAAACGGCACAAAGAAGTATACAACAATATAGTTACAAACTCGACAAAGGCACAATGGTATAAAGTTATTCAAAATAGTATTCCCAGTAGGCCATGGTTTATACAATCAAAGTTGACAAGACACGAAATAATAAATAAATGTAAACTGAGATTTGGTCATGCCAGGGTGAATAAGTACCTTCACTCAAAGAATATATACTTCACACCTCTGTGCCTTAACTGCATTCTAGGGCAAGATGAAACCCTACAACACTTATTCTGGGAATGCCCAAATTACGATTATTTCAGAAATACATGCCTCAAAGAAACGTTTACACCGTTTAAAACAAGTCTTGTAGAATCATTAAAATCAAATGATGATATAATTTTTAAAGAAATAAACAAGTTCTTGATGGAAATTAAAAGGAATATATAACAAGAGACACTGTACACATATATGTTATCCACTCTTGGGATTCTTCATCCGTGGCCCAGCTCCCCATTTCTGGTTGTTAGATTAGCCTGATGGGTCCCTGGCGAAGAAGACTACCTATCTATCACCATCCTTAAAATTCCTTTGAACCTATAGTTATTCCTATCTTTTTACACAATCAGAAACAGAGCTCATTGCAAATCATGAATTTGAAACGGAAATTTACTATCACAACTCACAGCAAAGATCTGTGATACTAATATTATTAATCGTCATTCAACAACCATTAATTGTTTACACTATCAAGAGGAAGCAACCACTAAAACGAATGAACTTCGAAGCTCCATGGCTTAAAACTTAGTTTGCCTTTGGCAACTTAGATTTAAAAAGTTTAAAAAAAGTGTAAGTGCAGTGCACCAACACAACACCAACCAAAACCAAACCAACTAACTAACCCAAAGGGGGGCCAAGGGCCAAGTTATGAGGTTATGTTCGTGAGTTTTGAATTTTTATACAATGATTGAAATTTAATTGTCACAGATTTATTACGTTCATTACCTACTTCATAGTTTATTTTTTAAACATGATTTATTCTGAAGTACTTTTAAATTATTTTGAAGTATTTATCAAGTCATTAGCTGAAAATTCAAACATGATTTTACCGGCATTTGCTATGTTTTCAGTAGCAATGCTAGCATTTGGAAAACTCTACTATAAAATAAGGCAAGTCTTTAATTTCCAATATATTATTATGTTATAAGGAATATATTTAATTTGTATACCTTACATGTAGGACTTCCCGTATTGTGTAGACCACATAGGCCTAGGTAACCTGCATGAATCCTTATGCAAAATAACATTGTAAAATATTTTTCTTGAATATGCTTTTAAAATTATTTAGTTTTTGTATTTATTTTGTTTTGATTAGCGAGAACAGGGTACGTTATCAGTAACTGACGGGACATCCTCTAAAGTCTGAAATAATGAGGTTTTTCCTTCCTAATCGAGTTAAAACCTAGAACAGTTTTCTAAAAAGGATAATATTAAATTTATGGGTACTTTGGTATTATACGGATGCCCCCTTATACAGCGCGCTGCGGCAGTTATGTTAGGATGGCTTATCATAAAAATGATTGTAGGACTTTCCTTGTTTCGTTTCGAATCGAATGATACCTGATGAGTCATACTTCCGGCCGCCAAACCCCCTCCAAATTGGCCAAGGTCAGGTCGTTGACCGGAGCGCTCGCATCACCCGTCACCGCCTGTATCTGGGTCAGTGTCATGAGTGATTTATTGCCGTGCACTACGCCCACTACGTTATATTTGTTTTCATAATGAGAGACGTTCTTTTGGTGTGGGATTTACCTCGAAATGAAGAGGAAACCGTACGTATTTTTATGATAACCCATCCTAACATAACTGCCGCAGCGCGCTGTATATTTGGCTGACTGCTAGCGGTGGCGACGCATTCAACACGATCCTAGCGGACATCGCTGCCTTTTGGGAGGCACAACCAAAGACCGCTCATCAGAATGATGTAAAATTTGTACAGTAACTAAATAAAAGTACGTTTTTTCGAATTATGTAGTTATCCTATGCGGAGTACAAGTGGCGATCGGGTGTGGCTGCTAGCGGCGGCGACGCATTCAACACAATCCTAGCGGACATCGCTGCCTTTTGGGAGGCACAACACAAAGACCGCTCATCAGGATGATGTAAAGTTTTTACAGTAGGTCAATAAAAGTACGTTTTTTCGAATTATGCAGTTATCCTTTGTATCCGGTAAAAATTAACCTCCAAAAATAGTGGCATCCGTATAATACCAAAGTACCAAAAATTGAATTGCACTGACTATCTTAAAAGAGTTTAATCTGCGTGCAGACATTAATAATTTTGTTAAAACCAACTGCCCGCCACCATAAGCCAATAGGCCTGAGCAGCGATCTAAAAACAGTGAAGCACAGTTAACAGAAATAGTCACATGGGCCATGACCGCTCGCAATACCATAGCAGCCAGCCGGGATCAAACCTATGCTTGACTACAGCTGAATTGCGAGGCCAGCACTCTCCTTTTGCGCTATCGCTTCCGTTAATTAATATATATATATATATATATATATAAAACAAAATGATTAAATGAATGCTCATTGTTTTTCGCAGCAAATGCATGTAAAGCTTCTTTAAGTCAGTGGAACTCTGTTTCTTAAACTCTTTGCTATCAGGTTTTATATTTTGCTAGTACGGTACGACTTTGTAAGATGTCAATACCTTTTAATCTGTCATCAATTAATTAATTTAATGTTCCTTTCTGCAACTTAGGGGGGCATTGGTCTATATGGCAGGGATTCAGCTGAGAAAAAAATTCTTTGAGCAAAAATGCTACAAGCTCTTAGAGACTTGTAGCAAAAATATTTTCCTTTTCGCATTTTTATGGTGTGTCATTTTTTGGTCTTAAGTTGTTTTTTGCTTGTATTTGTTTTTAAGGTTTAGCATTTAAATACCGTACGGTAATATATAATTCAGCAGAGTCTACTTTTCTTGGTAACTTATCCATTTTAACCATTAAAGTCTTAATGGAAATATACTAAACATTCTATAATAGAATAGGCCAAATATGGCACCAGAACAACTAAAACTCAATCACCCCAAACGTTCATTACACACTCTGAAACATAACCTCAAAGCATATCGCGATCGCATTTGCGCATTACCAATTTTGAGTTGTCTGTTTTCGCTAAGGTACTCTACACTTTCACCCGATCGTTGAGATTTAGAGCGACTCGTGCTCGTGTAACCGGACTGCCGTTAGTCGAGGCCGCGAGCGGCACTAAGTATGGAGGACCTGCCGCTCGTCTCCTTTGACTCGGTCACAAAAACCGACAAGAGTCGGTGCGATTGCGAGGCGAGCGCAGTCATCCCTTCGGTGGCGAACTAGCACTCGACATTCTCGCATTCGCCGATTCGCTCCGCTAGACTCAGCTTCTACAGAGTGTGCGCCAAACCGAGTCACAGCGGAGCGCATGACGTCTGCTAGGGGGTTAGCTACTGTCACTACAAATGTCATTTCAGTAACTCGCCCGTTCTGTTTACACGGTACGCAGTTGAAATGGACATCAACTGTTTACGTAATGTAGGCTCGTCTCCTCTACCACTCGCTCAGAGGCGATCGGTAAAGTGACGTAGTGCAACCAACGCAACGTTAAGCCTATACAACATCCCACCTACTCTTCTAATCTTTTTGGTTGTGGATCGTGATCACGGACTTTTAATACAATTTATATTGTTAAAACCAGATTTTCTGCAATAAAATTTAAAAATGTCTTACACTTTTCTTTGTAGCAAAAAAGCGACAGCCTGCCCAAATATTGTCGCATTTTCGTGGTGCATGTCGCATTTTGCGACAAATGCGACCGCAGCTTAAACCCTGCTATATGGAGCTCGTTATACACTGTACACCATATAAATCTAGTTAGGCTTAGTTAAATCATTTTGACAATTCTCTATGTACAACATAGTATATTTGCTTAATGGAGAAATCAAATTCTGAATCTGACATTGCAACTCTTGTTTCTAGAAACTGGAACAGTGTGCATGGTCACAAGCATCCAGCTAATGGATTGACCATCGCTGCACACTACCATAACATTCAGAAGCCGGGCAACTTGATTCCACATCTTTTTATATGCTAATTTAGGTTTCTCGCCTTGAAACCGGGGTCCAACACGATTTCAATTTCCTGCAATCGAGATGGATGAAACAATGTTGCAGTGTATAATAGGGACCTAAAGTTCTGTTGACATAATTATGAAATTTGTTGCTATTTTCTTTTTTCAGGATCAAGTTTCCCATCAAAGTCAACTGCTGGTTTTGCAACTCCAACGCCAGTGTTCCGTACAACAGTGCCAACTCGTGGTACTGCTCTCACTGTGACCAATACAACGGATTCTACTCGGTGAGTTTGCCGTTTAAAACTAATGAAATTTAGAAAACCTACAGTTATTCACTAGGCCAACCTCTTAGAGAACAAGAGTCATTCAAATTACCAAAGGCAGCAGGCAGGTAACTTTTATCCTTCTGCGAAATACAATCATACGCTGGATAACGTATTTAATACTAAACAGTTCTGAGGATAAAGCAAGAGACAAATTTTGTAAACAATAATCTTTTTTTCTGTCCACAGTAGTGTGCAGTTGCAAAATGTATAATTTTGTGAGCGCTTTAATTTGTCATAATACCTAGACAAACCAGCTAACTTACCTGCTCTAATTCTAAACTGCCTCACACTGTCCCCTTGAATTTGGTGTCAAAATATATTCTATATTAGGCCTATAAAGACTTCAATTTTTTAGGTTACAGTATCTTCTTTTAGTAGGGACACTTAATTTGAGTTTCTATGTTGAAATATATTGTTTGATAATGGTGAGTTTATGATGTTTAAGAAATTATATTAATCTCTTCATAACAAGTTCAGTTTATTTAAAAAAAATAAGGATCTGTTGAAGGGCCTCTATTGGGGACAATGAACAGAGTCTCTTGTAAGTATGTCATATTCTTGGCTTTCAATTTACTGATATAGTAACATTTAATATCTTAATCTTACTTCAAAACAAAGAAAGTAAGCTAGGCCAATGAGAATTATAAACATATTGTTTGAGCTGCGCTCAAACTTATCAATAATATAAAAACAAATTATTTCTGTAAATTTGAATACTTACACTTGAATTACAAAATTTAGAAGAAATTTAATTCCTTATTCAACCTTAAATACATCTATCAGGCCTATAAGCTATTTAAATTGCTGGTTAGGCCTATATTTAATTGGTTACTAGCCAATGTATAGTTATCTGCAAACTCGGTTTAACATCCTTGTATACCACACTACAAAATACCCCCGTAGCAGCAAACCTGCGAATTTCCAATGCATATATATGTGTCTTAATACCACATAAAGCCAGATACCAAGTTTCATCAATATACATTTATAAATAAACGATTTATGTCATTTTCATTATCCATAAGAATAACATGGCGGCTGAGTATGCAGGTTTGCTGAAACAAGGAACACAAAAAATGGGATTTAATACAAATATCAATATAACTCAACTAGGTAAAGCCGCATACCAAGTTTTATTGATTTATGTTCATAATTAACGGTGATAACCTTTTACTTATTCTCCTTAAGAATAACATGGGGCTGAGTACGCAGGTTTGCTGCTACGGAAACTATCAACCAATAAATTGTTTTTTTGTGCAAATATCAATAGACCACAACGATATGAAGCAATATACCAAGTTTCTTCAGGCTTAGGTGATAAATTAGCGAGGTATACAATTTGTCTTATTCCCCAAAAGAATAACATTGGACGACGACCTGTGTTTAGCACAATGGTGAAAAGTAAAATTTGATTTACTAAAATATTTTATGTAAAAAACTCAGCAAAAATTTTTTTGGTACAAAACCCCGCCGAAATACCCCTTAGGATGGAGCGATCTGGCTGGTTTCCGATCTGAACTCATAAATGTTGTTTAACATGTTTGTACCAACTTTCATCAAAATCGGACCATTTTTACTAGAGTTATCGCACCCACGGACACACACATATATATATATATATATATATATATATATATATATATATACAGATATATATAATACAGTTTTGAACGGATGGTGTTTTTGGCATCTGGGGACATCAAAACGAAAAGTGATCATGGTCATAGGGGAAATTCACTACAAAAGGTACCTATTCTGAAAAACATATCGTAGACCTGTGAACTTCAAAATAAATATCTTCTAAAATTCAAACTGTTCAAGTAAGATTTGTTATACTGTTGTATAGTGTGTATATAGTTTGGAACTAGTTTTTATAGACCTTTTTGATAATCTAAGTGCAGAAATCTGAAATACAGTAGACTCCCTCTAGTTCAGCTTCGGTTGGTTCGGCCGTCAGATGGTCTGGCCGGCTTACGTAAATGAGTGGACCGGGAGAGTTTGTCATGGCCGAAATTAATCGAGCCAACCGTTTGTTTGGTTTCGACTCAAAATAAAAATAAAGTAGGTATGTAAATTCAGTTGCAGACTATTTTAGTTTTTCTTCTCAGTTGCTAAAACATCTTAAAAGTGTTTTTTTTTTTTTTAGCGAATTTCCCCTATAGGGAAGAAGCTATTACCGTAGTCGGAATGGTAAGACCTAGGCCCGGGACCATGATAACTTTTCGTTTTGAGGTCCCAGACCCCAAAAACACCATTCGTTCGAAACTGTATATATATATATGTGTGTGTCCGTGAGCACGATAACTCTCTTAAAAATTATCCGATTTTGTTGAAATTTGGTATAAACGTGTAAAGCAACATTTATGACTTTAAGTTCGAAAACCAGCCAGATCGCTCCATCCGAAGGGGTATTTTGGGGGGTTTTTGTACCCCAAAAATGGGTTTTTTGAATTTTTTACGTATAATTTTGGAAATGGTCAAATTTTGGTTTTTACCATTGGATTTGGCTTCAAAAAACACACAATTTGGTATTTTGATAATTTCTATACGTCAATTGGTTACCAAGATATTGAAAGTGCTAAACACAGTACGTTGTCTAATGTTATTCTTATGGTGAAAAAGAAAAAAATTATATCTCGCTTATTTATGAACGTATACTGACGAAACTTGGTATACGGCTTCATCTGGTTGTGGACCATTAATATTTGCTCAAAAAAAATTTGTTGCCAAAGGCTCCCGTAGCAGCAAACCTGCGTACTCAGCCCCATGTTATTCTTATGGAGAATAAGTAACGTGTTATCTCCCTTAATTATGAAAATAAATTAATGAAATTCGGTATGTGGCTTTACCTAAATGAGTTATATTGATATTTGTATAAAATCCCTTTTTTGTGTTCCTTGCTTCAGCAAACCTGCATACTCAGCCGCCATGTTATTCTAATGGAGAATAATTAAAATGTCATAAATCGTTTACTTATGAATGTATATTGATGAAACTTGGTATGTGGCTTTATGTGGTATTAAGATACATATATATGCATTGGAAATTCGCTGAGTACGCAGGTTTGCTGCTACGGGGGTATTTTACAGATAGGGCCTATATGTTATCATTTTGTAATCTGGCCGAGGATCCGGTACCGAGGTGACAGGACTAGAGGGAGTCTGCTGTAATCTCATCCTATTTTAAAGTTTGTTCAAAAGTAGTTTCAGTAAGAACCTCTCTCAACACCAGAAGTAAAAATTGTAGACTTTTCACTGCCCTTAAAAAATAGCCTTTAAGAATGTAAGATTCATATCCAGTAATGCCTTTCTTTTAATTTTTCAGGACGGAAGTTACAATAGAATTTTGACAGAACAGTTCAGTGAGAAGTTGAACTTTGGATCTTGGTGTTCAAAATCGAAACAGAAAAGTCCAAGTACGAATGGCCTCTGTAGGTTTTGTAACATAAACCTTGAATTGAAAGTTAGACAACTCGCTCAATTTGTTCCTCTAAATCAGGCAAATTACGATGAAGAGATAACACTGTACAGGTAATAGAATTGTGTTGAATGAAAGTAGTGATTGCATGTAGACGTAGAGTGAGATAGTTGAGATCAACACTCCAACAGGCAACCACAGTGACACTGTTTTGGATTTTTAGGTGTTGTCCAACTAATATGATACACAAAATGTATAGCTGAGGAAGTTTGGTTCCCCAGTAAACTTCAATTCATAAACTTATTTTGATATTTGAGTAGGTAAACAATTAACAATACAAATTAACATTGGGTTGTTTGGAATAAAATGTTGTATAATGCTGTTGTGACAAATTGATATACAAAACTGTTCAGAATGTAAGGATTTGAAAATAGTGGTCTCTATTAACTCTTAATGTTAAAGGTTATATAACATTTAACCTTTAACATTAAAAGAAAAATCCTGATCAGATTTAAGTAACTTTCAGTTGCGTGGTCGATTGCTTGTCAATAGGCCTATTGAAATAATTTTCTGCGAATTGCAAGGATTATATAAGGATTCTCTTTGTGTAAAGATTGCCTGCAATAAAACTATAAGAGAGCCTGTAGATAGCCAACAAGCCAGCCGAAGCCTTTGTATCGGATATCTGTATTTGAGGACTAAATGTTATGGCTGTTATAAACTGCAACTTTTCTTAACCATGGATATTCAACGTTTTTTTGAAGCAGGATTGTGAATTATTGTACTTGTAGTCAGTAGAAATAAAAAATGTTAGGCCTATGTAAGATATATAGTCCTCCACCAAGTGTGTACAGTCCTTTACCAGGTGTCAACAATTTTATCTGCTCTATTGAAAACTCAGTGTTACCAACTCAAATTTTATTTTAGATGTAGTTCTTAGTTAGTTTTGATAAACAAATGTAAAACTTTGACATAGTGTAGTACAGTTTGGGTCAAGGTGCTTGGCACCTGGGAAAGGCAAGAAACTACTGAAATTTGTTGGAATTAAAATTAACCGTTAAAAAACCAAAACAAATGTTTTAAAATTAAATTAATGATTTTTGCTTTCTGTTGACAAAAGTAGAGTTTAACCCTAATGGTACTAAGCCAAATAGAGGGGAAAAGTTTCCAAAGCATGCGCTAAACAGATGCCAAGCACTGTGACCCGAACTGTAATCAGTTGTTTTTTAGTGAATTTCCTTTGGAAAGTGAACTATTAGCATGACCCGCACGGTGAAACTTAAGCCCGGGACCACCATATAAGTTCCTAACGTGACCCCCTGAACACGTTTTGGGGGGTCGTTCAAAATGTTATATGTGTATATATATATGTGTGTATGCACTCTAGCAGTCACTTTTTTTGTCCGATTTACTTCAAATTTGGTAGGGACGTTCCTTTCTATAATCTGTTGGACAAGTTCGTTGGGCAAAACAATCGGAAAACTCTAAACCCATTTTTTGGGGATTAATCTTTCAAATTTCGAGTTTTTGGGCCCAAAAAAGGGTCGGAAAAGCCCCACATGTAAAATTAATGCATGTAAGATGGGAATTAAAGAGGCGAATGTTTTAAGCCCTCTCTCGTCATTCTAGCATAAATATTTACCGAGTTATTAAAGAAAATGTGTATCGGACAACACAGTACGTTGTCTTATGGGAGTTTTACACTAGAAAAGCCTGTTATTCCTTTGTTAGAGTACTTTTATTACTCCCAGCAACCTCACGCCTACTTTCAAGCCTGTCTGGACCCTCTCCTAACCTTATAATGCGCAAAATTGTATTCCCAGCTTTGCAAGTAAATAAAACCAGGAGTATCAGAACAGCCAAAAAGTCAATGTTTTCAGATTTCAATAAAAATTGGACAAATGTATGTTTTTACACTTATTTTGAGTTTTACAAGTTTTTATGTGGAAATTCACTTCCCTCACGTTAGCATGCTGCGTGCGAACTCGTTTTTACTTGAGTTGAACCATCTTCCAACTCCACCAAACCCACTTCATTGTTCTACTTTGGTCATTTGTTCCATTCAAGTGAACAGCTGGAGAGGGTTTATCGGTTGTGTTCCCGATGTCAAGGGGTGTTGGAGAAAACTCTCTCCAAGAAGCAAGAATTGTACGTCAACAATCAACAGCAGCCTTTCAAACCCTTGTTGAACCATTCAAGTACTCAGGTAACTTACTCATTAGGTTCTCATTCTCGGCTATTTCTCAAAACTATTTGACCACGATTGTATGCTTTTTTTGTGATTGTAATAACTCAGTATTTCTAAGTACCCACATTTATAGCTTTTAACAATTGAGGAAACTTAAAATTGATTGTCACTCAAAATGTGAATGTTTAGAGAACTTTGACGACTGTCAAGGGGGGATTATGGAATACACCTCCTTATTTCAATATATTTTAGAAAAAGTACACTTGCTGAATTTTACCAGTCACAACCCGTTAAGTAATTCTCGTTCACCTTTAGGAACCTATACAAGCTATAATTATTCTTGTTTTATTCTCAGTTTTAATGGAGAACAGATTTTTAAAAGTGTGATCTGGTTGCGAAGGTTTTATCTTCCAAGCGCTCTCTGGTGTAATGTATAATAAAAAGTGATATTTGCCTATGTAAATATTATTACACAGTTAATTTTAAGTTAGTATTTTTAAAGTCTATCAGGAAACATTTTTATGTATTTTCCCATTTTGCGGATTAAATATGTTTTTTCTCATGGTGCATTATCTTAAGAGGAGGAAAACTACAAGCGCCACCCTAATGTGCTGCCGTGCTTGTATGTTCTATATTGTTCTAGTTATTTAAATGTTTTCATCATGGAACTTATGATTCCATATAACTGTTTGTATCATGTTCATTTTTAACTGCAAAGTTAATTAAGTTGGTAATCGTATTAGTGCTGTGAATTTAACCCATTGGCATACTAATATTGCCCTACCTGATTACACACAGGAATTCCTATTTTTTTGGCTATTTTAGAGGCTTTTACAAAAATTGCTATAACTGTCTTATTCTTAATTATTTTGTCTTGAAATTTTCAGAGTTTATAAATCACATTATATATTTGCCAAAACAATTTTTTATAATTCATAAACTTTAAAAAAGTTATAAAAATAGAATATTGTGAGGCTCATTTGGCCCATCTTCTCAAACAAAGGGGCTTTCAAGGGATAATCCAACTTCCCCTCTAACTACCTGTTCAATTATTTCCTTCACTGTGTCATGCTCTATAACATTATTTACATCATCAACGGGCATTTCCTCATCATTATTTTCATCAGGAGGAATAATAACTAATGATTCCTCATCCTCAAAAGTCACTAAAGTAGGTACAACTTCGTTACTCACGGAGCTAACCTGATCACTAGTAGATCCAGAAGGTCGTAGATAGAACTCTCCGTCAGAGAAATCTGAATCGAAAATGTGATCAATTGTCGCACGATCTAATAATTCATCTTCGTCTTCAGAAATATTTGAAGATAATTCGCAATTATCTATATATCGGTCTATTTCACTCGATCGCAAACAAGACGGTCGCGGCATTTTGACACGAAACACAACCTCAAAACACCCACATTTGTTTACTAATATTTTTGTTCTCCAAAACAGGTTAGGCAACCAAGGAAACTTAAAACTCACACAATAACTATTGCCGATTCACAGGCAAACAAATATTGACCCTACTAGTGCTGTGATCCCTCGGAAAAACGTTGAATTAGTATCAATGTCACAGGACGGAACAGTTCCGTCTAGGAATGCCAGGGTGCATTGGCAGCGGGACGGAAATGTTCCGTCTAGGAATGCCAGGGTGCATTGGCAGCGGGACGGAAATGTTCCGTCTAGGAATGCCAGGGTGCATTGGCAGCGGGACGGAAATGTTCCGTCTAGGAATGCCAGGGTGCATTGGCAGCGGGACGGAAATGTTCCGTCTAGGAATGCCAGGGTGCATTGGCAGCGGGACGGAAATGTTCCGTCTAGGAATGCCAGGGTGCATTGGCAGCGGGACGGAAATGTTCCGTCTAGGAATGCCAGGGTGCATTGGCAGCGGGACGGAAATGTTCCGTCTAGGAATGCCAGGGTGCATTGGCAGCGGGACGGAAATGTTCCGTCTAGGAATGCCAGGGTGCATTGGCAGCGGGACGGAAATGTTCCGTCTAGGAATGCCAGGGTGCATTGGCAGCGGGACGGAAATGTTCCGTCTAGGAATGCCAGGGTGCATTGGCAGCGGGACGGAAATGTTCCGTCTAGGAATGCCAGGGTGCATTGGCAGCGGGACGGAAATGTTCCGTCTAGGAATGCCAGGGTGCATTGGCAGCGGGACGGAAATGTTCCGTCTAGGAATGCCAGGGTGCATTGGCAGCGGGACGGAAATGTTCCGTCCAAGTATGTCAATGGGTTAAGGTAATTCATAAATGCGGAAGACTCTTCTGTAGGGCCTTTCTTCCATCTGAAGGTTAAATAAGCCCTCTCGATGATTAAGGATTGGTCTCCTGATGGAATAGCATTTTATAAATATCGGTTAAAAATTATAATTAACATGTGAAGTAATATGCGAGCCATCCTCAAACTACATAATGGTAGAGGAACGAGTTAGTGAAGCATTTGCCTGTGAAACACTACGAGGGGTCCATTGGTAGCATAGTGTTAACTGGAATTAATACTTAAATACCCCCGTAGCAGCAAACCTGCATACTCAGCGAATTTCCAATGCATAGTAATTTATCTTAATACCACATAAAGCCACATACCAAGTTTCATCAATATACATTCATAAATAAACGATTTATGACATTTTAATTATTCTCCATAAGAATAACATGGCAGCTGAGTATGCAGGTTTGCTGAAATAAGGAACACTAAAAATGGGCTTTTATACAAATATCAATATAACTCAACTAGGTAAAGCCACATACCAAGTTCTATTAATTTATGTTCATAATTAAAGGAGATAACACTTAATTATCCTCCATAAGAATAACATGGGGCTGAGTATGCAGGTTTGCTGCTACAGGAACTATTGGGCAAAAAATGGGTTTTTGTGCAAATATTAATAGACCACAATGAAATGAAGCAATATACCAAGTTTCGTCAGGATAAGTTGATAAATAAGCGAGATATACGATTTTTCTTATCCTCCATAAGAATAACATTGGACAACGTACTGTGTTTAGCACTTTCAATATCTCAGTAACCAATTGACGTAGAGCAATGATTAAAATATCAAATTGTGCGTCTTTTTAAGTTGATTTCAATGGGAAAAAATAAAATTTTACTTTTTCAAAAATTGTATGTAAAAAACTCAAAAAAAAATTTTTGGGGTACAAAACCCCCCCAAAATACCCCTTCGGATAGGTCGATCCGTCTGGTTTTCAAACTTAAAGTCATAAATGCTGCTTTACACGTTTGTACCAAATTTCATCAAAATCGGACCTTTTTTACTTTCTCCCCCTATACATAGTATATGGAGAAAGTATTGTTTTCGTAAAAATTTTCGAATTTGAGTTGTCAGTGGAAATATTCGTTTTGGTGCTCCCTGAACCCAAAAAAGTGGTTTTTACGTGATGTCTGTCTGTGTGTGTGTGTGTGTGTCCGTGTGTGTGTGTGTGTGTGTGTGTGTGTGTGTGTGTGTGTCTGTGTGGATGTGTACAGAGCTAGAGCCCTAACCTATGGGCCGATTTTTATGAAATTTGGCGTGTAGGTACTAATCCACGATATCTCCAGGCGTTTTTTTCATTTTTTTGAATTTTTGATTTTTAAGGGTAATTATCCCCCAAAAACCGCCAAAAAACATGAAAAATCCAAATTTCTCAAAAACGGCTCTTAACGATTTTGATTAAACTTTCGTGGTTTGTAGAACTTTAGGTTTCCAACAAAATGACACCACCCGCATTTCTGGAAAAATGCGGGTTCAGAAATTACAGAACTTAAAACATCAAAAATTCAGTTTTTTGGATTTTTCATAAAAAATCATAAATGTTAAAAAAGATTACTATTCACCATTAAAAAGAGCTCAAAAAACTAAATAAATTAGTATTTTAAATTACTATTCTACGATTGCTAGTTGCGGAGAAAATTGAAATTTTCATTTAGCGGTAAACACAGTACGTTGTCCAATGTTATTCTTATGGGGAATACAAAAATAACTATTTCTCTCTTATTTACTGATCAATTTCATTTGATATGCAGGTCAAGTTAGCATTGACCAACAGATGATGTTCGAAATGTGTTGCTATTTAACCCTGGGGGGGGCAAGGGGGCATTTCCCCTCTCAAAACTACTGTGTGTAGCAACGGACTCTATAGTGCCTCCAAAAAAGCAATTTGGGTGGATATTTCTGAAAACAACTATTTTAGACAATTTTCTGTACATTTATCTATACTTCATATTCTATATTTAGTAAATAACAAATATTTTTGTCATTAAAGTTTGGCTAAAAGGGAGAAAGTATGTGTCAGTTTCCTGATACCGTTTATTACGAGAGTTATCGCACCCACGGACACACATATATATATACAGTTTCGAACGAATGGTGTTTTTGGGGTCTGGGGACCTCAAAACAAAAAGTTATCATGGTCCCGGGCCTAGGTCTTACCATGCCGACTACGGTAATAGCTTCTTCCCTATAGGGGAAATTCGCTAAAAACAGTAAATTGTTTTCACTCATAAATCATTATCATTATCATAAATCATTATGTTATATCTTCATAGAATCTTGTAGACATTTTTTAAATGCTTACATTGTAAAAGCTAACCATCTTAAAATTATTACTGCGGTCTATCAGATGACAATTTGTACAGGCGAAACATAAGAGGGTGGGATAATATTTACATCAGATGATGCTCTTACAGCACCTAAACGTATTAAAATATGCAATCATTTCCTTATCTCATGCCAACTCTATATCCATATGTACTATCTTCACTCAATGACCAATCTTAGGCCCTTATTATACTAGGCGACTGTCGCTCGTTAACAGTTGACAAGCATAATGGGCTCAGGGCGATCGTCGCACATCCATTGTTGCCACCTCAGCTGATTCAGTACCAGGCCTCTCTGTAATTCCCTAATGCAGTATCTTCAACTTGGCCCCGTGTAATGAGGAAATATTGGTTCTTTTTATTAATAAGAAAACACGAAGGTTGTAGAAGAGGTTTGGTGTTCACCCTATATTAGAGTTGAGAATAGAAAAAGGATTGTACTACATTTTATTTTATGAACTTTGTACCAAAAAATCAAAATTGTTGCATGAATGAGTCTGCAGACGTTGATGATATTTATTTATAGATAAATGTAATGAATGTGCTAAAATATTAATCTAATCCTCTTTCTGTTTTTAAATGCATATCAAGAATGCGTTATGCACATTTGTATTAGGCTTATAAATTAATTTAGTGGATGTAACTTCACAATCTTAAGGTAAAAATATACTTAGGCTAGAATACAAACAACAATAAATTGTTTATCTTGTATTTTTTATAATAATTATAAATTGAAAAATGATTAAATTCAATGTAACTTTAAATATATATTTCATTACAACAACTTATAACAGGTAAAGTGTTTTGCTATTATTTGTCATTAGAAAAAGCGGTAATTGCTGTGGGAAATTTCACTTTAATTTATTGGCAACACTGAAGGCCTGACAGCTGATCTTCGACTGTTTGTGATCACCTGCAGCAGTCGCAAGTCAGTATAGTAGCTCCCATTTACAGCAAAAAAGAGTTGACGGGCGACTGTTACCAGGTGACAGTCGCCTAGTATAATAGGGGCTTAATCAATAATATTTTTTGCAGATTGAAACAAAAGCAAGACACACCCTCTACTTGGTCATCACTGCTACCTTGTCAGTATGCCTGTTGCTAACAACAATCCCTTCCTCCTGGTTGGACCAGCTGGTTGACGCCTACCCATCAGCTGATCAAGTGAATCAGCTGTTCAGATCTATCCAAACAGCTGTGCCACCTTATCTGTTCCCCATGTTGGGAGTGGGGGTTCAGTTGTTGGACTGTGTTCATATGAGAGATGCTACTTCTCTAGTCAATTTGTTCCTGTGGATGATACTTCTATCCTTGCCTTACTCTCTCGTGAAAGTGGACCATCTTGTTTCTATTGTACAGGTCAGTTTCAGTGTAAAAGTTACCTTGTAGAAAATAAAGTGTCATAAACATAAACAGAGTTTAGTCGTAAAACGTAATTTTTAAACACAAGATTACCAATCGCTATTTTTTTTATTATTTAGTAGCAAACAATCCTAAGAGAATTTGTCATTAAAGGACATGAAATATTAACAAAACTGTATAAATAATACAATAAAACTCAATTTTAAAATTTATAAGAAAACAAAAGAACAAGACTTAAAGTATCCGAAATGGAAATCATGAATGTGAATATAGAGTTATATTTTAAAAGATTTATTCATTTTTTTACACTACAGTTCTTATATGGTTTATAATTTGGTGCCCCATACAATTTTGATAACACTCCAATGAAACGGAAACTTATGTTTGTATAATTCTCTAAAATGAACTACCATGAAAAAGTTTTTTAGAATAAATTGTATTTTAAGATAAATTGTTTGTCACGCTCAATGAAGAACACTAATCAAGTTTGATTACACAGTGCGATCTATGATGTATCCTGGGCTCTTCTTCCTGTCAATGACAATAATGTCACTTCTTCTTATTGAGCCGTTAACCTCTGTCGCAGTAACTTCCTCGAAAACCTCGTAACTGCCTTTAATTCTGAACTGGTCTGCAATGGTTTTTCTTATTAAGTGATGGCGAGTGTTTCGAAGATTACTAAATGGTCATTGTCCAAGGACGTGGGGTAAAGTTTCAATAACATACTTCTCAGCGCTGGAACAATGCCAGCACTGGTTCCCGTCCCTGGACCTTCCATATCAACTTCTGACAGAGACTTTCAGACTGACAAACTTTAGCTCTTGGCAGTTGATGAAAAATCACGGATATAACGCTGATATAACGGATATTTTATACGGCACCTCAAGAGATCACAGTTAAGAACCTTCAATGGCTTGATATTTATATTGTTAAGGAGCTTGTTATTAGTGAATTTCCTTTGGAAAGTGAACTATTAGCATGACCCGCACGGTGAAACTTAAGCCCGGGACCACCATAGAAGTTCCTAACGTGACCCCCACGTTACACGTTTTGGGGGGTCGTTCAAAATTTTATATATATATATGTGTATGCACTCTAGCGGTCACATTTTTTGTCCGATTTACTTCAAATTTGGTAGGGACGTTCCTTTCTGTAATCAGTTGGACAAGTTCGTTGGGCAAAACAATCAGAAAACTCTAAACCCCTTTTTTGGGGATTAATCTTTCAAATTTCGAGTTTTTGGGCCCAAAAAGGGTCAGAAAAGCCCCGGATGCAAAATTAATGCGTGTAAAAAGATGGGAATTAGTTAGGCAAAAGTTTTAAGCCCTCTCTCGTCATTCTAGCATAAATATTTACCGAGTTATTAAAGAAAATGTGTTTTGACTAAATACAGTACGTTGTCTTATGGGGGTTTTACACTAGGAAAGCCTGTAATTCCTTTGTTATAGTACTTTTATCATCCCCAGCAACTCACGCCTACTTTTAAGGCTGCCTGGACCTTCTCCTAACATTATAATGCGCAAAATTGTATTCCCAGCTTTGCAGGTAAATGAAACCAGGAGCATCAGAACAGCCAAAAATATCTATGTTTTCAGATTTCAATAAAAATTGGAATACATGTATTTTTTTACACTGATTTTGAGTTTTACAAGTTTTTATATGGAAATTCACTTCCCTCACGTCAGCGTGCTGCGTGCGAACTCTTTTACCATTCTAGCTGCCCTCAGATGATTCTTCATAATAAGAGTAACACACCTCCAAATTTCAAGAACGAGTTCCAAACTCATGGATATTGTATTTTCTAGAAGTCCTATTCTTCCTTAATGTACATGCTGCATTCTGGTATGTGTAAATTAATTACTCTTAGGAAAAAAGGGGGGCTGAGTTTGGATTTAAGTTAGGTTAACAATGTGACTACTCGATGAATCTAATAGTGGGTTGGGAGGGGGCAGCCCACAAACCGGTGACCCTCTTTTGAAGCTTTAGGAACTATACAGTGTTAGACACATTTCTCAATAACAGTAGGCCTACCTGCCTGAATGCAGTTTCCATATGTTAAATTGATGTGTTGCTTATGTATTATCCATAGTGGCAAGCTGGTTGTTGATCATTATTGAAATTTAGGGGATAACAAATTGTATACAACTCAAATGTTTGTACACGTTTCTACCACAAAGTCTCAGTCTTTGTCTTTTCAGACTCTTGCCAGTGTTGTGTTCCTGATGACATGCTTCACAATCAACCGCCCCAGGATTGTACCTGCCCACAAGCCAGTTCAGTTTCAAAAACTTTACGAAAAACCAGAAAAGCCAAAGTAAGTAAATAGTGTAACTTCTCAAGTTATAGGACATTTTCTGGGAGGACAAGTTTCAAAAATTGGAAGTTTAGCCTAATTGTGTTTATTAATAAACTTGCAAGTTAATACATGATCTCGTTAACTTAATATTTGTTGGGCTGAAGGTGACAAATTATTTGCTCCTACAACCGCGTCGAAAGTGCTTCATTACAATGGAAAAATACATTGTAAAACAGCGGTTTCTTGTGTATTGAGCCAAAAAGACTTTTTCGCTCGCTGATCGTTATAAACAGCTGATTGATTGTTGCTTTGGACTAAGCTAACTGATACGGTGTTTTTAATCTCAATCTCAGGGGAATATAATATAAATGGATGAAAGTAAATTGTTTATGTTTTATGGTATCAAAATTGCAGTTGTAGGGAAAATTGTTTATGCAATTTGAGTGTAAAGTGTCTTTCTTGATTTTTGAAAAGTAGCAGAGCATGGTAACAATCTCCTTTAGCGAGAAAGACCTACTTTACGCTCCTAATGCATAATAGTTATTTGTGTTAAGGGAGTAAAGTGCAACTTTGTCTCCCTGAGGGAAATTGTTGGCGCCCGACGCCGTAGGCGAGGGCGACAATTTCCCGAGAGAGAGAGACAATGTACTTTACTCCCGTAATGCACACATTTTCCCCCTCCCCAAAACCCAAAAGTACCCTTAAGTATTTACATTTACAATCGCTGTCCATTTTGGTTGCGTAATGTAATACCTAACCTACGAACTTGGAACGTTAATTGCAGCTGAGCGAAGCAAAATATCAATCAGTTGATCCGATTCCGCTATAGCTGCAGCGTTAATTATCGCAGCGAAACATCAGCTGATTGTGTTCCGCATGTTATAGCTACAGCGTTGCCAGTTATCCACTGAACTGTGTTGCCAGATTGTCAATGTTATTCTTATGGGTTTACGTTGTCTCCCTATGGAGTTAAAGTAGTACTTTACTCCGTCATTACAAGGAGTAAAATTTGACTTTACACAGTGGGTGGGGGAAAATAACTATTTTTATTTTATTTGTTCATCTGAGAAAAAAACTAAACCAATAGATTTCCTCTGTATTGTAATTATTCTGACTATTTTTCAGGAGTCCTAAACTCCCTGACCACCTTCCACCCAATGTTCCCACCCCTGTTTCAGTTCCCACCCCTGTTACAGGTCCCACCCCTCCTATTCCTGACCCTCCCCTGGTCCAGGAGTCAACCCCGGAGGATCTTGGGTTCGGCAAGTTGAACGTGAGCTCTCGCCGGGTGACGAGGAGTCAGTCAAAACCTTTCCAGGCGAAGAACTACGCAGGGGCAAAACAAAACGAGCTGTTCAGACCAAAACCGATAAACTTGACCCCTCCAAAACTGCAGTTTGACAAAAATATCGAGTACCAAGTCCCGCTGACACGGTGCTCTAGTCAGAGTTCCGGTTTTGTCTCGTTGTCCTATCAGAAAGACTTTGAAGAAGACCGCTCTCCCTCGATCATCGACAACATCGAGAGCGTGTCACAATGCGGAGGTGTATTGACGCCTTATCGTCCACAGTTTCCCTCCCCGGTTCCATTCCCACAGTACAGTCCTTTTTCACAGTTCCACCCCTACGCAGTCATGCACTACACTCCTCCTCCTTTCGATAAAGTCTATTCGTACTCTAACATGTCATTTTATGACCCTTCAGTGAATTTATCATCGTCAATGATAACCCCACAAAGAACTATTGAGAACAGTTGGTTCCAGTCTGTTAAAAACACACTATCATCGCTCTTGTTCATGTTTTTGATCACGTCTAACGTCGCTATTTTATGGAAAGTGTTTGGCGAAGAGTATTTTAAAGTTAAGACATGAATCTAGTTTTAAGTATTGTAATAATTGACGGTATTTATAGATCTTTATTTACATGTAGGTTTGTAAATGTGTTCGTTAACTATTGTGTCATTGTTTTGTGATGACAGAAATATAAGTCAATTTTGTTAGTAACATTATTAATAGCACTCTATGGCAAGAGTTATAAGTAGGGAAACATCTCACTGCCATTTACTAATGCTGAACCATAACTTGCAGTTGTATATTTTCGATGTGTAAATTTATGTACATAGATATGTTTTCTTGTTGTTTATATTGTTTATTATTTTCATAGATAGCGCTGGAAAGTCTCCCTCTATGATTTATGAAAGTTTTCATTGAATTTTTTGAAATTTGTACTTTTTAACTTAGCAAGTTAGCCTCAGTGTTTATCGACAATTGTATTTTTTGTATTTGTATTGTTAGCATCTCGTTTATCGAGACAGCACATTCAAATTGTAACTAAGTTACTAAACTATATTTGTTCTTTTGTTACATATTTTGTATTTATATTTGTAATCTTTAAAGAAAAGTCAGTTTGCTTTCCTCTGGATTTTGAAGATTGTATTTTAATTGTTGATTAAAATGACATTGATGTGGTGTTAATAAAAGTTACTTTTATGTCTTATACCTTGATGTATACTTTAACCCAGGTTTTATGCTAACCTCACACTTATTATTGTAGTAGTAATATATTCTTCAGACATTACTTGTTGGCAAGTGTTATTACAGATTGTGGGTAAAGAACCCCTATCACAATGATTGCTGTGGTGTAAAGGACCCCTATCACAATGATTGCTGTGGTAAAGAGCTCCTATCACAATTATAGCTGTGGTGTAAATAACCCCTATCACAATGATTGCTTTGGTGTAAAGAACCCCTATCACAATGATTACTGTGGTGTTAAAAACCCCTATCACAATGATTGTTTTGTTCAAAGAACTCCTATCACAATGATTGCTGTGGTGTAAAGAACCCCTATCACAATGATTGATGTGGTATAAAGAACACCTATCACAGTGATTGCTGTTGTGTAAAGAACCCATATCACAATGATTGCTGTGGTTTGAAGAACCCCTATCACAATGATTGCTGTGGTGTAAAGAACCCTATCACAATGATTGATGTGGTGTAAAGAACCCATATCACAGTGATTGCTGTTGTGTAAAGAACCCATATCACAACGATTGCTGTGGTTTGAAGAACCCCTATCACAATGACTGCTGTGGTGTAAAGAACCCTATCACAATGATTGATGTGGTATAAAGAACCCCTATCACAGTGATTGCTGTTGTGTAAAGAACCCATATCACAACGATTGCTGTGGTTTGAAGAACCCCTATCACAATGATTGCTGTGGTGTAAAGAACCCTATCACAATGATTGCTGTTGTGTAAAGAACCCATATCACAATGATTGCTGTGGTGTAAAGAACCCCTATCACAATGATTGATGTGGTATAAAGAACTCCTATCACAATGATTGCTGTGGTGAAAAGAACCCCTATCACAGTGATTGCTGTGGTGAAAAGAACCCCCATCACAGTGATTTCTGTGGTGAAAAGAACCCCTATCACAATGATTGCTGTGGTTTGAAGAACCCCTATCGCAATGATTGCTGTGGTGTAAAGAACCCTATCACAATGATTGATGTGGTGTAAAGAACCCCTATCACAGTGATTGATGTGGTATAAAGAACCCCTATCACAATGATTGCTGTGGTGAAAAGAACCCCTATCACAGTGATTGCTGTGGTGTAAAGAACCCCTATCACAATGATTGCTGTGGTTTGCCATCACAGTATTTCACTTAAAGATCCATAGTACCTTAATATATCTTTAAGACACCGACACAACCTGGGCGTATTTTAAGGTGAGTATGAATGAATGATGAGTGAAGAATGGGAATGAGATGCCTTGTGTAGCCTTGTTACTGACTAAGACTGGCTCATAAGCCAGGATCATTAACTAATAGCCCAATGGCCAATGACATTTAGTTGGCTACAAACAGTTTGAACCATAGGAAGGGGGGGACTTCCATACAGTCCAGTAATTTCCTTTCAGTAGGCACAGCTGTTACTATACACGCAGGGAGTAATTAATTGAACTCTCTTGAACAAATTTGGGAAATTATTCCACAGGTCAAAGGAGTGTATAGAAGAGTTTCATATAGTTTGTGTTTTTACAAATAGTGGGTTCAGCTTCAAAAGTCCAAAACTTTACAGAGTTAGACATCAGGTCAAAACAAGCAATTAAGACAATATAACATGCCCAATCTTCATCCGTTTTCTGTCCGAGCGTGTATTTTTTTTACAAACACTTTAATATTTGATTTCTGTTTAAATTTTAAGGTATCAAATTTTTATCTTAAAATTCTTTTAAGTCTTTCCTCAACTCTTAGTCTTTAAGTTGACTAATCTAATGGTGTTTCATATTTGTAGATTGGATGATGTTTAACAGAATTTTATTTCTAACTGTTCAATAACATTTCTTTTAGGTTATTTTAAAGGTACTTGGTGCAGAGATAGCTCTGAATTAATGCTCAAAACATTACTCCCTTCAGCAGCCCCATAGGGCACTAAATTAGAGTTTTTTCCATTATTCATCATCCAATCTTATATAACAGACTGTTAGATTTATTTTAAAACAGGCAAAGGAGGGGATTCTTAATTTTTGTTGTAATCATTTCAGTTTTCTGGATATTTAACTCTGAGATTATGAAACAGAAGCTTGCACAAACATTAAGAACCTTGTTAATTATTTAGATAATTATTCATTCCAAGTTTCATTATTGTCTTTAATTTCTTTGTTTTATTAACTCTCTACTTCTCTATAAGATATAATATGTTAAATTTAAATATTTTTTATAATTTTGCAATGTTTAGTGAAGGATTTCCAAAATATATTAATCATCAAACACATATTCTTTATTGTACAGGGTGTTTCTAAACTCTTTCTGGAAACTTTAGGATTTTGTTCCTGGAGTCAAAACAAAACTCGCTCCTTTTCCCCATCTTTGTGTCTTCATGTTTTTTATCAATGCATCCTACCAATAGAGTACTGACTTAAAACTTGGCAAGTGTACTATTGTTATTTAGGACTAATTTTCTAGCTTTTACTGTTTCAAAATTTCGGCCATTTAAATTTGTTAAGCTTAATACCTTACAAACAGAACATTTCAGAAAAATGTATCTGAACATAAAAGATGGTATTAAGATCACACAACCCATAGCTGAGTAACTGCAATTTATACACAATTTGTATGATTTTACTTGTAAAAATTGCAGTTGCTCATATATGTGTTTAGTGATCTGGTTTCCATATTTTGTTGGCTTGAAATTTTTCAATTTTATACCTAGATAAATTTGTATAGAAATAATGTCTAATCTTCCAGTTGAGGAGGTAGACTAGAATAATTGACGTTATTGTTACACAGTGATGTACTTTCTTTTGGACTGTGGTCCCTTGCATTTCAATTTCTTTGAACTAACTCAATTTTACCTTACGAATAAAACCAGGAATTCCCTCTATTCAAAGTACCCATGGCTGTTATATAAAGAAAAACTCCGAGCTTTATAAATTATAAAATTTATTAAATACATAAATACAGATTTGGTCAACAGTAAAAACTTACTGATTCAAAAAATGTTAAACAGTCTCTCTTAGACTAGACATTTATTACAATTAAGTAGGGTGTGCGAGTATCGAGTCGAGTCGTGCCAATTATTTTCGAGTTTTGAGTATTTCGAGCGAGTATTTGCCATCAGTTGGTAGTTTAAAATAGTGTAATGGGATTTGGATACCACCCTAAATTTGATAATCTAAACATGGTTTCTAACTAATACATGAGTAGCTATACAAAGTTTTGGCCAATATAATCAAACTGGATTACGTATTGACAAACAAAACACGGTTCGACATTCGTTTCCGGCCGATGAAACAGGGCCCGGTTGTCATTTGGCCAATTTCGCCTGGTCCAGACATCCTTATAATCAAAGTCAAATGACGAAATCGTTAGTCACGGCCGAAATTACGCGGTCCGATCGTCATTTTCGGGCGATTTTACGTGATGCGATCGCCTTTTGCGGCCGTTAATACGTGTTTTGGCCGGTCGCAATCGTTCGCGGTCGTCATTTTCGGCCGATTTTCCGTGATACGATCGCCATTTGCAGCCGTTACTACGCGTTTTGGCCGTTCGTAATTTTCGGCCGATTTTATGTGATGCGATTGCCTTTTGCGGCCGTTACTACGCGTTTTGGGCGATCGCAATCGTTAGGGTGATCGTCCGGAAATACTCGCTTGAACTTTCGAGTAGTTTTCAAAACATCGAGTTGAGTTAAAGTATTAAAGTACTCGCACACTCCTACAATTAAGAAAACTATATCACTTAACTATTCTACACATCACTTGTATCCTCTTTATACTGGATAACAATATGATTTGAAAGACGATGAGCAAACTGATACAGAAGGCAGACAAACGCTGATCATGGGTGATAATCTCAAGACCAGTTTATCCACAAGGGTATGACTCTTGAGCGTCTGCAATACATATTATGAAGATAACGAGTAAAAAAAATTATATCGTACAGGAAAAAAATAAAAATAAAACACTGGATTGCATCATGAAGCAAAAATGCTTCTTAAACATTACGCTAAGTTTCTTAATCATATAAAACACTGCTTGTCTTGTTTAATCACCTTAGTAAACTACATTGCACACAAAAATACTTAACCAAATCACAGCTTAAAACTATGCAAAGTGATAAACAATCATGGAATCTTAGCTACGAGTTAAGATTCTTAGTTATCAAGTAACTTTAGCGACCAAGTTTGTATAAAACTAATGATAATCTAGATGCAAAGTACATTTTATTGTTCCTTAGTTTTCTACTAACATACAAGTGATAATTATTTCATACTCTTTCAAAGGCGAGATCTTGTAAATGTTGGTATTTTAAGCTTAAATTGCCTCTTGATTTATTTGGTCAATTTGTGAGTTTATTTTAAAAACATTGTAAGAGGTGATGCGCTCTAATAAAATACACACAAATATTTTATTAATGTGAAATATTTTGTTGGTGTGTCAGTTATTCAATATTTTAGCATCTTCAGATCCCTTTCGACTTTATATTAATAGATACAACATAATTTATACATTTTTACTGAATTCAATTGCCATTCTACCTACGCAAGTACTGAAATAAATTTATTTTGTTACAGTTCTTCAAATTTTAGAATACGTGTATGGAGTGAAGCAGTTTCTTAACGTGGCAAACAATAGCAATAAAAAAGATTAGCAAATATTTAATACTTTTTAAACGTGAAGCAGTTTCTTAATATGGCAAACAATA
The DNA here is from genome assembly GCA_963675035.1 of Allygus modestus. Classification (NCBI taxonomy): domain Eukaryota; kingdom Metazoa; phylum Arthropoda; class Insecta; order Hemiptera; family Cicadellidae; genus Allygus; species Allygus modestus. The sequence continues at coordinate 10,672,590 of OY776112.1, forward strand.
GCAATAAAAAAGATTAGCAAATATTTAATACTTTTTGGTATTTTACTAAGTGAATTTTGTTTATTATCTATATTTTGCTTACCATACCCCTTCATATCTTTATATTTTAGTATAATGAGCCTTAGACCAAAAATTTGTAATTTTCAAATTGGGAGAAGCGTTGCTTTTGTCGGCAGAAAGGAGCAATACTTGTTTTAACTAAAGCCTTGTGTTCTTACAAGACATATATTCATTCACACATACAAATGTAAGACAATATGTTTGGTAACAAAAGCATTGGCACTAACAATATGATCACTTATTGCCATTTTACAAAAAACATTAGCAATGATTAACATTAAGTTTGCATAAATATAGTTTGAAGTAAACATTTTAACTATAAGTTGACATACATAAAAATACCTCTATTCAGTCTGTATAAACACGAGTTTATAAAATATATCTGTAAAAATTAGCTAATTTGATCTATTCCACGAGAATTAACACTTTAATTCGGAATGTACCGTCCTACCATAGAGGGCGTATGCTGATTGAGATCGCGACTCTATCGCTGCTCCCCTTGGTGGGGAAGACGAAGTTCGCGACAGGCACTTCAAACTCACTCTTGTTCTTGGACAGCGGAATAATCCCCTTCGTCACTTTAGAGAGGCAGGAGATCTCGACCCAGGCGGCGATTCTGGAGTGTTTGGCCTTGGTGAGTTGTGATAAGATGACCTTGAGCTTGCCCTGATGAAGCATGACCTTGCAGATGAAGACGTCGCTGAAGCAAGCGAGCAGCACGGAGTAGTGGCGGGATCTCGTCTCGCTCAGCTCGGCTTTGCGGTGGAAATCAGCGATATCCAGCATCACTCGGCTGCCTGATAACATGTTAGGTTCGATGAAATCAGACGTTGAAGTAGAAAAATTATCTATGACTGGATTACGTGGACAGATAATTATCTATGACTGAATTACGTGGACAGATAATTATCTATGACTGGATTACGTGGACAGATAATTTCAGGCAGGATCAAGAATGTTTTGTTCGCCAAGCCCACGACTTTTTTATCTGGCTGAGGAATTAATAGAGGCAATTTGAGGAAAGGTGGACCCCTATAACTCACAAATAAAACATACAGTATGCAAATTTAAAAGTAAGATATTGATCAAAAACCCTAAAACAGGTTATGTTATAACAACAATGAAGTTATGTTATTTTCTGGAGTTTTTTTAATGATACTGACTAACGACAGATATCTCAAGAGGGTGTTTGCCTCTTGTTCAGGTAGTGCCTAGTTTTAATTGAGAAATTGCCATGGCAACAGTCGTATCTGATAAAACCTGCTCTGCTACTGGACACTTAGGCAAACTCTGTAGGACTTATGTTACGTTCACAACTCTGTTATTGGACACTTGAGGCAAACTCTAAGACGTATGTTACGTTCACAACTCTGCTACTGGACACTTGGGCAAACTCTCTAGAACTTATGTTACGTTCACAACTCTGTTATTGGACACTTGAGGCAAACTCTAAGACGTAGTTACGTTCACAACTCTGCTACTGGACACTTAGGCAAACTCTCTAGAACTTATGTTACGTTCACAACTCTGTTATTGGACACTTGAGGCAAACTCTAAGATGTATGTTACGTTCACAACTCTGCTACTGGACACTTAGGCAAACTCTCAAGGAGTTATGGGTTCACAAAAGTGCAAAATCCACCAATTAAATGTATTTGTTTAAATGATCCAAAGACAATATCAAATAAAGAGCCATATCCCATCAAAGGCATTATTTACTGAGTTTTGATCATAAATATGGGTTTTTCTGGAAATTTGATATAATATTCTTCTTCATCAGTGAAAGTAAAACTTCCACCAGTCCCAGTAGACCTCCCACACATGTATAGATAACACCAACTAGGTTGAAGTCGGGAGGGCAATGAAGCCAGGTTTGAGATCTTTAAAGTTTACTACACTCCCCATGACACAAATAGTGTAATATTATCGAGACAGCTAGTACAGCCGAAAAGAGAAACTAGACAATTCTAGTATCATTCCTGATAGCCCATCCAAATCAGTGGAGGTAAACATATCAAACTCTATTTACTGCCCAGTATACTTCATCCTTATTTGCTCCATCTGTACATTTGACAACCAGCATAACAATTTGGTGCCACACATCCCCTGCTTTTAACTACCTTATGTAACACATATTACAAATATTTTCACCAAACGTAAGACCACTATTTACTATTTCTAAACTCACCGTTGAGTATAGTCACCAAATGAGCTTGTTCGAGGTGAGTTGCTAACGTATCCATGTCTCCTCTCCATTCGCACTTCTTGATGTCTCCCCTCCACTCACACTTCTTGTAGGGACAGCGGACTGGTAAAACGCTGTAAATAGTTTGTACATTAATTTCACAGATATAAATTGATAAACACAAAAATTAATGTAGTAATATTTTAAGCCATCTAAAAGAAGTGTTAAAGGTTTATAGTTATGAAATTAAACAATGATTGTTGTTATTTAATTGAAAATTATTTTTGGATAAGTAAGCAAGTACCTATATAATTACTTGGGTCAATTATTTTCAAGTAGATATAATTGTCTGAAGTAGCTTGTTTATAACCCTGAGAATCAAACCCGAGTCCAAGGGCTAATCTATTTGAAAAAGTGATGTCCTAGAAAGGTGACTTTTTAGTAAGAAAAATTAGCATTATTGCTTGTTGCACTAGTTGTTTCCACACCAGCAAACAGTTTAACCCTTTGATTGCCAATTGTATACCCAAAAACACGGTTATTGCAATAAAAGCAATGTACCGTTACAAGCTCTTCCTGCATTATGCAACTGGCTGACTTGCAGGCGCGGATACATGACCCCCCCAAACCTCAGATCTTCATATATTTTACCAGTTTTTCACCGTAAAGGTTATTGTATTTTGACAATTTATACTTTTCTTCCCTTTATGACCCCCCCCCCCCCTAAAACGATAGTCTGTATCCGCCCTTGCTGACATCTCGTGTTACAAACACAAACGGAAATTAATCGTAACGTGTACGGCGCAATACCTCACTTCCCGATAAAATTGCAAACCTGTCAGGTTGGCTGAGCGGTGTAAGGCTAGCCCCCGCTAGAGCCCCCGCTGAGCGCTGTCCCCCCGACTAGGGGGTAGGGCCTGAATCGAGGGTTCGAATCCATCTCAGTCGGTCCCTGGTTTTATGTGCAACTCATGGAGAGATCAACTGTGGCGGATTTGAAGGGGAGGGCGGACCTTAAACAAACGATGAAGCACGGATCCAAACTTATAGGATGGTGATCTATTTTTGAGTTGCACATCTGAACATGTGTTTTGATACTTTTTATACCTAACCTTATTGTGTGTGTGTCCACCAGAAGCACCTTTTTACAATTTTAAATATTCAGAAGTTCCAATATATTTTAACAAATCAACAAAACAACACAGATTCAACCACTCCATTATCCATTCACAAGCTATCAACATGTGGAACCAAACATTAAAAAGGCCCAACAAATGCTTACCTGATGGTGTTGCGGCATGGAATGTCAAGTCTGTACACGAGCCTTTGTAACGCCAAGTTGGGCACAAGTCCAGGCTCCGAGCGGCAATAGGGACACCTGCAAACAATAATGTATGGTATATTACTTTTGAAAAAAATCTAGATTTCACAGCCTAGGCCAACTCATTTACAGTGGACTGGTGGACTTGGAATTTTGTCCTAAATTACACCCTGAGGGATATCTACATGAGTGATACAGCGTGGTAGCTAGAGTAATATGTCTGAATAATACCTTTGTTTATTTATTTTAAATCGGCTGCCAAGAAGTGTGCAATCTTGCGGTGGAAAGAGGGTCAGTGTTTTGATCCAGCTATTTTACTGAAGCAGGTTAACAGTACCTAACAATTTTACTGACAATTCACGCCTGACATCCCTTCACTAAAACCCATATATTTTTGTTACTATTTGACCAAATATTTTTCAAAATATTTGGTTTGACGTGATAAAATATTAAGTTTTGTTTGTGAAGTAAATTTTTCACAAGTCTGATAAGAAAAAAATAATAAAGTATTTTTTCTTAATGACTGGGAATTTATTTATTTAATTTTAGAAAATTGCTCACAAACAAAATGTGTCTTCAAAATGCCTATAATTTAAGATGTTATTCGTAATTTTCTGATCGTAAATCAACAACAATGTTTTCGTTTGACATTGGTTCTTATTCTAAATATATTGCAGCCCCTATAGCCCCCCCCCCTGGATGGTTGGGTTTACACATCGAGGTAAAACTACTGGAGAGATCGCTAAGTGAGCTAAAAACGGTCCGCGTAGGTCTGTGCGGAACAGAAATGGTGGGCCACTGTGTGCTCAGAGCTGTTTCTGGCGTTGAACGCGCTGTCGTTTACACGCTCCTGGACTTCACTGCCATGTTTGAATTGTAATGAAATTTATATATCCTTTGTGTACGTGAACTACGGAATCCGAAAGTATAAATATTGTTTTATTTTACCGTTTTTTAATATTTTTAATAATTAAAAACTCTTACGTGTTATTAAAGAGGGACATGAAAAAGTTACTCAGCGAGGAAGTTTTTTATTTTTAGGTTAGAAACAAACTTCCAGCGGGAAAGTTCTAGATAATTAGTTTCTCTAGAACTTTTATTTCAAACATTTTTCGGTAAAGTTGTTGGTTTGCCTACAATTCGTTTGGAAAGATGCTGAAACCTTTCGCCGCGCTCTATCCAAGACGTGCCACGCGCCGGGCGCCGTGCCGCGCTGTTAAATTCAACTCAGTGATGCTGTGTTACAACATGGCCTAGTTTTTTGATAAAATACATAGTTATACGACTTTTGTTTTAGTCGTATTTTGCTAAGTAATCTTACAACATTCTACAATTCAACTGTAATGTGTAATGTAACAGTTAATCAGTAAATAAAAATTAATTTTGAGAAAAATCATTTCATTTAATCCTATGCCTTCCAAAATACTCTTAAAACTGACTAATGCTACGGATACATTTATACTATACCCCATTATTATTATACTGTACTTGTATCGTCTCTTAAATAAATCATAATCAATTGTTATCATACACTGAAGATAATTTTTTGTTATTCAATAGCGAAATGTTGTATTAATGCAACATTATGTAATCGTTCTTAATACTATACGTGGACGGGTGAACGAACCATGTTGGTAATTAATGTTTATTAAGAATACATTTGCTATTAAAAAGTATTTGTCTTGGTATTCATTCATCAACAAAATTTTATGATATAGGCCAATTAACTTTCATACAATCTACAACTTTTGGCAAACGTCGAAGTTTATATGCTAAAATTCAAAGTTTCACTAGTCAAAAGAACGATATTACTGCTCATAAAAAATTCATTCCAGTACCAAAAACTTCAAAACATCATTATTGAACAACACCTAAAGCCTAGTAGGTCGTACATAAATTTATATGACTGGAAATATGAAAGAATCAGCCATCAAGGAGATTATTTTACAAAACTCCCAACTTTATGTTATTTTTACGCAACTAACCCTGGTCGAATATATTTACTTTCGGTATTAAAAATTCGAGAAACTATTCAGGAATACGGATCAGAAGGCCATTCAACCATAAAAAATGTTCCCTGGCTGCAAATTCAATTCAAGTGAGCGCGCGTCGTGTTTTTCCCTATATCCCCCATGCTAAGCGCTGCCGCGGTAGCCCACCATTTGCGGCGCGACCTCGAACGCGGCCGGACCGAAATTTGGTTCGCTTCACCACGGGCGCGAGCGGTCCAGTAGTTTTAAGTCTTTGGGTTTACATACCTGGGTAGTCGCTCGGCACACGCCAGGCACGCGACGTTGCCGCACTCCTCGCACGAGGTGACGCCCCTACGCGCACGGGCGGCCAGCGGCTCCAGACAGATGGCGCACTCTAGCAGTTGTGACGAGAGATGCGCGCAGTTCCGACAGCACCAGGTTCCGGCTTCCTCCTCACTTCCGGTTCCGTTCCCGCTCTCGCCATTTTCTGCGGACAGGCGAAAAACTTGTGAATTAACATAATTTACTGTCGTAAACATGCACAGTTAATTTGTATAATAAACGAGCAATCTAAGTTTAACACAGGGTGATTCTTATAAAACGCAACTTATAATAGCGGACAAATAAATTGCCAGTTGAGGGCGGGGATGGCTGGGCTATCAACCGATATCAGCCAATCGTAGACGTGCTGCATTGCCAAGCCACACCAGCTGATTGGAATACATTCGAGTGATATTTTTCTATGATAAAATGGAAACAGTGACAGCGTACAACCATACTATTGGCTACAGCCCAACTTTCATTTAATTTGTCCGCTATTTAGGATTTAAAATTAACTTTTAAATCACTGCACTTAAAAAGCTTTTAAAGCGCTTTTATCACTGGGTAAAACAAAGCGTAAAGGGGAAATTTGCTCCCTCCACTATTCATTTATTGACAAATACCAACCAAGAAACTATCAATGGAACGTACAGTAATGGTGTTGAACTATCAGCGGTGATAAAATATTGCAATCAAAACAAATTAAATCACTTTTTAAAATGAAATAAATAAGGGTTGTGGAGAGGGTCATGATGCAAATACAATAATTGATTCTGACATATATTCAACACAGAACAAGAGAAAGAACGGACATTCCAGTCGTTAGGCCTATATAATTAAAATCAATACTCGAATGACAACGCAATTTGCACAATAGGTTGAGAGGGAAGTTAAAAGTTGAAGGTCATGAAGGGAACATTTGCTCGAATTCGAGCAGCTTACTCTCATCGTAATTTAAATTCGAGCACATAATGATTAATAAACCTTGGTACGATATAACTGAGTAATTTAACTGATCTTAGCCTATTTGTATTTAAGGCAACACACCAACACACAGTTTACACGTTTGAAAAACAATTATTTTTAACTCAACAAATCAGGCTAATGATGAATTTAAACGTCAAAACACGACCGTCTACGCGCAGTCCGTGCCGTGGAACAGTTACTGCTATATTTTAAAGTAACCGTTCCTTCCGTGGATGCCGCCAATGCCGAGTAACAGTTACTGCTATAGTTGAAAGTAACCGATTTTACGTACCTGTGAACTTGACAGCCACTGAGCCACTAGTCGTCTAGCCCTTGGTTATTTTTTATATTTGATCATTGGCATCGAATGTTATACAATAAAAACTATTTTATAAATATGTTTATAAAATAGGCTCCAGGTTTTATTTAGTGTATTACCAGGTGTATTGTGCAGGATTCTCTTGCAACAGCAAACCATAATAGATATTTACAACAGCCTATTTAATAATTGTCAATAGAAAATGTCTACTATGAGTAAAAAACTTAAATATGCCTGCAACACTTATTTGTTTGAATTGTCTTCATATTTAATTTGAGTAGGACTTCACAGTTTCAAAATGAATAGATACCATAAAGTATTATAGAACAAACAAGCTTTATATTTTAACTTCAAATAAAACACAAAAACTTTATATATAAAACTCGAGCGCCAGCAACTCATAGCAATAACAACTAAAAAATTTAAAAAAGCATCTGGCACTTAGCAACAAACCAAGAATCGAGAACTGCTACATTACACACTGTTACTTTATTCAACTGTGGAACGCAAAAAGGAACAGGTAAATACTAGATGTAACAGTGACACCTATCCAACGCTGGTGCGCATGCGCAACAGCTTCGGCGTGGACTGCGCGTAGACGGTCGTAACAAAACGTCACCAAAGCTAGTCCAACAATAATTGCGCGGGTGGATTTAAGAGCTCGTATTGATTTCCATGCGCATGATTTACTCAGATCGCGTTGACTTTGAAAAGAGGGTTCATTTGGGGTTAGGGTTGTTGGGGGGGAATTGGAGAGGGCTGAAGATCTGAATGGGGTCGGGGAGCCGTGAGCGTGAATATCTATTGTGCAGTATGTTGAGATTCAGATTCGTTATTGCGCCAAAAGACACATTTAAGAGTCTTCATCACCGGAAGTTGCCGGACGCTATTTTGGTGTTTTGTTCCATAAGGCCAATGTTAACTTTGTGCCTCCGTTACTCCTCACCTGATCGTCCCAAACAATTAATTTTGGTGTCAAATTAAAGGTTTCGTCGTCCTCTAGGGAAATACAATAGTCGAATTTGGATTTTGTTACTAATTAATGAGAACTTGTACAATGTTTCAGTTCAAAATTAAACTATTTATTATGAAATTATGATACCCAAATTAAGGAATTCGACATTGTATTTCCCTAGAGGACGACGAAACCTTTAATTTGACACCAAATTTAATTGTATGTGATGATCAGGTGAGGAGTAATGTAGGCACAAAGTTAACATTGGCCTTATGGAACAAAACTCAAAGATGGCGTCTGGCAACTTCTGGTGATGAAGACTCTTAACTGATCTTAGCCTATTTGTATTTAAGGCAACACACCAACACACAGTTTACACGTTTGGAAAACAATCAACAAATCAGGCTATTGATGAATTTAAACAACAAAACGTCACCACAGCTAGTCCAACAATAATTGCGCGGGTGGATTTAAGAGCTCGTATTGATTTCCATGCGCATGATTTACTCAGATCGCGTTGACTTTGAAAAGAGGGTTCATTTGGGGTTAGGATTGTTGGGGGGGGAATTGGAGAGGGCTGAAGATCTGAATGGGGTCGGGGAGCCGTGAGCGTGAATATCTATTGTGCAGTATGTTGAGATTCAGATTCGTTATTGCGCCAAAAGACACATTTAAGAGTGCCTCAAGTCACGCGACATTTCGCGTTTTTACCTGATTTTCCTATTAGGTCAATGCTAACTTTCAAATCCCGTCCCACCCTCGGATTATTCAAAATTGTTGATTCAATCAGGGAGGTTTATTGTAAACTGGAGGTAACACTGATAAACAAAACTACGAGCCGTTCTTTCCAAATTTTGGTGAGGCAAAATTTGTTTTACATCTAATGAATTTATAGAACCTTTACGTTTTGTAGATTGACTTTCTGAAAGAGCTAAATTAAAAACATTGTAAATAAGAACCTTGACGTTTTGAAACATCCAAATTACTTAGTTTAAATAAAAGAGGACCTGGGCGTTCTGTACCTGATGGAGGTTAAGAAACGTTCCAGTTATTGGATCCCCCTCTTAAGGCTACAACATTTTGATCTCTTAGACGACATATCGTAGACTTATCGACAATGTGTTGCTACTGTACTGTACTGTAGTCATAATCTAATCTGATTCTAACCCTGATGTAATCGCCTGTTTAACTGTACACTAATCTTATGACTCATGCCACTCTTGTAAATGCCCGAGATATTTGACCCTATCGGCATTTTAACGCAGCAGAAGACAAAACTTGAAGAATGTTAATCACGGAATTCCACGGGCTATGAGTAAGTTTACTGCGAACCGTAAGCGCCACTTGTGGAGTAGTCATCCGGGACTTTCACCTGTGTAACTGTTTCCCTTGTAAACGTTACGTTATGTCGTCGTAATTAATATAAGTCTTCTGCGTCTGAAAATACCCCCGTCGTAGCAAACCTGCGTACTCAGAGAATTTCCATAATACCAAATAAAGCCGCATACCAAGTTTCATAAAAATATATTCACAAATAAGCGATAAATGCAATTTTAATTATTCTCCATAAGAATAACATTGGGGATGGGTACGCAGGTTTGCTGCAACAAGGAGCACAAAATAATGTTTTTTGCAAATATCAATAGAATTCATCTAAGTAATGTCACATACCAAGTTTCATTGATATACATTTATAAATAAGCGATATATATCATTTTAATTATTCTCCATAAGAATAAAATGGGGACCAAGTACCTAGGTTTGCTGCTACAGGAACCATAGGCGAAAAATTGTTTTTTTGTGCAAACAACAATAAACCACAACCAGATGGAGCCATATACCAAGTTTCGTCAGTTCATATTCATAAATAAGCGATATCTAAAATTTTTATTTTTCTCCATAAGAATAGCATTAGTCAACGTACTGTGTTTAGCACTTTCAATATCTCGGTAACCAATTGACGTAGAACAATGATCAAAATACCAAATTGTTTATTTTTTTAAGCTGAATTCAATGGTATGAATTAAAATTTGGTTTAAATTAAAATTACATGTGAAAACCCAAAAAAAAAACATTTTTGGGGTACAAAACCCCCCAAAACCCCCCTTCGGATGGTGCGATTCATCTGGTTTTCGAACTCGTTCAAATAAAGGGAACTTTTCACATTTGTACCATATTTCATTAAGATTGGACCTTTTTTACGAGAGTTATCGTGCTTACGGGGACACACACACACACACACACACACACACACACACACACACACACACACACACACACACACACACACACATATATATATATATACAAATTTGAACGAATGGTGTTTTTGGCATCTGGGGACCTCAAAATGAAAAGTTATAATGGTCTCGGGCTTTACCATGAGACCTACGGTAATAGCTTCTTCCCTATAGGGGAAATTCGCTAATAATAATCATTCAATAAAAATCCAAAATATTAAATATTTAAAATTTTGCTATGGGCGAACTAATTGCGATATCGAAATTCTGCTCACTGAAATTGCTAAGTATTTTTTTTGTTCTTTATGCACCATAAATCAAGGATTTCGGATAATCCGTTGAGAAGGGATGGGCTTTGAAAGTCGAAATTGGTCTTATGAGAGGATCAGGTGAAATCCAAAGACTGGAACATCCTCTTTAAAAAACGCTATATAATTATAATTGAATGGCGGATGTGGATTTCTCGAATCGTGAAGTGATTAAACAGAATATTTCTTTCAGGGTTTCTCAAACGAAGTGACTACGTACACGTCCAATGTAAAGGCAAATTCACATCGCTACCGTTTAGGTTATGTTAGGTTAGGAGGTTTTCTGGCTCTCAATCTGTTTCAAAAATCACAGGAAAAGTAAAGTACGGTGCATAATTTGGAACGGACGTGAACAGTAGCGGCTCACGTCGGACGTGTACGTAGCCTCTGCCTTTCTCAAACAGTAAGTAATACATACAAGTTATAACACAAGTACTTCAAACAATTTTTTTTCTTGACAACTTTTGTGTGTATAAACAAAAGTAGACGTCCCACCCTAAAATCAGGCTGTAATTTATTATAAACATTACCACGGTACTTTCTTCATACAAACAAAAAGCTCTGAATTAAATTTTCGAAATGGTTTTTATTTAGCAATTAATACAGGGTTTTCACGTTTTCTAATGTCTAAACTATAGTATTTGATTAGATTATTTCAATTTAAAAGCGAAATAACAATTTATACAATTTGAATAGTAACAGAATAAAACTAAAATAACAAAATTTACTAATTAAGACTACGTTACACTCCCAATTCAAAAACTTATTGAAAAAATTATCATTTAACAACTTTACTGTTATCAATTTATATTGTTCAGGTAGCTTTTCACTCGAAAAACGTATAATGAGAAGATATATAGGCGGTGGCAAGACAAAAGACCAATGACTTATCCGGCCCCTCGGCACCGACCGGACGCCGGACGCACGGGTGACTCATGGAATGCGTCTGTGACATCTATAATCAGCTGATGTGCGTACAGTTGTACCAACCCCCTCCATCGCCAGGCCGGGCAACCAAACAAAGAACTGTCCAGAGAGATGGACACACTTCACTTCAGGAATGTTCGCTACTGGGTACCGACTCCGCTATGCTATTATACAGAATGATTCTTTGAGCCTTGCGTCACTGTTTGTACCGTTCACCAGCACCGGAGTAAAAAGAATTGCGCTATACACTCTTACGTGACGCAGGTTTCGCTACTTCAACCCCCAATCAACAATCCTCTACATAACGCTGCTGAAGGTTTACACATTTTTCCTACTTGCGTAATTTAACGTACTAAATAACAGTCGGCATTTAAAATTAATAAGGCATTAGATACAACCACCATTTTATAGTTAAAAAATTTACCTTTATAGAAAAAGGCTGTTTTAAGTCAAAATATAACCCCTTTCGAAACATATTGCGTGTTGTATGTATTTTTCGTGGTTTCAACTAATACCGAATGTGTTTAAAACATGAAACAGATTTAACATATAAATTTCTTAGTGGAAATTATTTTGGTTTCTTCCAAAACAATAGTTATTTACACCAATATCTAAAATCTATATTGTTATCTTTTGAAAAGCAAAACTTCAAAACAATTTTATAAACGGCATTGAAATAAGTCTGAAAATGAGTAAAATATTAATCCTCAATTAAGTGTCATTTTCAAGACAAAGTCATAAACTAATTTTAAATTTAACAATTTTTAAATTTGCTTGATATTTAAACTTGTGCATGTACCTTAAGTAACGCTGGCCCAAACGCGGTCCTCCTCCATCAGGCTGGTCTAGACCGCCTCCCTCCGCAAAATATCACACCGCAACGCTACGACGTAATCTACCCTCCCCTATAAGTTACATAACTATAGGGGTGTGCGAGTACTCGAAACTCTGAGTTTTCGGCCGAGTATTTTAATAGGTACTCGAACTCGACTCGAAAAAATACTCGAAAGTTCGAGCGAGTAAGTGTGACCGGCCAAAACGCGTAGTGACGGCCGCAAAAAGCGATCGCATCACGTGAAATCGGCCGAAAATGACGATCACGAACGATTGCGAACGGCCAAAACGCGTAGTAACGGTCGCAAAAGGCGATCGCATCACGTGAAATCGGCCGAAAATGACGATCAGACCGCGTAATTTCGGCAGTAAATGACGACGGAAAACATAATATCGGCAAAAGTGGCGAACGGGCCACTTAATATCGGCCGTAACTAACGATTTCATCATCTAATATTGATTATAGGAGATGTATGGACCAAGTGATATTGGCCAAATGACAACCGGACCGTGTTTTATCGGCCGGAAACGAATATCAAACCGCGTTGTTTGTTTGTTAATACGTAATCCAGTTTGATTGTACTGGCTAAAACTTAGTATTGTTACTCATACTAAGAAACCACATTGTTGTTCATTAGTTAGAAACCATATTTACATTATCAAATCTAGGGTGGTATTCAAATCCCATTACTCTATTTCAAACTACCAACTGATGGCAAATACTCGCTTGAAAATACTCGAAACTCGAAAATAATTGGCACTACTCGACTCGATTGAAAAAATAACTACTCGCACACCCCTACATAACTCAGACCCAAACAGCATCCCTCCCCCAAAAAACACTTCGTAACGCTACGGCGTATTCTATACCCCTCCACATAAGTTACGTAACGCTGGCCCAAACCGCATCTTTCCTCCAAATAACACTTCGTAACGCTACAACGTATTCTATACCCCTCCCTCCCCATAAGTTGCGTAACGCTGGCCCAAACCGCATCACTCCTCCAAATAACACTTCGTAACGCTACGGCGTATTCTATACCCCTCCACATAAGTTACGTAACGCTTGCCCAAACCGCATCTTTCCTCCAAATAACACTTCGTAACGCTACGGCGTATTCTATACCCCTCCCCATTAGTTACGTAACGCTGGCCCAAACCGCATCACTCCTCCAAATAACACTTCGTAACGCTACGGCGTATTCTATACCCCTCCACATAAGTTACGTAACGCTGACCCAAACCGCATCTTTCCTCCAAATAACACTTCGTAACGCTACGGCGTATTCTATACCCCTCCCCATTTGTTGCGTAACGCTGGCCCAAACCGCATCACTCCTCCAAATAACACTTCGTAACGCTACGGCGTATTCTATACCCCTCCCCATAAGTTGCGTAACGCTGGCCCAAACCGCATCACTCCTCCAAATAACACTTCGTAACGCTACGGCGTATTCTATACCCTCCCCATAAGTTGCGTAACGCTGGCCCAAACCGCATCACTCCTCCAAATAACACTTCGTAACGCTACGGCGTATTATATACCCCTCCCCATTAGTTACGTAACGCTGGCCCAAACCGCATCCCTCCTCCAAATAACACTTCGTAACGCTACGGCGTATTCTATACCCCTCCACATAAGTTACGTAACGCTGGCCCAAACCGCATCCCTCCTCCAAATAACACTTCGTAACGCTACGGCGTCTTCTATACCCCTCCCCATAAGTTACGTAACGCTGGCCCAAACCGCATCCCTCCTCCAAATAACACTTCGTAACGCTACGGCGTATTCCATACCCCTCCCCATAAGTTGCGTAACGCTGGCCCAAACCGCATCCCTCCTCCAAATAATATAGCGCAACGCTACGCCACGCCGTAGTCTATCCCTCCCCATGAGTTACGCCAGCCGAGACAGCATCCTTCTCCCAATTAATACAGCGTAACGCTACAACGTAGTCTATCCCTCTCCATACGTTACGTAAATCCCTAAATCCGAGTAATCCCTAAATACTCGGCTCATGTACTCATTAATGACGAAGACAAATTCACCATTTTCGAAGAGTTCATTGCATGTAATACAGTATGACTTCACGGAAACAATGAATGTACTGTGGTTATCTCCACAGCGAGTAAACTCTGAATGATAAGAAACAATCAATACGACAAACTACGTGTGTTTGAAAACTTCCATAGAATAACAAGATAACACAGAGTTTAGTTTGCTACCGTGATTGTTTTAATCTATTCAAAAAACGTCAACCAAATAATCTAAAGACGTTGCATAAAACTACCTCAACAATATGTATTGTGACGTCAATGCACCATAGCAGATCCGTGAAGGCGATGAAATAATAACATCGTTTGATAGATGATTGGAAACTGATTATTAATCAATTCGACAACCGCACACTTTAGTAAATAGTAAATACTTCGTTCAATTCGAGTAAGATAAAAGGGCCTACGTGAAAAAGTATTCCTGCTGTGAATCTCTGTACACGAGTTGTACACTGGAGTTAAGCGAACTTCGTGTCTGCCTCTAAAGATGCAGATGCAAACAAATCTTAATATAAAGAGTGTTATTGACTTCTATGGACTTTTTTTGAAATTGTTCCTTGGGGAAAAAATTGTCACCCAAACATAGGGTATAACTCGTTAAGTTTACTGTATGTGTTATTAATCAATATCATATCTTAGGAATACTTGAGGTACTAACTTTAAAGATTAGGGAAAACCAAGAATTTAATTTTTAAATATTATTAGCCGTGTGATTTGAACTGACAACGAGATATCACGCAGCACGCTGACGTGAGGGAAGAGTTTGTACGGTTTCTCATCTCATTTAGGCAAATGCCGGAATGGTTCCCAGAAAAGGGACGTACCCCGCCAGGAAGGGAAAGATAGGACTCAGGCCTACCTTACCTGGTTTAAAGATTTCCCCATAAATTTAATATTTTGTTTTGTAAATTCCAACACATTGTTAAACGTTGTTACGGAATAAATATTATTATTATTAAGAGAAATTCCGCATTAAAACCTTAAAAAGATCAAATAAGGGTTTAAACCAACACTGGGTACATTTTTTAAATTGAAAAATTTTATGTTTTGGCTGTTTTGATGCTCCTGGTTATATTTAAATTCACTAATAGGATGCCAATGTTGTACATTATAAAGTTAGAAGGAGGTATTATCGGGATAACAAGTTGGGATAGGGGTATGGGGGATGATAAAACTTTATATGAAAATCAGCCTTTTCCAGGGTAAAATCCCCATAAGACAATGTACTGTTTTTTGACAATTAACATTTTCTTGAATAACTCGGTAAGTACTTGTGCGTGCTAGAATGATGAGGGAGGGCTTAACATTTTAAAAATTTAAGGGCAATATTTTAATATGCAATAATTTTACATTCGGGGCTTTTCTGACCCTTTTTGGGCCCAAACACTCAAAATTTGAAAACTTAAAATACCCAAAATAATACCCCCGTCGCATCAAACCTGCATACTCAGCGAATTTCCAATAAATATATATAACACAACACATTAAGCCACTTAACAGGATTCATAAGAAATATATCCACAAACAAGTGATATTTAAAATATTAATTATTCTCCATAAGAAAAACATTGGGGATTGGGGATGAGTACGCAGGTTTGCTGCAACAAGGAACAAGGAATAATGGATTTTTATGCAAATATCAATAGAACTCATCTAAGTGAAGTCACATACCAAGTTTCATCCATATACATTCATAAATAAGCGATATAAAATATTTTAATTATTTTAAGAATAACATGGGGACCGAGTACCTAGGTTTCCTGCTACGGGAACCATATAGGCGAAAAATGGGTTTTTCGTGCAAACAACAATAAAAAACAACCAGATGAAGCCATATACCAAATTTCGTCAGTTTATGTTCATAAATAAGCGAGATACCAGTGTTGTTTTAAACCCTTTACTAGATTTTTTAAATTTTTTAATTCGGAAATTCACTTTTCCTCACGTCAGCGTGCTGCGTGCGAACTCGTTATTTTCATCCGCAAACCGCCTTGTGATGTTAAACGGGAAACCAACAAACTGATTTTATATTTGAAAATAACAAAATAATATGAAACACAAAACCGAACGAAAATTACAAAAATAAAATAATAAACACATAAAACATTGCATATATTCATATTTGGAAGCCATCGTACCAAGTTTCACCAATACCTTCTAGGACTAAAAGAGTTTGATTTCACCCGAGAACAAAACCTGTGGTGTGCTGCATTCTGTGGTCAACCCGTGGAACTACTACTAATCATGATCAGCTGCATGATTTTTCATCAGGTCAAACCGAAGTGAATGTCCATAGGATTGGAACTTTGACTCCCCTTGCGGTGGAGCCTGTAGGAATTTCTTAAAATCATTTCTTAGTGGTTACCTACGATATGGAAAGAGTATGCATATCAAATGCCGTTGTTGTACGTGATGAGGTTAGCCTGGAGGTTTTCGTATTTATAGATAGTACCTGGGGGCCGAGCTTTGCTCGGGGGAAGGCCAGTCAGTTTGTTTAGATGACTCGGAGTAATATTTAATCACTTCCCCCCACTGATAATCAGATTTGTATTATTCATTTGCCTCTTTTCTACATTTTTAAGGTCTCTCCAGTTGTTATTTATAGCTCAATGTCCCTTTGATTTATTTTAATACTCTATATATGTAATCTTAACTCAAATCTTTTAATCTCTGCTCTCAGGAATCCACATGTTAATAATCATAAACAACATGAGTATTACTTTGACAGTTCCCTGGTTGATTATGAACAGCTGTTACAATTCCTTTGTTTTGATTTGAAACTCCATAAGCCCAATGTTAATTTTTTAAACTTTTCATTTTAGTTTTTTTACATTATTTGATTTTTCCTAGGGATGAGGCCTGTCTAGAACTTATTTTTATCCCAGAAATTAGTTATTTCGAACATTTGAAGGAAATCGTTGGAGCCGTTTTTGAGATCCGTGTCGCAAGCAAGCACGCAAGCAAGCAAGAAAGCAAACCTTACTCATATTAGAGTATAGGATATATTAACTGTCAGATTATATTGTGTACAATATAACGCGTCTCCGTGCACGGCGTGTTTCTCTATTGCGCCACGAGGCGGCGCGCGGCGCAGCGTGCGTGGATGACGAAATAGTTTGCACACCGCGGACAACGGCCGATAAGGCAGAACAAAGGGAGAGTACTACAGTAAGCTGTCGTAACAGAAATGTAAACGGGTTTATCATAAAAATGTAACTCCTGGAAGCAGTCACAAAGGAGAAAATATTAGAGAGAACTTCCCTTGCACCACTGCATAGGCTTACCATAATATGCTCTAGGTTAAATATACCCCCGTAGCAGCAAACCTGCGTACTCAGCGAATTTCCAATGCATATATATGTATCTTAATACCACATAAAGCCACATACCAAGTTTCATCAATATACATTCATAAACAAACTATTTATGACATTTTAATTATTCTCCATAAGAATAACATGGCGGCTGAGTATGCAGGTTTGCTGAAGCAAGGAACACAAAAATGGGGTTTTATACAAATATCAATATAACTCATGTAGGTAAAGCCACATACTAAATTTCATTAATTTATTTTCATAATTAAGGGAGATAACACGTTACTTATTCTCCATAAGAATAACATGGGGCTGAGTAAGCAGGTTTGCTGCTACGGGAGCCTTTGTCAAAAAATTGTTTTTTTGAGCAAATATCAATGGTCCACAACCAGATAAAGCCGTATACCAAGTTTCATTAGTATACGTTCATAATTAAGCGAGATATAAAATTTTTCTTTTCCTCCATAAGAATAACATTAGACAACGTACTGTGTTTAGCACTTTCAATATCTCGGTAACCAATTGACGTAGAGAAATGATCAAAATACCAAATTGTGTGTTTTTTTAAGCTGAATCCAATGGAAAAAAAAATAAAATTTGACTATTTCCAAAATTATATGTAAAAAATTCGAAAAACCCATTTTTGGGGTACAAAACCCCCCCCAAAATACCCCTTTGGATGGAGCGATCTGGCTGGTTTTCGAACTTAAAGTCATAAATGTTGCTTTACACGTTTATACCAAATTTCATCAAAATCGGATAACTTTTACGAGAGTTATCGTGCTCACGGACACACACACACACACACACACACACACACACACACACACACACACACATACACACACACATATATATATATATATATATATATATATATATATGTGTGTGTGTGTGTGTGTGTCCGTGAGCACGATAACTCTCGTAAAAGTTATCCGATTTTGATGTATATATATATACATATAAATGTATATATATATATTTTGATATATATATATATATATATATATATATATATATATACAGTTTCGAACGAATGGTTTTTTTGGGGTCTGGGGACCTCAAAACGAAAAGTTATCATGGTCCCGGGCCTAGGTCTTACCATGCCGACTACGGTAATAGCTTCTTCCCTATAGGGGAAATTCGCTAAAAAGAGGTCACCCGTACCCGTTGAGAGGCGGGTTAGTAAATAGCGAAAACATGAGACCCCCCCCCAGAAAATTTAAGTATGAAAGTCAAGTATTTAAAATAGTTAAATGTTTAAAATTTAAAATTATCTGTTTTGATTTGTTTTCAAATCATACAATTACTCTTTGAGGGATTTAAGATTCAAATTTCATGAAAACCTTTTTTTCAGGCGTGGCAACTAATTAACTTACTGTAATTTTGCGAATATTCAAACTGTCTGCGGAGTGCAGAATGTCTCAGGGACAACTGCATTAACCTCACTCAAGATGACTCAGCTAGGCGACATGCAGCCGAGAGCGACGGCGACGATAAACAAAGCGCGACGGCGACGATAAACACAGCGCGATGGCAAAACGTAACCATAATGGATTTGGATACCAACAGATTTGATTGAGTAAGGACTAAAAATCACATTTTCTAAAGCAAATTAATGAGTTTTGGGCGGGAAAACTAAGGATTTTATTACTACTTTGAAGAAATATTGACTTAATCGTTATTATAAAGTCGATTGAAACGTAATTCCCAATAGTCAGTTTGCTGCTCACTAACACCCGGACAAGTAGTGGGTTTCTCAAAAATCCGCCCGGACGTTTTCGAATGATCCAAATACCCCCGTTGCAGCAATACTGCGCACTCAGTGAATTTATATTGAATATATATATCTTAATAACACATTAAGCTACTTACCAGGATTAATAAGAAATATATTCACAAATAAGTAGACCTAATATTTAAAATATTAATTATTCTCCATAATAATAACATTGGGGATGAGTACGCAGGTTTGTTTCAACAAGATCACAAAATACAGTAATGGGTTTTTATGTAAATATCAATAGAACTCATCAAAGTGAAGTCACAACCCAAGTTTCATCCATATACATTCATAAATAAGCGATATATAACATTTTAATTACCCTCCATATAAGAATAACATGGGGACCGAGTACCTAGGTTTGCTGCCACGGGACCCATTCGCGAAAAATGTCTTTTTTTGCAAACACCAACAACAAACCACAACCAGATGAAGCCATATACCAAGTTTCGTCAGTGTGTGTTAATAAATAAGCGATATATATATATATATATCATTTTAATTACTCTCCATAAGAATAACATGGGGACCGAGTACTTAGGTTTGCTGCCACGGGAACCATTCGCGAAAAATGTTTTTTTTTGCAAACAACAACAACAAACCAAAACCAGATGAAGCCATATACCAAGTTTCGTCAGTGTATGTTAATAAATAAGCGAGATATCAAATTTTGATTTTTCTCTATAAGAATAGCATTAGACAACGTACTGTGTTTAGCACTTTGAATAACTCAGTAACAAATTGACGTAGCATAATGATATAAATACCAAATTGTTTTTTTAAGCTGAATTCAATGGAATAAATTACAATTTGATATTTATGCCACAATAACGAATGAGGGCTTAAAAGTATTGTCTCACTAATTCCTATCTTTTTAAATGCATTTATTTTACATCCGGAGCTTTTCTGACCCTTTTTGGGCCCAAAAACTGGAAATTTTAAAGATTAATCCCCAAAAAAAGGAGTTTAGAGTTTTCCGATTGTTTTGCCCAACGAACTTGTCCAACTGATTACAGAACGGAATGTCCCTACCAAATTAGAAGTAAATCGGACAAAAAATGCGACCGCTAGAGTGCATACACACACACACACACACACACACACACACACACACACACACACACACACACACACACACACACACACACACACACACACACACACACACACACACACACACACACATATAATTTTGAGCGACCCCTCAAAACGTGTTCAGGGGTTCACGTTAGGAACTTCTATGGTGGTCCCGGGCTTAAGTTTCACCGTGCGGGTCATGCTAATAGTCCACTTTCCAAAGGAAATTCACTAATAACGCGGTTTCAGTTTTAAGATATGTCTGTCAAAACTAAAAGGAATTTCGGTAATCAGAATATCACTGCCTTGCCATGAGGCCGACTATATTTATCACTGTCACCGCTTGACCCGCTCTACCGGCCGGTGTTATCTGATGTTCTGCTTATAAACTACCCAGCGATGGTTCCACGGTTGTGATGAGTAGTTCATTGTTCTTGTTCTCTTTTAGGACCGGGGCTGGTGTAAAGTCAGAACAGTTTTGACATTTTTGTAAAGTCAGAACAGTTTTGGCATTTTTGTAAAGACAGAACAGTTTTGACATTTTTGTAAAGGCAAAATAGTTTTGACATTGTTGTAAAGGCAGAACAGTTTTGACATTTTTGTAAAGTCAGAACAGTTTTGACATTTTTGTTAAGTCAGAACAGTTTTGACATTTTTGTAAAGGCAGAACAGTTTTGACATTTTTGTAAAGTCAGAACAGTTTTGACGTTTTTGTAAAGTCAGAACAGTTTTGACGTTTTTGTAAAGACAGAACAGTTTTGACATTTTTGTAAAGTCAGAACAGTTTTGACATTTTTGTAAAGGCAGAACAGTTTTGATATGTTATCAGTCAATCAGTCAGTCCGAACTATTTTAAAGTAGCTAAACGATTCCTCTGGCAATGAAATAAATACCCCGTCGCAGCAAACCTGCGAACTCAACAATGTCCAAAGAAAATATATACTCCTCACTTCGCATAAGGAATCCTACTAAGTTCCATAAAGATGCATTCATAGGTAAACAGAATATAACATTTTATTAATTATCTACAAGAAGACCATTGGGTTGAGTACGCAGGTTTGATGTAATTGGAAACACAAAAACGGGCGTCTCTGAAATGTATTATTATTATACCACAATCACATGAAGATTGTACGTACCTATGTTTTAACAGAATATGCTCGATATATATTTTATTTGCTCTCCATAAATAGTATAACATTCGACCTTTGGACTGTGTTTAGCACTTTCATATCTCTGCAATGGACGGACGTTGAACACAAATTTAAAAATTAAAACTCAAATTTGAACTGAACTCAGATAAACAGATATTTATAAACCACGGAAAAATATTTTAGTTTTCTGTAGTTTTACTAAAACTAACTGTGAAAAAGGTAAATAGTATTCCCCATAAGATTACCACTTTGGGGCATTTTTTCCGAAACCTCTTAACCTCTTATAACCTATATTCATGGTTCAAAATACTATTATTATGTATTATTACTATCATGTATTATTATGTGAATTATTATGTATTTGAGTCATATAAAATGATGAGAAACAGAATTGCGTGTAACAAAAATGTTAAGGGTGACAATTACAAAAAGTTATTTTTGATCAATAAAAACCGTTGTGTTAACAGACACACACAGACATACACAATTATAGGCTACGAATTCTACCAACTATTACCAGAAGCATCACAATGAGTTTGGAATCAACTTTCATTGAGTTTGACCTCGTACGGGATGAGGAGAGGGGGGTTTTCCGAAGATCTCTATAATCCAGAAAAATGTTATGGGTTGTTCAAGTGATATAATTTAAGAAAAACATGAACACATAGTATACAGGATCTCCCACAATCATTTGATCACATTTTCCAAGTTGTTTATCAGGTAGAAACAAGCATAAAATGAAATATAACATATGCCCTATTTCTTTTCGTTTTTCGTTTGTCGGTCTGTATGGATTTGTTACAAAAACCGTAACATTTTTGAAATGGTTTGAGATAAAACTATAAAATTTGGTATTAATATTACTCCAGGTATTTTTCAGATTCCAAAAATTTTCATTTTAATAAAAATGTCTGTTTCAAAATGGCGGCGGTTTCAAATTTTAAAAGTTACTATTTAAACAAAATTTTTATAAAAAAATATCAGGAGGTAACAATTATAGGAAATTTTAAGACAAATCCAACGAGGTTTAATTTGTCATGATTAGATCAATAACAACAGAGACAGTTGAATTTCTCACGATGGGGGCTCCCGGGGTAGTCATTGAGATTAAATACCCATTATTTAATGAAGAACAAAACAGCTTATTGCATGTTAACCCTAAAATAAATTTGTAAAGTTTCTGATTAAGTTTAAGTAATACATGTATAATTTATATGATAGACTACAAATACAGTTTTATTTATTTTCTGTAATTAGTTTTTATGCATTGAGCCCATGCTTAATTTCAGTGTTTATGTGAAAAAATAAGGCACGTAAAATATTTAATTTTGTATAATTTATTTTTTATTTTTGTATACACATAGGTTGTCTGAGACAATTGTGTTTATTATATTTCGATCATTTCTGTTCGCTTACTTTACTTTATGTTATTTTAATTTAAGTGATGGAACCTCATAACAGGCATTGCCTTAAGAGGCCCTATTGTTTTCTCATTATTTTATTTTTATTTTTATGTCAGCCTGACAAGTAAAATGGACATTATTATTTATTTAAGTTACAAACAAGCTGCGTAATTGAAAATAAAGTTACAACTATGTATTAGCGAATTTCCCCTATAGGGAAGAAGCTATTACCGTAGGTCTCATGGTAAGACCTAGGCCCGGGACCATGATAACTTTTCGTTTTGAGGTCCCCAGACCCCAAAAACACCATTCGTTCGAAACTGTATATATATATATATATATATATATATATGTGTCCGTGAGCACGATAACTCTCGTAAAAATTATCCGATTTTGATGAAATTTGGTATAAACGTGTAAAGCAACATTTATGACTTTAAGTTCGAAACCAGCCAGATCGCTCTATCCGAAGGGGTATTTTGGGGGAGTTTTGTACCCCAAAAATGGGTTTTTCGAATTTTTTACATATAATTTTGGAAATAGTAAAATTTTAGTTTTTCCCATTGGATTCAGCTTAAAAAAACACACAATTTGGTATTTTGATCATTTCTCTACGTCAATTGTTTACCGAGATATTGAAAGTGCTAAACACAGTACGTTGTCTAATGTTATTCTTATGGAGGAAAAGAAAGATTTTATATCTCGCTTATTTATGAACGTATACTGACGAAACTTGGTATACGACTTAATCTGGTTGTGGACCATTGATATTTGCTCAAAAAAACAATTTTTTACCAATGGCTCCCGTAGCAGCAAACCTGCGTACTCAGCCCCATGTTATTCTTATGGAGAATAAGTAACGTGTTATCTCCCTTCATTATGAAAATAAATTAATGAAATTTGGTATGTGGCTTTACCTACATGAGTTGTATTGATATTTGTATAAAACCCCATTTTTTGTACTCCTTGCTTCAGCAAACCTGCATACTCAGCCGCCATGTTATTCTTATGGAGAATAATTAAAATGTCATATATCGTTTATTTATGAATGTATATTGATGAAACTTGGTATGTGGCTTTATGTGGTATTAAGATACATATTTATGCATTGGAAATTCGCTGAGTACGCAGGTTTGCTGCTACGGGGGTATTTTCGTTATGTATTATGAGAAAATACAAATATTCTATTTTATTCTAAGTATTAAACTGTACAGTGTGAATATTGGGTCACTTTCATCGAGTCGAATTTCCATCGGAACGAGCCTAGAACGATAATCTGAAACCCGATGAATGGAGCATAAATTGACCCGATTGAATGTTGACTATTGTCTCCATCTCTGCAGTCTCCGCTACATGGCATAGCCACATCCGAGACGCATCGCGGATATTTATAACATTCGCGGCGTGGGTCTGAGGCTTTTTAGACGTTTTGAAATACCTCGAGATTTTCATCCGCGGAGGACGAGCATGAAAAAGACCACCAGATGGTCACCATTTGTCTTGGATTCCTCGTGCTGGAGTAAAAACCATACCGCCACGGGCGAGTCACTGCATTTATGAATGCCTTTTGTTTTAGCGAATTTCCCCTATAGGGAAGAAGCTATTACCGTAGGTCTCATGGTAAGACTTAAGCCCAAGACCAGGATAACTTTTAATTTTGAGGTCCCCAGATGCCAAAAACACCATTCGTTCAAATTTTTATATATGTATATATATATATATATATATATATATATATATATATATATATATATATATATATTTATATATATATATGTGTCCGTAAGCACGATAACTCTCGTAAAAAAGGTCCAATCTTAATGAAATTTGGTACAAATGTGTAAAGTACCATTTATTTGAACGAGTTCGAAAACCAGATGAATCACACCATCCGAAGGGGGTTTTTTGGGGGTTTTGTACCCCAGAAATGTGTTTTTTGGGGTTTGTACATGTAATTTTAATTAAAATCAAATTTTAATTTATACCATTGAATTCAGCTTAAAAAAACAAACAATTTGGTATTTTGATCATTGCTCTACGTCAATTGGCTACCGAGATATTGAAAGTGCTAAACGCAGTACGTTGTCTAATGTTATTCTTATGGAGAAAAAGAAAAATTGTATATCTCACTTATTTATGAACATAAACTGGCGAAATTTGGTATATGGCTTGATCTGGTTGCGGTTTAATGTTGTTTGCACAACAAAAATTTTCGCCTATGGTTCCTTTAGCAGCAAACCTAGGTACTTGGTCTCAATGTTATTCTTATGGAAAATACTTAAAATGTTATATATCGCTTATTTATGAATGTATATGGATGAAACTTGGTATGTGACTTCACTAAGATGAGTTCTATTGATATTTGAATAATTGAAAAATTAAATATCTATTGATATTTAATATCTATTGATATTGAATAATGGGAAAAACCCATTATTTCCTGTACCTTGTTGCAGCAAACCTGCGTACTCATCCCCAATGTTATTCTTATGGAGAATAATTAATATTTTAAATATCGCTTGTTTGTGAATAGATTTCTTATGAATCCTGTTAAGTGTTTTAATGTGTTATGTTATATATTCATTGGAAATTCGCTGAGTATGCAGGTTTGCTGCGACGGGGGTATTTAGAAATAATATCAACATAAATAATAATTGGCATACCATTAATACAAGGTTTCAGAACTTATTCTAAATTCTCCAATTTACAGTACATGCGTTTAAAATTATTTAACAATTTACCTAATAGAATAAAAGCTATTGGGAATAATAGGGGAATTATAATTTACTAGCTGACGTACCCGTTCTTCGCACAGGGGTTTTCTCTACCCGTTCTTTAGTCAATGCAATTTCCATTTTAGTTAGCTTGAAACAACTGTCCTTGCTTCTGCTCTTTAAGCTGTCAAATCGAAGTGTCCACAGCTGTTCGCATTACAGTTTCTGAATGTTTTCTTTCTTCTGAAATGTAAACATTGAAACTTAGGACGTTCACGGGGCGTAGCCCGAGGGGATTTTAAGGAAGTGAATAGGCCTATGTGTTGATGGGTTCAAGATCTACCTATGTGTAAAGTTTCAGCCCAGTCGGTTTAGTAGTTTTTGCGTTCACCCGGAACATCAGACAGACAGACAGACAGACAGACAGACAGAAACCACCTCTTCTTTATAATATTATAGATGAAGTAGGCTATTAAGGGATGTTTTTACTCAGTTGCAGAGTTTATACATTTTAAATATAATTAACTATCAATATGAAATTAATAAAATAAGTAAATAAAATTATATTTTGTATAAATATTATCATTATTAGTCGCAGATTGATTTATTGTATACATTTCAAGTTTATTGGTTAATTTTATTGTAAATTATAAATTATTGTGATTTCAATTGTGTAATGATATACAAAATAGTCACAGATTGATTTATTGTAGGCCTATAAATTTTTAGTTTATTGGCTATTTTGTATTGTAAATTATTATGATTTCAATTGTGTAATGATAAGCAAAATTACTGTGTTAATAACATTGTTCAATAACCAAGAGTTATGTATTTGTATTGTGTATTGCATTGATGAGTTAAATGTATGTATATCGATGGTCATACACGAATACAATGAACAAAGAAAATTCCTACTTTGTTCGGCCATAGTCGGTTATAAGTCATCATTAAATGAAACAAAAAATGAAATAAATCAATGTGTCTTGTAGCATGCGATTTGTTCAGATTGTTATTTAATGGCAGAGGCTACGTACACGTCCGACGAGAGCCGCTACTGTTCACGTCCGTTCCAAATGATGCACCGTACGTTACTTTTCCTGTGATTTTTAAAACAGATTGAGAGCCAGTGACACACAACGAAAACCTCCTAACCTAACCTAACCCAACCTAATATAATATAATCTAATCTAACCTAACCTAACATAAGCGGTAGCGGCTTACATCGGACGTGTACGTAGTCACTTCGTTATTTAAATCTGTAAACCGCTTTATGGATGTTCAACGGGAAACCAACGGTTGGTTAAACTTATTTTATATTTAAAACTAAACTGGAAACATAAATCCAAACGAAACACAACATTAGTTGCAAATGCTATAAATGTTCAAAGATGGTGTCTACAGTTGATTTCTTCTAAGTAGGGCCGGGCACTCTGATAGTATAGGCTACTAAGACCTCTGTCCTCTCTAAGACTTACCGCCAGGCTCGTGGACCCTGTGTGGTCTCGGCAGTTCCCGCGGGTCCAAAGTACGCTCCTGCACTCCCATCAGGGTCGGCTCGAGGGACTCGGCTCCACAGGCTTCCTCGGGCTCCGCCCCACTGGCTCCGGGAACACTCCAGTCCAACACCCGCGCCGTCTGGAACAAGTGCGTATCGTGAGTGTGGAGGTGAAAGAGGTCTGAAGTAGTAAAATTAACAAGCTTAATATAACTAGAGCTATCGTCTGGTGTGAACAAGTTAATCTTTCCTGGAGAATATTGTTCTACCAATACAACAACCAATATATGATCAAAAATATTGTTTAGAAAAAAGTTGTATTAAAAAAAATATTCATAAACGATTTTAAACTAATTAATCTTAAAACACTTCAATTTAAAATATATAGCGTTCAGGAAAACACTGGATTGTTAACCTGCGATGTTTACGCTATACACTCATCACAAACCATCCTCACTTTACTACTATTATTCCTTGGATCGAATGTGTCACCTCTAATGGTTTACACTAAGGAGTTCTGTTGGTAATACTGGAGACAACACTGATGAACAAGCCGTTCTTTGTAAAATTTTGGTGAGGCAAAGAACTACTCGGTGGAGTCGAACGAGTCGACAAAGTGAATCAAACAAATAGCTAATCATGATTTGAAAATTAATATACTTGTATTTCTTTATTTGCTCTTAGTTAATCATATTTTATGGCAAGATTAGATACATAAATCAAAAGAAACAATAAATTTGTTCCAACTTTTATTACTTTTATTCCACTGATTTCATTAGTAGATTCACTTATAGGAATAAAACAACCAATTACCAATTAGGATAGTTCAAAGAACGAGAAATTTGCCTCACCAGTGTACCAACCTAACAAAATCCCTGGCTCGCTTTCTCGACAAAAAACGTTAAGCAGTGTTACCTCCAGTAATACTAATAAACCTCCTTGGTTTACACCATATGATTGTGCAGTTCTTTGCGAAGAAAAATTAAAATGTATTAGTCGGCTGCTACAGTATACTTAACAAAATCAAATTCGAAATTGTAAAAAGTTAAAACCTAATTCGAAATTCGATCTTCGACAATCCCTGCTACTAAAAATTACCTTTCTTCAGAAAAAATCTTTAAAATCCGTTGAGTAGTTGACTCACAACTTTTCGGGAAAATAGTTTCTTTTATAGAATTCAATTTTACAGTGTTAGCGAATAACCACCATATTTTCCACTCGACCCGTCCTTCGTTGCAACCATAAAACTAAGTAGATATATTTAGATCTGTAGTTGCAACCGACACTGTAATCACCCCTTATCTAGGTTAACTGCGACCACCTGGAGTCCAGTAGGGAGTAAGCCTTTGTGTGAACAAGAGGTCCTTGACAGCTGTAGCCGTAACCCGGCAATAGCATTCCGTAAAGTGGAATTGTCCGGTTAACCTTGCTGCAGCCACAACTGGGTCGCAGTGCATGGTGCAAGTGCATAGCTGCTTGCGACACTGGCCACTGGCACTGTAGCCTTGCTGCCAGCTGACTCTGACGTCACAAGCATTGTTGATGACGTGGGAGCCGGTGACGTCACCACGATAGCTGGCCGGATCAGAACGACTGTGTCGTATTGGGAAGAAATGCAAACCATGACAGACGGAGATATGCGTTCAAGACGTCTATATAAAATTATAAAAAAACCGTCGCAGCAAACCTATTGTTTGCATTGCACCACAACCTGGATCTCAGTATTTCGGGATTTCTTCGTTATTGTTTAGTAATTCTATGTATTTTGTTGTTTGTTAACAGTATTGTGCAATCATGTATTGGTATTATCATTGACTATAAATACTTCAGTATTTGTAGTCAATGGTATTATTATAATTTATTGAATTCAAATTGTGTAGTAGCATAAGCATGATTTCAAAATAAGTAATTTGGGGAAAGTTTGGTGTTGTGGACAGTCACATTGTGTCAGCCACAAATGTTGTTTTCTGTAAACTGGCGTTTGCCGTTAATAAATTAAATTAAATCAAAATGAAAAACCTGCGTACTCAAACGAATGGACCTAGACCACCCTGTATATTGTCTTGTTAGTGCCTACGGTACTAGCTCATGAAATGTCAACTGATGTGAGGCATGTAGCTTGTTAATTTAGTTTTTTTATAGTTTACTATTACCTAGTCAAGATTATTAGTGAATTTCCTTTGGAAAGTGAACTATTAGCATGACCTGCACGGTGAAACTTAAACCCGGGACCACCATAGAAGTTCCTAACGTGACCCCCTGAACACGTTTTGGGGGGTCGTTCAAAATTTTATATATATATATGTATATATATATATATATATATATGTATATATATATATATACATATACACATATATATATATATATATGTGTGTGTGTGTTTGCACTCTAGCGGTCGCATTTTTTGTCCGATTTACTTCACATTTGGTAGGGACGTTTCTTTCTGTAATCAGTTGAACAAGTTCGTTGGGCAAAACAATCGGAAAACTCTAAACCCCTTTTTTGGGGGATTAACCTTTCAAATTTTGAGTTTTTGGGCCCAAAAAGGGTCAGAAAAGCCCCGTATTTAAAATGAATGCATGCAAAAAGATGGGAATTGGAGAGGCGAAAGTTTTAAGCCCTCTCTCGTCATTCTAGCATAAATATTTACCGAATTATTAAAGAAAATGTGTATCAACCAAACACAGTACGTTTGCTTATGGGGATTTTACATTAGAAAAGCCTGTTATTCATTTGTTGGTGTACTTTTATCATCCCCAACAACCTCACGCCTACTTTAAAGCCTGACTGGACCTTCTCCTAACCTTATAATGCGCAAAATTGTATTCCCAGCATTGCAGGTAAATAGAACCAGGACAGCCAAAAAATCAATGTTTTCAGATTTGAATAAAAGTTGGAATAAATATATATTTTTAACTGATTTTGAGTTTTTATAGTTTTTTAGGTGGAAATTCACTTCCCTCACGTCAGCGTGCTGCGTGCGAACTCGTTTCAACATTATACCTGACCTTCTTGGCTGCGAAACATTACGTTCAAACCAGTAAACGAACACCTGGTTATCAACAAACTCGTGAACTATTTTTTATAGCCTACTTCCCAAATTTGTATTGCTGGCCATAAGGTATTCAACGGTTTAAATTCTTATGTCAAATTCAAACATTAAAATCACTTCCCTTTAGCCGCCTTCTAAAAGCTACCGTACTTCTTACTGTTTGAGCTAACGCTATTCCTAAGGTGATTATATACCTTAGGAATAGCTATGAAGCACAGTCACCCGTGGAAATGCCAGGTTTCTCGGACCGGTGACGATTCGCGCGGGCGCGGGCGGTTCACGCTAACATGACGAATGTCGGCTCTCCTCGGCGATTACGGCGACGGGTAGTGTAACCATTCAAAATTAGAGAAGTCAATATGCAAATTCACCTTGAAGACATTCTCCATGGTGATTTGGTACAAACATTTCAAATCAAAATAAAAAATCAAATCAAATATCATAAAAAAATAAAAATAAACGAGTTCGCACGCAGCACGCTGACGTGAGGGAAGTGAATTTCCCCATAAAAGCTTTTAAAACCCAAAATCAGTGTAAAACATACATTAATTCCAATTTTAATCGAAATCTGAAAACATTGATTTATTGGCTGTTCTGATGCTCCTGGTTTCATTTACCTGCAATGCTGGGAATACAATTTTGCGCATTATAAGGTTAGGAGAAGGTCCAGTCAGGCTTTAAAGTAGGCGTGAGATTGTTGGGGATGATAAAAGTACACCAACAAATGAATAACAGGCTTTTCTGAAGTAAAACCCCCATAAGACAACGTACTGTGTTTGGTCAATACACATTTTCTTTAATAACTCGGTAAATATATATGCTAGAATGACGAGAGATGGCTTAAAACGAACTTTTGAAAACATACAGGAACATACGGAGCAGAATGTTCAGTGAACATTGGGGAGAATGTTCAGCCGAATGTTCAGGCGTGTTCGAGAGAAGTGTGGGACCTACGGAGCAGAATGTTCAGTGAACATTGGGGAGAATGTTCAGCCGAATGTTCAGGCGTGTTCGAGAGAAGTGTGGGACCGCCTTTATTATTGTTGTCCCCCTAAACTAAAGCTTGTTTCTAATCCCTTCTAATTCCTACAATTATTACAATGCCACTAATTTTTGCGCCTAACTCCCTTCATTTGTAAAATATGGGGGTGAAATTCGCCTCTCTGTATCGTTTTCCACTGGCCATATCACGTTCACTACCACAATGTTAAAAAAAATCGTAACCACAGACTGCCGCCTCAATTTTGCGGCGGGCGTGACGTACTCATAGCCCAACGCCGCACATCTGCGGC
Organism: Allygus modestus; assembly: GCA_963675035.1. NCBI lineage: Eukaryota > Metazoa > Arthropoda > Insecta > Hemiptera > Cicadellidae > Allygus > Allygus modestus. The sequence continues at coordinate 10,704,341 of OY776112.1, forward strand.
GGCTAGGTTCATTCAAATACACTGCCGCCGCAGAACTGCGGCATTTGTTTCTTGATATTAAATGAGAAATTTCTTCGCAACGATATTTTAAAGGTTAGATGGTTTAGGCATGGTCTACGGGATAGCCCGCCTTATATATGCGGCGCTTGGTCTGTAGCTAGGACTAGAACCAGTCTACAGGGAAGTTTATGATATTTTCGTGGGCTGTCAGAGTGACCCGACCGCCGCATATATGCGGCGCCTGGTAGCGAACGTGATATTTAGTTGATACTTATCAATCTACTACACATAATATTTATTGTAATAAATAATATAAGAATGTATAAGCATGTATATTTTATTTATTTATTACTATAGTTTAAACCTTAGTAGGGCTAAGTAGGGCTTACTTAGTTCCAGGGCATTTTTTTCTCAAGTAGCAATTGCATACATGAAAACTATTTGAATGATATTTTGATATAATATACATTCAATACATTGTAAAATTTCAATTTATAATAAACTTGATTGTTGATTGCAATTGTGATAAATGATAAAGAACTTGAACTTGACACTCATTCGTCGAGCGTTCACACAACGTAAATTAATAATTAGTTGTGATGACATGATCGAAAAATTATGGAGTTCGCCTTCGCTCGTATAGATTATATACAGGTGAGTCAGATCACTTGTCCAGCATGACGGGAGAACGGTTTGATCTTGATCTAACGTCATCAATCAAAATTCTTCCCCACTAAAAAGCATGGGCTATCTCTATATATAATTCCGTAAGTCAAATTTTTGTAAAGAAATTGTGAGTGACTGGATGGCCGTAGAAGGATGGGAGGGGTATCATTTTAAAGGTCTTGACGTGAATTTTGAGGGAAAACTATTCATTTTTCTTATTTTTTTACCATAAATTCGCAACAGAATAAAACTTTTCCCATTAAAACAACATGGGGTTTAATTTGTTTACATCTTTTGAAATTAAAACAGCTGTGCCACAGAGTTAAATTAGCCTTTGATATTGATACCAGCTGTACTTATTCAGTTTGTTTACTTTTAAACTACAGCAATGTATAATTTTTAGTTATGGTGATCTATAGTTATATCTTATCGTATTTCTTCTTTTCTACCTTAATAGTAATGAACAACGGAGGAAGGCCGCGTCGCCGAGGTGTTGGCTTTCGAAATCAGCATGACAGACGACAGCGTAGGCGAGAAATTTATAATGAGGAAAGGAATGAACAACCACATCATGACGTCGAAGATACTCCTATTTTTAGATTACCACTTATAAACGAGATACCAACACACAATCTGGGCCTGATGAATGATCAATGTATGCATTGTGGTGCGTTGCACTTTGTTGAAGAGTCTACAAATGGTCACTACAACTCTTGCTGCCATAACGGTCTCATACATCTACCACAGCCTGAAAATAACAATGAACTACAACAGTTGTTTAGGAATGGACATTTTATTAAAAACATAAGACAGTATAATAATATTATATTATAATGCTAGAAAATCAGTGCTTATTTATAAATGACCAATGAAGGTTGATAAAAAATTTATGTATTTTGTTTTTTTAGGGGCTTTTGCCCCTACAAGCCCCTAGTCTATTAAAAATATTTTCATAAACATCTATGTACACGCATGTAACATGCATTTCATATAATGGGAAAATAATGTTTTTTTCTGATTGCAGAAAAACGAAAAGAGATACAAGGTTGGTGTAAATTAGAAAGTTGCTAGGATTTACAAGACCTTTTCAATGGTACGCTTTTTGACATATGCCACCATTTGACTTTTTTGAATTTTGGGCATATAGGTAGCCTATTTTCAAAATAAATATTTTTTGAGATATAGATTTTCTCAAAAAAGGCTTGTCATGTATCATACCAGGGTAAAGTTGAGTTTATCACCAGTAAGAAGTACGCTTTTTGACATACGCCACCATTTGACTTTTTTGAATTTTGGGCATATAGGTAGCCTATTTTCAAAATAAATATTTTTTGAGATATAGATTTTCTCAAAAAAGGCTTGTCATGTATCATACCAGGGTAAAGTTGAGTTTATCACCAGTAAGAAGTACGCTTTTTGACATACGCCACCATTTGACTTTTTTGAATTTTGGGCATATAGGTAGCCTATTTTCAAAATAAATATTTTTTGATATATAGATTTTCTCAAAAAAGCCTGTCATGTATCATACCAGGGTAAAGTTGAGTTTATCACCAGTAAGAAGTACGCTTTTTGACATACGCCACCATTTGACTTTTTTGAATTTTGGGCATATAGGTAGCCTATTTTCAAAATAAATATTTTTTGATATATATATTTTCTCAAAAAAGCCTGTCATGTATCATACCAGAGTAAAGCTGAGTTTATCACCAGTAAAAAATTTAAGTCAGAAAAAAGATACGAGTTGTGGTTTAGAAAATACAGGGTGTTCCGTTAATGTCAATATTTTACACAAAAATGGCCGTTATTTTGAAAAGGATAAAAATAAGTGAATTCTGTTTTCGCCAAAATGTTTATTTCAACAAGACCTTTAAAATTATGTATACTATTCCTGATGTTTATATAAGAAAATGTTGAGTTTCGAACACGTGATCTTCAGTTTTGGAACATTCTGTACATAGATTTTGATGAAAATATTTTTAATAGATAGTCCATATGCGTTTTAGTGGCTAAGAATTTTGTTTGGTGACTTTAGACCAAACCGTTCTCCCGTTCATGCTGGACGGGTGGTCTGACTCACCCTGTATATGTAACAGTAGTAAGAAAATTGACATAATGTGTTCTTCACCGGCCGCTAATTAATACATCCTTTTATTTATCATAAAATAAATTCCAAAACAAATATGTAAATCAGATAAATTAATCAAATAAGTTTTATTTTCTCTGTGCATGATCTACAAACTAAAATAATTATCAGGATATAGACTAACTATTAAAAATGTTCATTTAATTCGTTGAAAATAAGCAGTGATTTACTTACCCACTGTTTGATTTTATCCAGCATGGCACCGAAAGTTCAATGAACTTGAAACAAAACACTGACACACGCCTTATTACTAAAGATAAACTGAAAGATAGTGCAATGAGAGTACGACAACCGAACTGAGCAAAGATTAATAACCGACTGAATCGCTGAATCGTGATTCGCTGGTGAACTCGGCCCGAATGATTTGATTTGTCCATTGGCCTCGTCTATGGCTCCTATTGGTGGAGCAAGGAAGCGATGCTAGCGCCGAGGATCGCGAGCGGCGAATGACGGAACCACTCCACAACGGTTCAATCAGCTGTTTTCCACGTGTAGCGATGATTCATATGAGTCATATCAATACAAAGGGTTCTTTTGCCTGCCTGTGGTCTGCTATTCTGGAATGACGCGCGTGTATTAAGTATTTTCATTTCTCATTTTGATGCTGCAAGTCAATGGTCAACACCCTACCCACATATTTTAAACAGAACCAAATTACAAATTGTATAACATTATTAGTGGCGAAATATAAAGAAAAATACCCCCGTCGCAGCGAACCTGCGTACTTAGCGAATTTCCAATGCATATATATATATATACAGGGTTGGTGAAAAGTCCCGGGACGGCTTAATATTTTTTTAACCGTTACAGATGGAGCTATACAAGTTGGTACACTGTTACTGGGCATAAAACACTATTTTACTACAATTTCAATGAGCCGCTACCACCTCAGGGGGACGGCTAACAAGGAGTCGGAAGAAAATCTTAAATAGAAGCATAGGTTGATATTCACATCAAATTAAAGGTCTTTATTAGTAGAATACAATGCCACAAATCCGACTTTAAACGGACAACCGAGCCCAAAATGGCAGCTATTCAAAGATGGCTTGAATTTGAAATTTTGATGTGCTTTGAAATTTTGTGTTTTGAATCGGTTTAGTAATTTATTAGCTAGGAGAGTAAATTTTTGCAAATTAAATTGAAATATATTACATTAATGTAATTTTACATTTTAATGCAAAATTTAAATTTGTTACATTAGATTACACACAGCTACTTATCAACATTTCAAATTCAAGCCATCTTTTAATAGCTGTCATTTTGGGCTCGGTTGTCCGTTTAAAGTCGGATTTGCGGCATTGTATTCTAATAATAAAGACCTTTAATTTGATGTGCATATCAACCTATGTTTCTATTTAAGATTTTCTTCCGACTCCTTGTGGGCCGTCCCCCTGAGGTGGTAGCGGCTCATTGAAATTGTAATAAAATAGTGTTTTATGCCCAGTAACAGTGTACCAACTTGTATAGCTCCATCTGTAACGGTTAAAAAACTATTAAGCCGTCCCGGGACTTTTCACCAACCCTGTATATATGTCTAACTACTACATAAAGCCAATTACCAAGTTTCACAAAAATACATTCATAAACAACTGATATAAAACACTTTTATTTAGGGCCTATTCTCCATTAGAATAACATTAGGGTTGAGGACGCAGGTTCGTTGCAACGAGGAAGATAATTAATATTTTTTTTTGCAATTATCAATATAACTGAACCAGGTGAAGCTACATACCAAGTTCTATTAATTTATGTTCATAATTAAAGGAGATATTACAACTTTACTTAATCTCCATATGAATAACATGGGGGCCGGGTATGCAGGTTTGCTGTTACGGGGATATATTGTGTATATCAATATAACACAACTAGTTGAAGCCACATACCAAGTTTCATCAATATACATTCATAAATAATCGAGATATCAAATTTTATTTATTCTCCGTAAGGATAACATTGGACAACGTACTGTGTTTAGCACTTAAAATATCTCTGCAACAGTTGGACGTAGAACAACAATTAAAACATCAAAATGTTGGTTTTGTTGAGCTAAATATATTAGTAAAAAAATGTGAAATTTTTAGTAAAATTATCTGATAAAAATATAAAAACCTTTTTCACATAAGATTAACATGGGACACGTTTTTTGGATTTTCTCCGCAAGCATTTAACCTAGGCTAATGATTCAAAATACTAAATTATTTGTTTTTTAAGCTCTATAAAATGATAATAACCAAAATTGAGTGTTTTAACATTTTGGGGTGAAATTTACAAAAAAACTATTTTTGGAAAATTGTAAGCCCCCATAAAACCCCCTTCCTATAGCCCGATCAATCTGGTTTTCGAACTTAAAGTCATAAATGCTACTCTCCGCATTTGTGCCAAATTTCATGAAAATCGGGCATTTCTTTCAAAAGTTATCGTGGTAACGGACACACATATATATATATATATACACACATATATATAAATTTGAACGAATAGTGTTTTTGGCATCTGGGGACCTCAAAACAAAAAGTTATCATGGTCTCGGGCTTAAGTCTTACCATGCCACTTTTGTCACTAAACTATTTTTTATCACTCTTTGACCAGATGATTTGTTTGCCAAAATATCCTCCAATGAGGCTTTACTTTTACTTTCTCCCCTTATACATAGTATATGGAGAAAGTATTGTTTTCGTAAAAATTTTCGAATTTGAGTTGTTAGTGGAAATATTCGTTTTGGTGCTCCCTGAACCCAAAAAAGTGGTTTTTACGTGATGTCTGTCTGTGTGTGTGTGTGTGTGTGTGTGTGTGTGTGTGTCCGTGTGTGTGTGTGTGTGTGTGTGTCTGTGTGGATGTGTACAGAGCTAGAGCCCTAACCTATGGGCCGAATTTTATGAAATTTGGTATGTAGGTACTAATCCACGATATCTCCAGGCGTTTTTTTCATTTTTTTGGATTTTTGATTTTTAAGGGTAATTATCCCCCAAAAACCGCCAAAAAACATGAAAAATCCAAATTTCTCAAAAACGGCTCTAACGATTTTGATTAAACTTTCGTGGTTTGTAGAACTTTAGGTTTGCAACAAAATGACACCACCCGCATTTCTGTAAAAATTCGGGTTCAGAAATTACAGGACTTAAAACATCCAAAATTCAATTTTTTGCATTTTTCATAAAAAATCATAAATGTTTAAAAAGATTACTATTCACCATTAAAAAGAGCTCAAAAAACTAAATAAATTAGTATTTTAAATTACTATTCTACGATAGCTAGTTACGGAGAAAATTGAAATTTTCATTTAGCGGTAAACACAGTACGTTGTCCAATGTTATTCTTATGGGGAATACAAATATAACTATTTCTCTCTTATTTACTGATCAATTTCATTAAAATTTGATATGCAGGTCAAGTTAGCATTGACCAACAGATGATGTTCGAAATGTGTTGCTATTTAACCCTGGGGGGGGCAAGGGGGCATTTCCCCTCTCAAAACCACTGTGTGTGGCAACGGACTCTATAGTGCCTCCCAAAAAGGGATTTGGGTGGATATTTCTGAAAACAACTATTTTAGACAATTTTCTGTACATTTATCTGTACTTCATATTCTATATTTAGTAAATAAAAAAATTTTCATTGAAATTTGGCTAAAAGGGAGAAAGTATGTGTCAGTTTCCTGATACCGTTTATTTTAACAATAGACGAGAGCTCAATCCTACACTCTTATATTTATTATGAGCAATGTTTGCTTGATTGGTTGGTTGGTTGCACAATTATCTCGAAAACGGCTCCGAGGATTTCCTTCAAATTTTGGAAATGACTAAGTTCTGGTATAAAAATATGTTCTAGACAGGTCTCGTCCCCAGTAAAAATCAAATAATGTTAAAATACCCCCGTCGCAGCAAACCTGCGTACTCAGCGAATTTCCAATGAATATATATGTCTTAATAACACATTATGCCTCTTACCAGAATTCATAAGAAATATATTCATAAATAAGCGATATTTAAAATATTCATTATTCTCCATTAGAATAACATTAGGGATGAGTACGCAGGTTTGCTGCAACAAGGAACACAAAATTATGGGTTTTTATGCAAATATCAATAGAACTCATCTAAGTGAAGTCACATACCAAGTTTCATCCATATACATTCATAAATAAGCGATATAACATATTTATTATTATCCATAAGAATAACATGGGGACCGAGTACCTAGGTTTGCTGCTACGGGAACCATAGGCGAAAAAGTAGTTTTTTGTTTAAACAACAACAAACCACAACCAGATGAAGCGATATACCAAGTTTCGTCAGTTTATGTTCATAAACAACCGAGATATAAAATTTTTCTTTTTCTCCATAAGAATAACATTGGACAACGTACTGTGTTTAGCACTTTCAATATCTCAGTAACTAATTGACGTAGAGCAATGATCAAAATACCAAATTGTTTGTTTTTTAAGCTGAATCCAATGGTATAAATTAAAATTTGATTAAAATGATTATTACATGTGAAAACTCCAAAAAAAACATTTTTGGGGTACAAAAACCCCCCAAAACCCCCCTTCGGATGGTGCGATTTGTCTGGTTTTCGAACTCGTTCAAATAAATGGAACTTTACACGTTTTTACCAAATTTCATTAAGATCAGACCTCTTTTACGAGAGTTATCGTGCTTACGGACACACACACACATATATATATATATATATATATACATATATATATATATATATATATATATATATATATATATACATATATAAAAATTTGAACAAATGGTGTTTTTGGCACCTGGGGACCTCAAAACGAAAAGTTATCATGGTCTCGGGCTTAAGTCTTACCATGAGACCTACGGTAATAGCTTCTTCCCTATAGGGGAAATTCGCTAAAAACAAAATTGAAAAGTTAAAAAAATTAACATTGGGCTTATGGAGTTAAAAATCAAAACAAAAGAATTGTATCAGCTGTTCATAATCAATCATGGAACTGTCAAAGTAATACCTTTTTGTTCATAATTGTTGACAAGTGGTTTCCTAGTGAGTAAAGCTGTTGAGTGAAGATTACATATATCGAGTAGTAAAATAAATCAAAGGGACATTGAGCTATAAATAAAAACTGGAGTGACCTTAGAAATGTATTAAAGAGGAAAATGAGTTATACACATCTGATTATCCGAAGGAGGAAGTGGTGAAATATTACTCCAAGTCATCTAAACAAACTGACTGGCCTTCCCCCGAGCAAAGCTCGCCCCCCAGGTTCTATTTATTTACACTTCGTTGCCATAAGCGCAATTTTATTTTTTAAATTTTCATTTTCGTGGTTTTTACATTATTTGAATTTTTTTTGAAAATGAGACCTGTCTAGAACTTATTTTTATCTCAGAAATTAGTTATTTCCAACATTTGAAGGAAATCGTTGGTGCCTTTTTTGAGATCAGAGTTGCAAGCACGCAAGCAAATCTTACTCATATTAATGTATAGGATATAGGATAGGATTTATTTAAATGTATTATAAATAATGGTTTTGTAATTGTAATAGTTTGGTAGTATTAAATGTACTGTATACGGTATTGTATTACCGACGATAATTTGGTTTGTAAGTAAGTCACTTGCACTTGCACTGCTACTATGTCCATACTTGGTATGATTATTCTGTGAAACATTGTGAAATGGCGTTTTCCATATAAATAATAACATAAACAAGTTCGCACGCAGCATGCTGACATGAGGGAAGTGAATTTCCATACATAATAAACTTTTAAAACTTAAAATCAGTGTAAAAACATACATTTATTCCAATTTTTATTGAAATCTAAACAAATTATTTTTTAGCTGTTCTGATGCTTCTGGTTTCAATACCTGTAATGCTAGGAATACAATTGTGTGCATTATAAGTATAATAAGGTAAGAAGAAGGTCCAGTCAGGCTTGAAAATAGGCGTGAGGTTGCTGGGGATGATAAAAGTACACCAACAAATGAATAACAGGCTTTTCTAATGTAAAACCCCATAAGACAACGTACTGTATTTGGTCGATAGACATTTTCTTTAAGAACTCGGTAAATATTTATGCCACAATGACGAATGAGGGCTTAATAGTATTGTCTCACTAATTCCCATCATTGTACATGCATTATTTTACATCTGGAGTTTTCTGACCCTTTTTGGACTCAAAAACCTGAAATTTGAAAGATTAATCCCCAAAAAAGGGTTTAGAGTTTTTGAACGACCCCCCAAAACGTGTTCAGGGGGTCACGTTAGGAACTTCTATGGTGGTCCAGGGCTTAAGGTTCACTGTGCGGGTCATGGTAATAGTTCATGTAAATATCAAAGAACTAAAACCAGATGAAAACACATACGGTACTCTTCCAAGTTCCATTGATATATATGTTTATAAACAAAGCAAGATTTTAGTTATGCTCAATATAAGAATAACAATAGGGTTGAGTACGCAGGCTTGCTACCACAGAGATCAAAAACATTTGGACTTAATGCAAGTATTAACCATTGGTATTGACTTATGAGTTGGTTCCGTTCCTTACTTGTAATTTTTTAAACAACTTTATTGTACAATAAAATTGGTGTTTTTAAAAGAATTAATGGCGTATTTGAATTAAAATATTGTTTTTTTCAAGATTAAACAGTCACACTGGCAAACACACAGTGACACTGGCCTAAGTAGGCAGAAGTAAAAAGTAGCAAAATCAGTGTTGACCATTTGTAACTCACAAAAAACTAACCAATCCCGTCAACTTCCAAGCAAGGCTGCCACCAATTTTTTTACTTGGGCCCTCTCACCAACATTGCCACAAATCAGTTAACTCATTGAGGTTTGCATGACTGGTCAGTGTTGGTCGTGAGTGTGAATCGTTCCCACAAACTTCAAAAGAACACCTGGCCATGGTGTTTCCACGATTTAGCCCACTTGGCTATCACGACCAGTGGCTTAGTGGCGTTAAATAGGTTTATAGTCAGTCCGCGCCTCTAGTAGATGCGTGCAGTCATTATAATTACATATTTTGCTACTAGAGTTCAACACCAATCGGATCCGCATGGTTTCGGTTATGATTGGTCTCAATGATGTGGAAGATATCAACTTGAAATTTTTCCAGATAATAAATATTGATTCCACCTAAACATACTTAAACATAGGAACAACTAGTAACGGATTTATGGAAGTTATACTCCTTTATTGTATAAAAATCATAACTTATTTGAACTTGTTAATCACCAATATTTTACCACGAACAGAACATTACTTCAGACCGTTTAGGAAAAATATTTACTGGTACTAATTCTAGTTACGTAATTCAGATTTTGTACAACAATTTTCCAGAAAATTCAAAACAGTTTAATAATGTATCAATTTTATAATTCAAAAATAAAGTTAAAAGTTGGCTCTTCAATATTGGAAGGGAGGCCGCGGAACAAATCATCGCATCGGGCTACAGATAACAGACAATGGCAACCACAGTTGTTAGTATCAATCTTATCTCGCCACCAAGCCAGGTACAGTTCGGGGCACAGTGCTTGACGCCCGGTTAGCGTATGCTCTGGAATTACTTTTCGCCTTTATTTGGCTTCGTATTGTTAATGTTACAGTGTATCTTATGTCAACAGAAAGCCAAATTAATTAATTTAATTTTAGAACATTTGTGTTGGTTATTTTCGTTACTGTCTGCTTTTATTTACAAGAAATTTGAGTAGGTTCTCGCCTTTCCCTGACGCCAAGCACCGTGCCCCGAACTGTATCCCTCTCTCTTTCACTAAATAGCGAAACCACGAAATGCTTCCATCAAGGTACAGCTCCTGTAATTGGTTGGCATATTTGTTTATTGTTTAATAAATAGTCACTACACAAATTGTATATAGTTTCTGACTAATTTGTAGAAACAATTATTAAAACTCGTGTTTCTTATATATAACCAGTACATCTTAGAAATAGCTTTTTTAAATATATAACAACCAAACGGATCATGAATATGACATTACATATAAGAATAGTATTAAGCCTGTTACCCATAGATTAAAATTGTACAAAAATCCTCCTCCATATGTTTTGGTAAAAAAATATTTAATATACCCCCGTTGCAGCAAACCTGCATACTCAGCGAATTTCCAATGGAGATATAAATGTGTTAATACTACATAAAGCCACTTACCAAGTTTCATAAAAATATATTCACAAATAAGCGATATAAACCATTTTAATTATTCTCTATAAGAATAAAATTGGGGCTGAGTACGCAGATTTGCTGCAACAAGGAATGCAAAAAATGGGTTTTTACGCTAATATCAATATAATTCAACTAGGTGAAGTCTTATGCAAGTTTTTATTAATTAATTAAGGGAGACATAGTATTTAATTATTCTTCATACGAATAACATGGGGGCTGAGTACGCAGGTTTGCTGCTACAGGAGCCCTTGGCAAAAAATTGGTTTTTTGAGCAAATATAAATAGACCACGAGATGAAGCCGTGTACCAAGTTTCGTACCAAGTTACTGACGTTCATAAATAAGCGAGATATAATATTTTTCTTTTCCTCCATAACAATAACATTAGACAACTACTGTGTTTAGCACTTTCAATATCTCGGTAACCAATTGACATAGATGAATGATCAAAATACCAAATTGTGTTTTTTAAACTAAAACCAATGATAAAAACTAAAATTTGACTATTTTAAAAATTATATATAACAAATTCAAAAAAAATTATTTTTGGGGTACAAGACCCCCCCAAAATATCTCTTCAGATGAAGCGATCTGGCTGGTTTTCGAACTTAAGTCTTAAATGTTGCTTTACACGTTTATACCAAATTTCATCAAAATCGGATCATTTTTACGAGAGTTATCGTGCTCACGGACACATATATACAGTTTCGAACGAATGGTGTTTTTGGGGTCTGGGGACCTCAAAATGAAAAGTTATCATGGTCCCGGGCCTAGGTCTTACCATGCCAACTACGGTAATAGCTTCTTCCCTATAGGGGAAATTCGCTAAAAAATACCTGAAGATATAAAAACTATTTATGTGCCATTTGTTGACGATGACATTTTACTCCATAGATGAATATTTTAATGGACACTGGGCCAGTTGATTTGTTAACAACAATCTATATATTTAATTCCGTAAGTGAATCGGTCCCCACAAAATATCTCGAGCCAGGAAGAAGTTAAGTTAGGTTATGAAAATTCATTTTAAAGCTTGAGGGCCAAGGACAGTGGGAAAATATCGGAAATGTCAAAAACTGCGTGGACTATACCCCACTAAACTTCAAAAATCCAATGATTTCCTTGTGGAAAAATCACCACAGTGTTTTTATTAATAATCAAAAGTACCTCGGGGCCGAGCTTTGATCGGGGGTAGGACAGTCAGTTTGTTTAGATGACGGAGTAATATTTCACCACTTCCCCATACTGATAATCAGATTTGTATAACTCATTTGCCTTTTTCCATAAGATAATACGAATCAGTGAAACAATAAATCGCGGATTTGAAAATAAACTTCACTCCACTTCTGCGTTCTTGGACGTTGCGCAAGCATTCGACAAAGTTTGGCATAATGGACTATTACATAAATTATACCAGTTTGGTTTCCCTCTCCATATATAAGAACTATTTTGAAATCATTCTTAACTGATCAAACTTTTTCGGTCAAAATAAATTCTATTCTACAAGCCGCCCAGTACGAGTAGGCGTTCTCAAGGCTCAATATTGGGGCCTATTCTTTTTAACATTTTCATGTCTGACATGCCGGATATACCCCAAAGTACACTTGCTCTTTACGCCGATGACACCGCAATCATCTCTCAAAATGCTGATATTAACGAAGCAGTAATGTCATTGCAAACAAGTGTAACAATGGTGAACGATTGATTTAAAAAGTGGAGAATCTCACTGAACCCTACAGAGTGTGAAACTAAGATTTTTTCCCTTAGAAAATATGATGTTCCCCTGGAAATTCGTATCGACAACACACTAGTTCACTGGAATCCTGATGACCAAGGCATCAAATATTTAGGCGTCTATCTGGATAAAAGGTTAACATGGAACTTGCATGTGAACACAAAATTAGTCCAAGCATATGCACGGTTATCAATTTTATTTCCATTGATAAATAAAAAGTCAACTTTAAAATCTTCGTGCACACTCCTCATTTATAAAACAATTCTTCACCCCTTGATCATGTACGCATGTCCAGTGTGGGGGACGTGCATTTCTCATGGAAAACTAAACAAGATTCAAATTTTACAAAATAAAATTTTAAGGATTGCCGTAAACAGTCCATGGTTCATCAGGAACAGTCACTTTCACGAAGAACTGGGAATCAACACAGTAGAACACTTTATAAGAAAAAGTACAAGAAAGTTTCTGTCTAATCTACACCATGTTCCTGGAGCCGTTACATTCAACTTAGGAATACCAACCTTGGGGAGGCGTTTAAAAGCAAGGCTTCCTCAGGATTCTTTCGAGATGCAGGGTAATTTGATTTAAGAACACTATCAATTTATGTTCGAGTTTTATTTACATACTAGCAGTTACCCTGCGCGCGTTGCTGCGCCCAAAACTTTGAATTTTTTAAATTACAGCTGTTAATTTTGTAAACACTAAATTTCTAAAACCTGACACTGCACCCTTGTATGCCCTCTGGGTCAGAGCCCTTTGGACAGATTTGCACCAAACTTCACACAAACCATCCTTGAATAATGCTTAATAATTCCTGAAAGTTTCATTACAATCTGTTGAGCGGTTTCAGAGTCCATAGGCTACATACATATATACATACATACTTCCTCTTTTATAGATATAGATATTTCTGTATTTAATTTGTCAATCTAACGAGTTTTAAATAAGTACCTGGGTTTCTTCAAACGAAGCGAGCCTAATATTGTTATTTTGCCTCTCTGTTATAATATCTGTGAATAATGTAAAGTATACATTGAACCAGAATCAAATAGTTTAAAAAAAAGTATTACTTTGACAGTTCCCCGATTGATTATGAACAGCTGATACAATTCTTTTCTTTTGATTTTTAACTCCATAAGCCAAATGTTAATTTTTTTAACTTTTCAATTTAGTTTTTTAACATTATTTGATTTTTACTGGGGATGAGACCTGTCTATGACATATTTTTATACCAGAACTTATAAAGTCATTTCCAAAATTTGAAGGAAATCCTCAGAGCTGTTTTCGAGATAATTGTGCAACCAACCAACCAAGCAAAAATTGCTCATATAATATTATAGGATATAGGGATGAACTAATGATCAGCTGTGATTATCCACTTACACAAAAACCATAGGTTACGGGCTATAGCCCCTGTAAGCCACTAGTATTTATTTGTTTAGCTATTAACTAGTTTTAAGTATTGTTCATATTGACAAATGCCCTGTCCAAGTGTGATATAATGACATTCTGTAAATAAATTGCACTTTCACCATTAACTTTCTTTGATGTTTGTCTAAAAATGTTGGTAATCCGAACATTTTTTGATCAGAAACCGAAATAACACTGTGTTTCCCACGTGCCGGAATATCTGATTGACGCCGCCATTTAGAATTGCTGAAGAAAAAAACTGCTCAGCTCACACTTTGGCGGGGAAGTGAGTAGAATGCCGCAACTGATGCAGTCACGGTGGTGGGAGAACTTTGCTCTGCGCAGTAAGCAAAGGTTCTTTACTTTCTGGATGGCCCTCGTACATAAACATTTGTACTGGGAAATCAGAATACAAAAATTGATGCATGTGTTTGGATACCATTCTCAAGCTACAATAATAGTGTGGGGCAGGGGGGAGGCATAGCCAATAGCGAGATTTAAAGCGAGTGTTATTATTATTATTGAGAAATGATGAGTTGTGAGGTATGAGGTAGATATATATGCATTGGAAATTCACTGAGAATTCAGGTTTACTGTGATATGGTATTTTTAATTGTTTTGCCCTTTTGAATGAACCTTTTAAAATGCTTTAAAATGAGTGGCTGTCATTAAACTATTAATTTTTCATTACCGGTCCCTTAAGAACCAAGCCCAATGACAAAGGATACTGATTCAACCCCTATGATGTCCTGCAACATAATCTTTTGTGCAGTGGTTTGACAGTTGTGTTTCCAGACATTTTTTTAAATTTGTTAGTAGGTTATAAGTTAGTTCAACAGTAGCTTTTACTTGTTTTCCTTTTAGTTAGCAGCGGACTTATTGGTGTTTGTGCATAGTGTCACCAGTGACCCTTTCTCCAACTCAGACGAATGGTCTTGTGAGGAATACATTTACATCTATTTATTGTACATATGTGTGTAAAATTCATAATTTTCGATGGAAATAAATTATCTGTATCTGTTATAAAGTAGCACTACCCTAAAGCACCCATGGCTTCCCCAGTTCATTTCCACCCTATTGTCTGTGTTTAGTAATCATGTTGGTAAAAATATTTTATTTTTAGCCTATATTTTTCAACAGCTGACTTTATTTAAAAATAAAGGATGAACTGACAGATCTTTCATCACACAAAAAGTGTTAATTAATTTGACAAACAAGAGGTTTATTTACATAAGATGTGTAAATTTAAACGTATACGATTTTTTATTATAGTTGTGCTATCATTTATTATATGTAATAAATTGGTATTTGGTAAATCTTGTAAAAGAAAAGAAGAATGTTCTACACAATTAAAGGGAGCGGCTTGTTCATTCTGTGTAGGAGAAAAAGGCTCTGCCAAATGTTTTTATCCATTTCCTGAACACCACAGCATCGATCAAAATACTTTGGAGTGTAAGATTATCATGTATCGTGCATGTAGAAAGAACCCCTGTAAAAATGGTGGAAAATGTCATGACAATAGGTATGAAGAGTCCTATATTTGTAAGTGTAAAAACCCATATGTTGGAAGAAACTGTGAAATTAAATATAACAAGATAAAATTATTTTATGTATATGATATAGACTTTAAACTATCAACTACAATGGTCCATCCATCGGATGTTAGTGTTGTGATCATGTTACCAAAGGACGAGTCTGATGTAGTAGAAGTTACAATTCTGTCAAAAGATGGTTATTACGCTAGTCTCAAACTGATATCTGTTGATGATTGTAACTCATTTAGTTGTACTTATTCATACAAGGGTTTTATACGATATCTATACAAACCATATGGAGGGAGTAAAGATTTCTTGTACCTTGGTAAAAATGTTTTCGGGTATTTTACTACATTTCAGATAGATATCTTTCACAAGGGCACAAACATTTTCAATCCAGAGTTTAAAGTTTTTGTGTTTTATCCAGAAAACAACTTTTGTGTACCAATTGCTCTACTGAGTGGATGCAGGTTTGATTACAATAAACCTGCACTTTATTACAGATGGTCCCAAATCGACATAAAACCACTTTTAATGGTAATTCCTAATGGGAATAGCCTGAGTCCATTTTTAGAGCAAGACACGGGACTCTGTGGATCTGAATTAGGAAATAATTTAGATTGGAAGATCTTTTGGCTCAGAAAAAAGATTGGGCCTCAAGACACTGTAGTTGTAGCGAGATATCTGGAAAGCTCAATAACTATAAGTCCGTTATCAGAAGATTTAAAGTTTGGCCCGTACAGAGTCGAACTCGAGGCTAAAAATGTTTTCAGTGATAGAAGCTCGAAAACATACACCACATGTTATTTTAATATTCAAAGTTTACCGTTAGAGGCAATAATTGAGGGTGGGTCCCATCGGAATGTGGTAAAAAAAGAAGGCTTATTACTCAGTGCAGTGAATTCGAGAGATCCAAACCAACTTCGTAGAGACGAATCGATAATGGCTAAATGGAGCTGCACTGTTTTGAGACTACCTAAAGGCAATATAGGTGATATGTGCAAACCAGTGACTTTACAAAGTGACCAACCTTATTTGATTCCTCCGGAAAAACTGTCAGAGGGAGAATTCAAATTTACCTTAGAAATTTGGACTGATTTGTACCCAGAGAGAACCTGTGAGGAATGTGAGATGGTAAAATTGCATCAATTTACTTATCAAATTGTTTTAGTCTCAAATAAGACTAATCTGATAATTTTGTGTTACATGAACTGTGGGAAGAAGGTTATTGTCAACAATGAGCTAATTTTGAAAGTGTCTTATATTGGAGGTGTTGATGATATCCCATACCAATGGACTTGTAAGAAAGATGGAAATGAAGATAACATAACTATAACCCGACCAGATGAAAATGCATACTATATATTTAAAATTCCAGAAGATACCCTGGAAACTGCTACTCATTATTTTGTGTCAGTTTCAGTTACTTTTCAAGGTGAATATTTATCAGCTTATTATGCTTTTGAAACTAACGATTTCAGTTACAAAGGGAAATGTTCAGTTAACCCAGACTCAGGTATCAGGGGTATCACTTATTTTGACTTTAGTTGTTCAATTTCAGAAAGTGAAGCTTTAATTTTTGAGTTTTTCGATAAAACCTCAGAGGAAGCAGCTGGAACTGTTTATACGAGCGGTAGAATGCTTGGAATTTCATATGATGGAGAACTGCATCGCGTTATACTGACCAGAGATGTTATTGTGGTTTATATCATTAGTGGCTTTTGTCGTGATAGAAAGAAATACAAAGTTAACCTCAGAGATGATAGTACAAAACAAAATGCTTTGTTACATAATATAATACATAATCCTTTTTATTTCCAAGATAAGCCATTTTCAATCATTAGGCAATATATGTCATCGATACCTGATATTGTAGGAAACAATACAAATAAAAAAGCAATTCTGGGTGTTTTACTAAAACCATTTAATCCAGATAAAATTGTTGATATGAAGGGTGTGAAACTGATTAGCATAACCTTGTATAACATCTTATCAAGATTAGGACAAGGGAATATGGATTTCAAGGCGGTATGGGTCACTAGAGAATTGATTTATGTAATTAGTGAAGTATTTAAGGGAGCAGCCAATGATGCAATGCCAACTAACACGAAAGAAGGTAAAGAAATTATAGCAATCATATTAAACAATCTACAGCAATCACTCAACGTACAAAATGAAACAGAAGTTGATAGCACTAGTGAAAGTATAATGTTAGAAACTTTTTTAGATTTAACATACAGTAGTAGGCATTTGGAAAAAATATTGAATAACATAAATACAGTCCTGAGTGACATGCAGAGGTCTGGTTTACCACCGACAACAATATCTTCTACCAATAATACCTTTGTTTTTAAAGTTTTAGAGGAAGATCCGAAATACAATTTTAGCCTTCCAAAAATGCTGCAGAAGTATTCCGAATTACCTGTGACATTTTCCTCGGTGCTGATAAATCGTTTGAAGAAAAGTTTAAAGCCAAGAGAGCATTTATCCTTGTGTTTAGCTGCAGTTAATGAAAATATATTTAAGTGGTTCGATAGAGGTAGTGTTTCAAACATACTAATTATTTCATTAAATAAACGAACTGAAGAAGACAAGATAGTTAATATTAGAGAAATAACTTCAACAATTGACCTGGAAATGTATCTAAATAATTCACTTCCAGAAGTTAAAGAGGTCAGTCAAACGATTCCACTGGATCTCACCTGGGATGAAGATATTTTGGATTTACAAATTAGAGTTCATAGAATTGACCCTTCGACCGGTAGCAAACTATTTGTAACTTTCCACTATCCACCCACAAATGTCACTTTGAGAGCACTTATTGTGGAGGATTACAGACCCACTTACGAGATGATGATGTCCCAGTCAAGCTTAATCACTCAACAATCCCCATATTATTCTCCAAGTTATATAAAAACTAATCCAAATACAATTTATTACATGGGAGTATTACCCGGAACAGGAATACCATTGAATCAGTCAGTCACATATTCTTTTGCTGTTAATAGCACATCATGTGTGTCTTGGGAAAGTGTCCAGTGGACCTCTGCAGGTTGCAATGTTGGACCAAACACTAGTGGCCATAGAATCCATTGCCAGTGCAGTCATCTTTCAATATTTGGAGCAATATTTCCTTTCCTGCCTAACCAAATTGATCCTTTTGCCGATACCAAGCTTTTCTTGACTGTTTGGGATAATCCACTTGTCGTATCCATAATGGTGATCATTTTTATCTTGTACCTGATTCTTTCAGTAATTGCTTATCACATGGACAAAAAAGACAGTTTCCGTGGAGTTATTACTGTCCTCGAAGACAATTTTCCAGATGATAGACACCCTTATGTGTTGGCAGTTTACACAAGCTCTCGTCTGTTTTCGGGAACTTCGGCAAATGTTGGAGTTCAACTCATCGGGGAACTGGCGAACAGTCGAGTTCACATATTGAAGAGCAAACACTACAAAGTGCTGAGTAGACACTCTGATGACTGGTTCCTTATATTGTGCCCAAAACCTCTGGGCATTATCCAGTATCTTCATATATGGCATGATAACACCGGTGTTAGTCCGGATTGGTATTGTGAAAAAGTCCATGTTTTTGACATAACAAATTGTTTGGAATGTTTATTCATAGTTGAACAATGGATCAAAATTGATATAACAAACTACCCTGAAGCTTTAGTTGTACCAGCAAGTGATCAGGATATTTTAAACATAAACAGAGTTTTGGGTGATAATATTTCTAAAAGTTTGAAGGAGAAAAGGTTTATAACGGGAATATTTACCCAACATCCAAGAGATACTGTAAAACGAATTCCAAGAGTAAACATATTCATGTGCAGTTTATTGATTGCCTTATTATGCAGCATAATGTTTTATACAGATCCTAAAGAACAGAAGCCAGATGATTATAGTTACAATGTGAAAAAAAAGGATCTGTACATCAGCTTCATTTCAGGGGTCATAATAGTTGCCGTTAATTATGTAATCAATTTACTATTTGAAAAGAGTTACAAGTGTGTCTTATTGAAGAACCGTAGTTTTCTCTACTTAAGACAAAGTGAATTCCTGGAAGATTATCTTGATCCTAATAAACAAAAAAGGGTTTCAAATGATATAATTTCTGTGATAAAGGAGGGAGACCACACTGCCAAGACACAAAGTTTCAGAACAAAGTTTGCTCAGGCAGTAAAAAATATCATGAAAAGTCAAAAGTTAGCTCCGGCAGTGTTGCCTCAAGGAACTTCTGCAATTAAAGTTCAAAGAATGTGGCTTACACTATCTTGGGCAACTTGTGCGATCATTATAATGTTTTGTATGTACTTCATAACACTCTATGGTCTTAAAATGGGCTTAGTAAAGAGTAAAAAATGGCTCACATCAATGCTGATCTCTTATGTTAACGATAAATTTGTCATTAGTCCTTTAAATATCATAATGCTGGCTGTCGTGTTAACTGCCACTTTTGGTTTTGTTGGTGTATCATCTAGCTATCGAGCGACTGAAAATGAAATTCGAACATCAGTTTCTGACAAACGAAATGAAACTTATGAATATCTGACCGAAAAGAGGCAACATCCTATGTACTCTCCCATCAGAGTTGAAGATCGGGAAAAAATGATTAAGAAAAAACTTAGATATCTTCACCTAATTCAAATGTTACGATTATTTTTGTCTGTTTGTTACATTATAACTGTATTGAGTATTGCGCTTGAAATAAGGTCTTCATATTTTCATAGAAACAATCATTTAAAAAATCTAATAGTTTCCACCCAAGATCATGAAAACTCTTTTTCTAGTGTTTATGATATGGTGGATCTGAGTTACTATATTGAGGTTACACTTTTAAAAGTAATCTATAACACTAGGTGGTACAATCGGTCACCTCAATTAGACAATGGTAGCTGTAAGTATTGGATATCTGATTATTCTTGGAAAGTTCTTGGCTCCCCCTTGATCAGGCAACAACGAGTTTATCCAGTGCCCTGTGACAGCATTGTTCCGCCATCAAATCCATGTATTCCTGATTTTAATACCGACACTGAAGATACAGATAGCTATGAAGTCGGTTGGTCCACTGATACAGATAGCTATGAAGTCGGTTGGTCCACTTCTCCAACTACCAATATATTGAAAGATTATGAGAATCCATGGAGTTACAAACATCCAACTATGAGCTGGCTAAAAACATTATACAGACTTCAAGGTAAATCTAATAACATTTATAACAACGGAGGATATGAATCTTTGCTTGGATTGTCAATACAAAAAGCAGTCCAGAAAGTCACTCACGTAACTGACAACAGGTGGATGGACATGTTTACCAAAGTGGTGTTCGTGGAATTAACACTTTATAACATAAACCTCCGCATTATGTGTGACATCACTCTTATAACAGAATTTTTAACGACAGGAGTGTCATTAAAGGTAGCCAAAATCACAACTGTTAGAGACTGTCAAGGAGTTGTAATTATCCACATATTTTTTTTCATTGTGAATTTCTTGTTGTTCCTAGAAATTTGCTACCAACTCAATTACAGCGGGTTTATACGATTTTTCAGAGATGTAAGAAACATTATCTTGTTAGTAATAGTGATTCCGAGTTTTTTTGTTATAATAGTATTTCTTATTCATGTTTACTACTGTTATAATTACGATATATGGGAGAGGTATTATGTGAAAGAATATGACTATTTTGACTTTGATTCATTAATGAGTTTTCACTTGGATATGGTTTTCATTCTCAGTTTTTTCCTACTTCTCAGTGTATGTAGGACATTGTTGCTGTTACGGCCACTAAACATATCGCTGATGATTCGCTACCTGTTTAAGCTAACATTAAATCAAATATCCTCCCTTTTAGTAATCACTTTTGTGAGTTTCATTGTCTTTAGGCAAATATCCATTCATTCTGATTTATCGACCAGCAACAGAATTATGGATTTAGTCATCTCCCCAAAAAAACTGATACTGCTACAAAGTGATTTTTTTTTTGAATCGGTAATTTTTTCATTAATTAGATTTTGCACTGTGATGTTGATATCGAGTGTGTTTATTACAATATTTGTCCACTTCATTCCAACTGCACGCCAGTTAAGAAGAACACGGAAGGAGGATTTGCTAGATGAGAAATAAATAAACAGTGTTGGTTATAAAAATCTTCCAAGCATTATTCATTTTCTTGTACGTTCCTTGTAAATCAAAAACTTGTTTGCCCTAGTAATGTGTCTCTTTCTATTATAGTTAATTTATTAATAGCAATCACAAATAAAAGTCACACATTAATATCTTGGTAAATGTAGTTCTGAGTTTTTTGTATATTTGGCATAACAACTACAATGTTAGGAGGCCAGGTGGTTTGGATCAGCTGATTTAAACAAAACATTTTTTTGTTTGCTAAACAAACCTCAACTGCCCGTCACCATAGGTTATTGAGCTGTGCGATGAACTAAAGAAAGTGAGGAACCGTAACGGCATTAGACACATGGAAAAGCCAGAGGTGACTTGCTAGTCAGGCACTTTACCTCCGAGCTACCGCATCCGTTAAACTCTATAAATAAAATACACTCCTTCTGTTTGTTTCTTATGTTCACTTTGAATGGTTTTCAAATTTTGAATGTGTTCAAAATACCTCTGTCACAGCAAACCTGTTACTCAGCTAATTTTTTGTTTATGTACCTCATTACCACATGAAACTACTTATAAAGTTTCTTTAAAATATATTCATTAATAAGTAATAGATAACATCTTACATTTTCTTCATGAGAATAAGGGTGAGTACTCAGGCTTGCTGCCACAGGGCCCACAAAAATGGGATTTTCATGTAAAATATCAAAGAACTAAAACCAGATGAAAACACATACGGTACTGTACCAAGTGCCATTGATATATATGTTTATAAACAAAGCAAGATTTTTGTTATGCTCAATATACGAAAAACATTAGGGTTGAGTATGCAGGCTTGCTACCACAAAGATCAAAAACAATTGGACTTAATCCAAGTATTAACTCATTGGCACTGACTTATGAGTTGGTTCCATTCCTCACTTGTGATTTTTTAAATATATCTATTAAAAAATAAAATTGGTGTTTTTAAAAGTATTAATAGCGTATTTGAATTAAAATATTGTTTTCTTAAATAAATAAATAAATAAAATGGTCTTTTATTTAGAGCGTTTTTCATGAACATTACATGGTTTTCAAAACAACTCGAGTCACATAAAATTGTTAACACAAAGCTAATTACAACAAAATTATCTAATAATATTATACAATGTTATATGACTTAAAACTAACAAAACTGACCTGATAAAAAAAAATCTTTTAAATCTGTCCACTTAATAACTCATTTTGCAATATTTTTTAAAAAGTCTTTTGACTGACCAATTCATGGCCAATACTGGACGACAGAGAGTTATGGTGCTTTGGGGCAAAATAAGAAAACCCCTTACGAGCGGACTCACAGCGCACACGAGGCATCTTAAGCATGTTGTCCTGCCTGGTACACCGGGAACGCATTTCGGAACAGGTTCTCTCAAATACTTCGGTCTCTCCTCAGTCAGGACTTTACGAAAGAGACAAGAAGTGCGAAGAAAGCATAAGGCAGCCATCGGCAACAAGCCAAGTGTTTTCCGCTCAAGTGACATGTGGTCAAATTTCCTCAGTCCACAAACGTACCTGACACATGTTCTGCACTCTCTGCAACCGGTCCATGTCACCTAGAGATACAACATTGCCATATACCGGAAGACAATACTCAAGTATAGAGAGCTCCAAAGCCTGCACAAGCCGAAGCTTAGCAGGTGCGGGGAACAAGTGCCAATGCCTGTACAACATTCTCAAACGGTCCACAGCTCTCTGACATACAATGCTTACATGTCCACAGAAGGAAAGTGTGGCATCAAACTGAAGTCCAAGAAGTTTGGGAGAGTTACACTCTTTCAGTAGAACACCACCGAGGTACACGCCAGACAAGGGCGGAGATTGCAGAACCTTGCCAGCCGGTAATGTCAACAAAGAGCACTTGTTGTTAAATCGGATACCATGGCTTAAAGACCAACCATAAATGGCATCTAGATCAGAATTGAGATTGGAAACAGGCCGGCCAACTTGGTCATTGTCGTACTCAAGAGCCAGCTGGGCATCATCAGCGTTCGAGTACAACTGGCAATGATGCAAATCCTTCCCCATGGTGGCAGAAAATAAAGACTCTTTCTTCCAGATTAAAGGGTCACACTCGAAAACACAAAGTAGACAGAAGTAAAAAGTAACAGAATCAGTGTTGACCATTTGTAACTCACAAAGAATTAACTGATCCCATCAACTTCCAAGCAAGGCTGCCACCGTTTTTTAACTTGGGCCCTCCCATCAACATTGCCACAGATCGGTTAACTCATTGAGAGTTGCATGACTGGTCAGTTTTGGTTGTGAGTATGAATCGAACCCACAAACTTCAAAAGAAAACCTGGCCATGGTGTTTCCACGATTTAGCCCACTTGGCTATAACAAACAGTGGCCTAGCAGCATTAGATAGGTTTATGGTCAGTCCGCGCCCCTAGTAGTTGTGCACAGTAATTATAATTACATATTTTGCTACTAGAGTTCAGCACCAATCGGATCCGCATGGTTTCGGTTATGATTGGTCTCAAAGATGTGGAAAATATCGTCTTGAAATTTGTCCAGATAACAAATGTTGATTCCACTCATACTTAAACATATTCTCTCAGGAACAACTAGTAACGGATTTATGGATATTGTACTCCTTTTTTGTAGGCCTATACAAATCATAACTTCCTTGAATTTGCTAATCACCATAATATTTTACCAGGAACTGAAACATTACTTCAGACCGTTTAGTAAAAACATTTACTGTTACTAATTCTAGTTACGTAATTAAGATTTTGTACAGAAATTTGCCAGAAAATTCAAAACAGTTTAATAATGTATCAATTTTGTAATTCAACAATAAAGTTAAAAGTTGGCTCTTTGATATTGGAAGGGAGGCCGCGGAAAAAATCATCGCATCGGGCTACAGATAACAGACAATGGCAACCACAGTTGTTAGTATCATTCTTATCTTGCCACCAAGCCAGGTACAGTTCGGGGCTCAGTGCTTGACGCCTGGTGAGCGTATGCTCTGGAATTACTTTTCGCCTCTATTTGGCTTCGTACCGTTAATGTTACAGTATACCTTTAGTTAACAGAAAGCAAAATTAATTAATTAAAATTTAGAACATTTGTTTTGGTTATTTTCGTTATTGTCTGCTTTTATTTACGAGAAATTTGAGTAGGTTCTCGCCTTTCCCTGACGCCAAGCACCGTGCCCCGAACTCTCTTTCACTAAATAGCAAAACCACCAAATGCTTCCATCAAGGTACAACCAGCCATGTTAATACTCTGGATCGCTAACTGCCCGTAAGTCACGTACAGCACTTCTCGAGCGCACGTGCGTATGTGGTGCGGGTTGCGTTCAGACCCGTGCAGGCTGAATGGGGGCAAGAACAGTGCGCTCGCTGTGCCGGGGTGCCGCGCCGTATTGAGGTTGGTACGCCTGTTCATATCCGCTGGTTTACACTTTCCTCCAATTGAAGTCAGCTTATTTTTTGCGGGCTGACAGTCTCATCCTCTTTTCCTGTCTAATGAGTCACTTTCTGGGCCGTATTAATAAAATACCCCCGTCGCAGCAAACCTGCATACTCAGCGAATTTCCAATGCATAATATATGTCTTAATACCACATAAAGTCGCATACCAAGTTTCATAAAAATGTATTCACATATAAGTGATTTTACTTTTTGTACCTAAGAATAACTTTGGTAATGAGTAGGTAGGTTTGCTGAAACAAGGAACACAAACAATTGGTTTTCATGCAAATATAAATAGAATTTAACTAAGCAAAGCCACATACCAAGTTTCATCAATATTCTATCGTAAATAAGCGCTATATAACATTTTAGTTATTCTCCATAAGAATAACATGGGGGCTGAGTGAGCAGGTTTGCTGCAACAAGGAACACAAAAAATGGGCTTTTATGCAATTATCAATATAACTCTACCAAGTGAAGCTACATACCAAGTTTTATTAATTTATGTTCACAATTAAGAGAGTCATTACATCTTATACTTATTCTCCATAAGAATAACATGGGGGCTGAGTACGCAGGTTTGCTGCTACGGGAATATCAATAAAAAATAAATTTGTTGTGTAAATATCAAAATACCACTACTACGTGAAGCGACATACCAAGTTTTTTTTCAACTAAATAATCGAGTTATCAAATTTGATTTATTCGCTATAAGGATAACATTGGACAATGTACTGTGTTTAGCACTTTGAATATCTTTGCAAAAGTTGGGTGTAGAATCACAATTTAAACGCCAAAATGATTGTTTTGTGGGACTGAATAGATTGGTAAAAGTAAATGTGAAGTCTACATTAAAATTAACTGAGGAAAAGCCAAAAACCTTTTTTCCGTAAATGTGAAGTCTACATTAAAATAAACTGAGGAAAAGCCAAAAACCTTTTTTTCCATAAGATTAACATAGGAGATTTTAGGAGTAGGTTTTTTGGATTTTCTCCGCAAACACTTAACCTAGGATAATAATTCAAAATACCATATTATTTTTTTTTAAAGATCAACATTTTTTTTTTTTTAACATGGTCAAAACCAAAATTAATTTTTTTTAATTTTAGGGTAAAATATGCAAAAACTGATTTTTGGAAAATTTAAAACCCCTATAAACCTCCCTACCCATGGTCCAATTTTTCTGGTTTTCAAACTTAAAGCCATGAATGTCATTTTACACATTTGAGCCAAATTTCATCAAAATCGGACGTTTTTTACTTTCTCCCCCTTATACATAGTATATGGAGAAATTATTGTTTTCATCAAAATTTTCGAATTTGAGTTGTTAGTGGAAATATTAGTTTTGGTGCTCCCTGAACCCAAAAAAGTGATTTGTACGTGATGTCTGTGTGTCTGTCTGTCTGTCTGTATGGATGTGTACTGAGCTAGAGCCCTAACCAATGGCCCGATTTTTTTGAAATTTGGTATGTAGGTCCTAATCCACGATATCTCCAGGAATTCTTTTATTTTTTTTGAATTTTTGATTTTTAAGGGTAATTATCCCGCAAAAACCGCCAAAAAACATGAAAAATCAAGATTTCTCAAAAACGGCTCTAACGATTTTGATTAAACTTTAGTCGTTTGTAGAACTTTAGTTTTACAACATAATGACACCACTCGCATTTTTGTAAAACTTCGGGTTCAGAAATTACAAGACTTAAAATATATGTTTATATGTTATATTTATGTTTTTTTGTATAGAAAACATACATATAAAAAAATTACTATTCACCACTAAAAAGAGCTCGACAAACTAAATAATATAGTATTTTGAATTATTATTCTACGATTACTAGTTGAGGAGAAAATTTAAATTTTTATTTTGCGGTAAACGCAGTACGTTGTCCAACGTTATTCTTATGGGGAATACAAAAAATTACCTTTTCTCTCTTATTTATTGATCAATTTCCTTCAAACTTGATATGCTTGTCAAGTTAGCATTGACCAACAGAGGAAATTCAAAATATGTTGCCCCTTAATAACCCTGAGGGGGGATAGGGGGCATTTCCCCTCTTAAAACCACGTGTGTAGCGATGGATTCTGTAGTGCCTCCTAAACAGGGATTTGGGTGGATATTTTTGAAAACAACATGTTTACAAGATTTTCTGTACATTCGACCGTGCTTTGTATTCTATATTTAGTAAATGAAAAGTAATTATTCATTAAAGTTGGGCTAAAAGGGAGAAAGTATGTGTCAGTTTCCTGATACCGTTTATTACTCAAGTTATCACATTCACGGACACATATATATATATACACATATATATACATATATACACACATATATATACATATATACATACACACATATATATATATATATATATTTATATTTAAATATAAATTTGAACAAAAAGTGTTTTTAGCATCTGGGGACCTCAAAACAAAAAGTTATCATGGTCTCGGGCTTAAGTCTTACCATGAGACCTACGGTAATAACTTCTTCCCTACAGGGGAAATCCACTAAAAGAGGAAAACCTTTTACTTGCGAAATTTGAAGCAAATCCTTCTATCTGTAGTAATAATAACTCAAGCAAAACCTTACTTCTTAAGTAAAAAATAAACTATAGCAAGTAGACGTTTTGCTCATGACTGGAGTAAATGGTTATTAATAAAACTCACCATTTACTTTTTCTTTGGAGCAAATCCTTCAAAAATAATACGGTCAATAAAAATCTGGTCAGTGGCAGATTATCCGTTAAAGTAGAATGGTGTTTAGTGGTTTGTAGTGCACCATGGCAGAGGTAGTGAACGTGAGAGAAGTTTACTGTTACCAAGCTCTTGGGAGCCCACAAAACAGATCCTTAGAATATTATTTTGCTTTGTAGAAAATAATGTACAATAGTTATTTAAGATTTTATCAACACGTCATATTGTATATTAAAGGAAATTAATTTCAAGAGAATAATGTGATATGGAGTCAACATTGACATTTAGCCCAAACAAACTATTAATTTGCTAAAAACAATTTACTAACTACGATAAACGATTACATTTATATTGCTTGAAACCAGTTTTGATACCATTATACACTGTAAAAATCGTATACAAAGATATATATTGCATCTCCTAAAACTCAGATTGCCTGGTTTAGATATAGTCGAGTAGTAATAACCGTCTTCTACTAAAACATTCCAACGTAGATGCCATAAAAAATCGATATAATATTAGTTATTTATAAAAAAATTCTGAATAAATTACTGTATTATATATAAATATCATAAAAAATTGAGCCATTTAAAATGGTTCATTAAATTGTATACCGTACATAATTTTACAAAAATGTGTTTAGTAAAATAATATATAAATACCATTGTAGCGATTTGTTTAGGATATAACCGTATTTTCTGTTGACTATTTGGTTGTATATATAAGATATCGTAATTATAGATATACAGAGTGTCAAACAAATCTGGAAACTGCTTAATATATGTTTAATTAAATTGGTTAGAAGATTAAAACTTTCCGTATCCCCTATAGGAAGCTAAAAACATTTTATGAGGTTCTTACCAACTTTTTACCTCCAGTAGAGGACGGCCCCCGTAGTCAGTGCATAAACTTAAATGCAACATAGGCTTATAAGTACATAATTTTAAAGGGATGGACAAGCAGAGCTGAATGCTGCAAACCGCACTTCAAAAGCCTATTCATTACCAAGACGGCAGCTGTTCAAGAGCGTTCAATATCGCGTAAATATCAGAAAAAAGTTAATAGTTAGTAGTAACTGTTGAAATTATTTTTTAAAATATTTTAATAGTTATCTTTTGAAAATTAGCTTTATGTATTAACATATAAGCAGCCGCCGTTTTGTAATCCGTAAAGCTTTTTGGCTTCCGAGTAGATGTACATTGAATCTTTTAACTAATTTAACTAAAAATATATTAAGACGTTTTTGACTCCATATTTAACAAAATATATAATTCCTATAGATCAATTACTTCTGAGCAGAAGGATTTGCTCACAAGTGGGTTAACGCTAAACGTCTGTAGTCACTTCAAATGCAGTGTTTTTAGGGGCCACTAAAGCAATAATGAATTTGAAGGAAGTCATGGACTTGTTTTAATAAAATCTATCTGTTAGTGCTTTTTAGCGAATTTCCCCTATAGGGAAGAAGCTATTACCGTAGTCGGCATGGTAAGACCTAGGCCCGGGACCATGATAACTTTTCGTTTTGAGGTCCCCAGACCCCAAAAACACTATTTGTTCAAAACTGTATATATATGTCCGTGAGCACGATAACTCTCGTAAAAATGATCCGATTTTGATGAAATTTTGTATAAACGTGTAAAGAAACATTTATGACTTTTAAGTTTGAAAACCAGCCAGATCGCTCCATCGTAAGGGGTATTTTGGGGGGGTTTTGTACCCCATAAATGGGTTTTTGAATTTTTTACATATAATTTTTGAAATAGTCAAATATTAGTTTTTACCATTGGATTTAGCTTAAAAAAAACACACAAATTGGTATTTTGATCATTCCTCTACGTTAATTGGTTACCGAGATATTGAAAGTGCTAAACACAGTACGTTGTCTAATGTTATTCTTATGGAGGAAAAGACAAATTTTATATCTCGCTTATTTATGAACGTATACTGACGAAACTTGGTATACGGCTTCATCTGGTTGTGGTCTATTGATATTTGCTCAGAAAAATTTTTTGCCAAAAGATACCGTAGCAGCAAACCTGCGTACTCACCCTCCATGTTATTCTTATGGAGAATAATTAAATGCTGTCTCTCTTAATTATGAACATAAATTAATACAAACTGGTATACGACTTCACCTCGTTAAGTTCTATTGATATTAGCGTAAAAACCCATTTATTGTGTCCCTTGTTGCAGCAAACCTGGGCACTCATCCCCAATGTTATTCTTATGGAGAATAATTAAAATTGCATATATCGCTTATTTGTGAATATATTTTTATGAAACTTGGTAAGTGGCTTTATGTAGTATTAAGACGTTATATCTCCATTGGAAATTCGCTGAGTATGCAGGTTTGCTGTGACAGGGGTATTTTGTTTAAATAATATCTCACCATCTGGCTAAAATAAAAACCTCAGAAGCCACAAAAAATCAAATTTGGGTTTGAAGCAATAGCTGACAAAGATTATATTGTACAGTGATGTATAGTCTAAACATGTTATTTGAGAAATATTTTTTTAATTTTGTGTGTACTTATATTATTAATTAAACACTCTCTAATATTAAACGTTTATTTTGTTTTTCCCAAAACTAATACATTGTATTACGTGAAACCCAATACTACACTATTCTAGGAGTATAAAGTACTTGTACGACAAACTGAACAACTAAAGTTATTAATATAATTAATGTTTTCGTTAGAGAATGAAATTCTACTAGTGGCTTGAAGGGGCCAAAGCCCCTTACCTCGCTCCAATACTACGTCTCATCTGATTTTAACACATGTCAGTAGTCACGTAATCACATGTTTTAATAAGCAAAGCAGACGTTTTTAAATGACAATGCTTTTCATATGTGGACGATTTACGTTATTTCTCGTTTTCTGGTAACTTTTTAGAAATACTGCTACTTTTCGCGAGTCCTTGGGATCAAGACCTGTATTTGAGCCGTCTCCCATCAGCCTAAGATTTTCCAAACAACCATAATTTTGACTTAAATATTTTGCTTACAGAATTATATATAAAGACTAGCTGTGTACCCGTCCTTCATAAGGGTTGTATATAAATGGCGGATTAACTAAATCAAATAACAATCCACATTATTTTACAATATTAAAATTATATTTTACATGTTTAATGTACAATTAAATCAAAGTTAATGAAATATACTGGCAAATAGTTCGGGTCCTGTTGCTAAGTCGAGGAACACTATCGGGTAGTAAACGGCGTGTGGTTTGCGACTCCAAATCGAAACACATAACACTTTGGATTCGCTTTTAGACATAAAAGAACTCAAGTACAAAATAATAAAGAATATCGGGGAGGGGAAGGGCAAGTATAAAATAAAATAAGTATAAAATGGGGAGGGGGGTGAAAAAATAAAAACCGGGGGAGAGTAAAAATTTTAAATTGGGGGGGGGCATAAAATAAAAATCACCCAAATCAAAGTGGAAGAGGGGGGGGAGCAAAATAGAAAATTGGGGTGGGGCAAAAATAAAAATGGGGGAGCAAAAATATAAAATTGGGGGGCAACAAATGTGAAATCAGGGGGGGGCGCAAAAATATAAAGTGGAGGGACATAAAATAAAAATATAAAATCAAAGAGGGGGGCAAAAAAATAAAATCGGCGGTGGGGCAAATATAAAAATCGGGAGGGGGGCAAAATATATAAAATTGGGGGGTGGGAGCAAAAATATAAAATTGGGGTGGGGCAAAAATATTTAAAATCGAGGGGAGGGAAATATAAAATGGGGAGGACATAACATAAAATATCAAATCAAAGAAGGGGCAAAAATATAAAATCGGGGGGCAAAATAAAATCGGGAGGGGGCAAAAATAAAAATCGGGGGGGAGCAAAAATATAAAATGGGGGGTAAACAATTATAAAATCGGGGGGGTGGAAAAAATAAAAAACTGGGGGGGAGATAAAATGGGGGGAACATAAAATAAAAATATAAAATCAAAGAGGCGGGGGTGCAAAATATAAAATCGGGGATGGGGCGAAAATAAAATTGGAGGGGGAAGCAAAAATATAAAATGGGGGGCTATAAGAAGTATCGGTAACAATTTTTTTTGTGCAAATAAGAATAGACCACAACCAGATGAATTCACATTTATATTTGTTCATTAATATTAATTAATAGCTAGCTGACATACCCGTTCTTCGCACAGGGGTTTTCTCTACCCATTCTTAAGTCAATGCAATTTGCTTTTAGTTAGCTTGAAACAGCTGTTCTTGCTTCTGCTCTTTAAGCTGTCAAATGTAAGTATCCACAGCTGTTCGCATTACAGTTTCTGAATGTTTACTTTCTTCTGAAATGTAAACACTGAAACTTAGGACGTCACGGGGCGTAGCCCGAGGGGATTTTAAGGAAGTGAATTGGCCTATATGTTGCATGAGTTTAAGATCTACCTTTATGTAAAGTTTCAGCTCAGTCGGTTCAGTAGTTTTTGCGTTCACCCGGAACATCAGATAGACAGACAGAAACCATCTCTTCTTTATAATATTACTAGCTGTGTACCCGTCCTTCGTACGGGTTGTATATAAATGGTAGGTTAACTAAAGCAAATAACAATCCACATTAATTTACAATATTAAAATTACATTTTACACACGTTTAATGTACAATGAAATCAAAGTTAACGAAATATACTGACAGGTAGTTCCGGATCTGGCGTGTGGTTTGCGACTCCAAATTGGTACACGCTACACTTTGGATTCGCTTTTAGAAATAAAAGAACTAAAGTACAAACAAATATAAGAATATCGGGGAGGGTGAGGATAAATATAAAATTGGCGGGGGGGAATATAAAATTGGGGGAGAAAAATATAAATCGGGGGGGGGGGCAAAAAATATAAAATCGGGTGGGGGCAAAAATATAAAATGGGGGGGACATAAAATAAAAATATAAAATCGAAGAGATGGGGGCAAAAATATAAAATCGGGGGTGGGGCAAAAATATAAATCTGGGGGTGGAGCAAAAATATAAAATCGGTGGGGGGGCAAAAAATATAAAATCGCGGGGGAGCAAAAATATAAAAACGGGGCGGGGGCAAAAAATATAAAATCGGGGGGGGGCAAAAACAAATAGGGGGGGCGAAAATATATAAAATTGGGGGCATAAAATAAAAATATAAAATCGAAAAGGGGGGGAATAAAATATAAAATCGGGGGTGGGGCAAAAATTGTATTTGTGCGAATAAGAATACAGTAGACCACAACCAGATGAAGCCATATTAATATTTGTTCCCTAATATTAATTAATAGCTAGCTGACTTACCCGTTCTTCGCACAGGGGTTTTCTCTACCTCAAGTCAAGGCAATTTACATTTTAATTAGCTTGAAACAGCTGTTCTTGCTTCCGCTCTTTAAGCTGCCAAATGGAAGTATCCACAGCTGTTCGCATTACAGTTTCTGAATGTTTACTTTATTCTGAAATGTAAACATTGAAACTTAGGACGTTCGCGGGGCATAGCCCGAGGGGATTTTAAGGAAGTGAATAGGCCTATGTGTTGCATGGGTTCAAGATCTACCTATGTGTAAAGTTTCAGCCCAGTCGGTTGAATAGTTTTTGCGTTCACCCAGAACATCAGACAGATAGACAGACAGACAGACAGAAACCACCTATTCTTTATAATATTATAGATAGATAGATGTTTTGATTTAAAAAATCAGACATTTATAATACTTATGTTATTTCTCGTTTGCTGGTAACCTTTTGGAAATACTGCTATTTTTCCCGTGTCCCTGGGATTGATACCTTTAGTTTGAGCCTTCTCCCATTATCCTGTGATTTGCTAAACTCCCATAATTTTGACTTAAAATTGTCGCTTACAAAATTATATATAAAGATTTGATAACATGATTTTAGGCATGAGAATCGACAGCATAATATGTCAAAAAAGAAGTCTACAATCTTTAACGGGACCAGCGAGGGACGGGACTGAAATAAGCCGCGACAATGTTGTTATTTCAATTGCGCTGCCGGCGCTGTTGCCCCGGCCCATTCCGCCTTCATTCGCCGTAACGAAACCACCCGCGGTGGGCTCGGAACCTGACAGTGGACTTCCCAATCCAGAGTATTTACATCGCTGGATACAACTTCTGTAATTGGTATGCATATAATTTGTTATTGTTTACCAAATAATCACTACACAAAAAATCTAATATAAATTGTATATAGTTTCTGCAGTGATTTGACAGTGGTGTTTCCAGACTTTTTTAAAATTTGTTAGTATATTATAAGTTAGTTCAATAATTGATTTTACTTGTTTTCCTTTTAGTTAGCAGCGGACTTATTTGTGTTTGTGCATAGTGTCACCAGTGACCCTTTCTCCAACTCAGACAAATGGTCTTGTGAGGAATACATTTACATCTATTTATTGTACATATGTGTGTAAAATTTGTAATTTTCGATGGAAATAAATTATCTGTATCTGTTATAAAGTAGCACTACCCTAAAGCACCCATGGCTTCCCCAGTTCATTTCCACCCTATTGTCTGTGTTTAGTAATCATGTTGGTAAAAATATTTTATTTCTAGCCTATATTTTTCAACAGCTGACTTTATTTAAAAATAAAGGAACTGACAGAGCCTTCAACACACAAAAAGTGTTAATTAATTTGATGAACAAGAGGTTTATTTACATAAGATGTGTAAATTTGAACGTATACAATTTTTTATTGCAGTTGTGCTATCATTTATTATATGTAATAAAACTGTTTTTGCTAAATTTTGTAAAAGAAAAGAAGCATGTTCTACACAATTAGAGGGAGCGGCTTGTTCATTCTGTGTAGGAGAAAAAGGCTCTGCCAAATGTTTTTATCCATTTCCTGAACAATACAGCATCGATCAAAATACTTTGGAGTGTAAGATTATCATGTATCGTGCATGTAGAAAGAACCCCTGTAAAAATGGTGGAAAATGTCATGACAATAGGTATGAAGAGTCCTATGTTTGTAAGTGTAAAAACCCATATGTTGGAAGAAACTGTGAAATTAAATATAACAAGATAAAATTATTTTATGTATATAATATAGACTTTGAACAATCAATTGCAATGGTCCATCCATCGGATGTTAATGTTGTGATCATGTTACCAAAGGACGAGTCTGATGTGACAGAAGTTACAATTCTGTCAAAAGATGGTTATTATGCTAGTCTCAAACTGATATCTGTCGATGATTGTAACTCATTTAGTTGTACTTATTCATACAAGGGTTTTATACGGTATTTATACAAACCATATGATGGGAGTAAAGATTTCTTGTACCTTGGTAAAAAAGTTTTGGGGTATTTTACTACATTTCAGTTAGATATCTTTCACAAGGGCACAAACATTTTCAATACAGAGTTTAAAGTTTTTGTGTTTTATCCAGAAAACAACTTTTGTGTACCAATTGCTCAACTGAGTGGATGCAGGTTTGATTACAATAAACCTGCACTTTATTACAGGTGGTCCCAAATCGACATAAAAACACTTTTAATGGTAATTCCTAATGGGAATAACCTGAGTCCATTTTTAGAGCAAGACAAGGGACTCTGTGGATCTGAATTAGGAAATAATTTAGATTGGAAGATCTTTTGGCTCAGAAAAAAGACTGGGACTCAAGACACTGTAGTTGTAGCGAGATATCTGGAAAGCTCAATAACTATAAGTCCGTTATCAGAAGATTTAAAGTTTGGCCCGTACAGAGTCGAACTCGAGGCTAAAAATGTTTTCAGTGATAGAAGCTCGAAAACATACACCACATGTTATTTTAATATTCAAAGTTTACCGTTAGAGGCAATAATTGAGGGTGGGTCCCATCGGAATGTGGTAAAAAAAGAAGGCTTATTACTCAGTGCAGTGAATTCGAGAGATCCAAACCAACTTCGTGGAGACGAATCGATAATGGCTAAATGGAGCTGCACTGTTTTGAGACTACCTAAAGGCAATATAGGTGATATGTGCAAACCAGTGACTTTACAAAGTGACCAACCTTATTTGATTCCTCCGGAAAAACTGTCAGAGGGAGAATTCAAATTTACCTTAGAAATTTGGACTGATTTGTACCCAGAGAGAACCTGTGAAGAATGTGAGATGGTAAAATTGCATCAATTTACTTATCAAATTGTTTTAGTCTCAAATAAGACTAATCTGATAATTTTGTGTTACATGAACTGTGGGAAGAAGGTTATTGTCAACAATGAGCTGATTTTGAAAGTGTCTTATATTGGAGGTGTTGATGAGATCCCATACCAATGGACTTGTAAGAAAGTTGGAAATGAAGATAACATAACTATAACCCGACCAGATGACAATGCATACTATATATTTAAAATTCCAGAAGATACCCTGGAAACTGCTACTCATTATTTTGTGTCAGTATCAGTTACTTTTCAAGGTGAATATTTATCAGCTTATTATGATTTTGAAACTGATGATTTTAGTTACAAAGGGAAATGTTCTGTTAACCCAGACTCAGGTATCAGGGGTATCACTTATTTTGATTTTAGTTGTTCAATTTCAGAAAGTGAAGCTTTAATTTTTGAGTTTTTCGATAAAACCTCAGAGGAAGCAGCTGGAACTGTTTATACGAGCGGTAGAATACTTGGAATGTCACATGATGGAGAACTGCATCACGTTATACTGACCAGAGATGTTGTTGTGGTTTATATCATTAGTGGCTTTTGTCGTGATAGAAAGAAATACAAAGTTAACCTCAGAGATGATAGTACAAAACAAAATGCTTTGTTACATAATATAATACATAATCCTTTTTATTTCCAAGATAAGCCATTTTCAATCATTAGGCAATATATGTCATCGATACCTGATATTGTAGGAAACAATACAAATAAAAAAGCAATTCTGGGTGTTTTACTAAAACCATTTAATCCAGATAAAATTGAAAGAATGAAGGGTGTGAAACTGATTAGCATAACCTTGTATAACATCTTATCTAGATTAGGACAAGGGAATATGGATTTCAATGCGGTATGGGTCACTAGAGAATTGATTTATGTAATTAGTGAAATATTTAAAGGAGCAACCAATGATGCAATGCCAACTAACACGAAAGAAGGTAAAGCAATTCTAGCAATCATATTAAACACTCTAGAGCTGTCACTAACAGTACAAAATGAAACAGAAGTTGATAGCACTAGTGAAAGTATAATGTTAGAAACTTTTTTAGATTTAACATATAGTAGTAGGCATTTGGAAAAAATATTGAATAACATAAATACAGTCCTAAGTAACGTGCAGAGGTCTGGTTTACCACCGACAACAATATCTTCTACCAATAATACCTTTGTTTTTAAAGTTTTAGAGGAAGATCCGAAATACAATTTTAGTCTTCCAAAAATGCTACAGAAGTATTCCGAATTACCTTTGACATTTTCCTCGGTACTGATAAATCGTTTGAAGAAAAGTTTAAAGCCAAGAGAGCATTTATCTTTGTGTTTAGCTGTAGTTAATGAAAATATATTTAAGTGGTTCGATAGAGGTAGTGTTTCAAACATACTATTTATTTCATTAAATAAACGAACTCAAGAAGACAAGATAGTCAATATTAGAGAAATCACATCAACAATTGACCTGGAAATGTATCTAAATAATTCACTTCCAGAAGTTAAAGAGGTCAGTCAAACGATTCCACTGGATCTCACCTGGGATGAAGATATTTTGGATTTACAAATCAGAGTTCATAGAATTGACCCTTCGACCGGTAGCAAACTATTTGTAACTTTCCTCTATCCACCCACAAATGTCACTTTGAGAGTACTTATTGTGGAGGATTACAGACCCACTTACGAGATGATGATGTCACAGTCAAGCTTAATCACTCAACAATTCCCATATTATTCTCCAAGTTATATAAAAACTAATCCAAATAAAATTTATTACATGGGAGTACTACCCGGACCAGGAATTCCATTTAATCAGTCAGTCACATATTCTTTTGCTGTTAATAGCACATCATGCGTGTCTTGGGAAAGAGTCCAGTGGACCTCTGCAGGTTGCAATGTAGGACCAAACACTAGTGGCCATAGAATCCATTGCCAGTGCAGTCATCTTTCAATATTTGGAGCAATATTTCCTTTCCTGCCTAACCAAATTGATCCTTTTGCTGATACCAAGCTTTTCTTGACTGTTTGGGATAATCCACTTGTCGTATCCATAATGGTGATCATATTTATCTTGTACCTGATTCTTTCAGTAATTGCTTATCACATGGACAAAAAAGACAGTTTCCGTGGAGCCATTACTGTTCTCGAAGACAATTTTCCAGAAGATAGACACCCTTATTTGTTGGCAGTTTACACAAGCTCTCGTCTGTTTTCGGGAACATCGGCAAATGTTGGAGTTCAACTCATCGGAGAACTGGCGAATAGTCGAGCTCACATATTAAAGAGCAAACACTACAAAGTGCTGAGTAGACACTCTGATGACTGGTTCCTTATATTGTGCCCAAAACCTCTGGGCATTATCCAGTATCTTCATATATGGCATGATAACACCGGTGTTAGTCCGGATTGGTATTGTGAAAAAGTCCATGTTTTTGACATAACAAATTGTTTGGAATGTTTATTCATAGTTGAACAATGGATCAAAATTGATATAACAAACTACCCTGAAGCTTTAGTTGTACCAGCAAGTGATCAGGATATTTTAAACATAAACAGAGTTTTGGGTGATAATATTTCTAAAAGTTTGAAAGAGAAAAGGTTTATAACGGGAATATTTACCCAACATCCAAGAGATACTGTAAAACGAATTCCAAGAGTAAACATATTCATGTGCAGTTTATTGATTGCCTTATTATGCAGCATAATGTTTTATACAGATCCTAAAGAACAGAAGCCAGATGATTATAGTTACAATGTGAAAAAAAAGGATCTGTACGTCAGCTTCATTTCAGTGGTCATAATAGTTGCCGTTAATTATGTAATCAATTTACTATTTGAAAAGAGTTACAAGTGTGTCTTATTGAAGAACCGTAGTTTTCTCTACTTAAGACAAAGTGAATTCCTGGAAGATTATTTTGATCCTAATAAACAACAAAGACTTTCAAATGATATAATTTCTGTGGACGAAGAGGGAGACCACCCGGCCAAGACACAAAGTGTCAGAACAAAGTTTGCTCAGGCAGTAAAAAATATCATGAAAAGTCAAAAGTTAGCTCCGGCAGTGTTGCCTCAAGGAACTTCTGCAATTAAAGTTCAAAGAGTGTGGCTTACACTATCTTGGGCCACTTGTGCGATCATCATAATGTTTTGTATGTACTTCATAACACTCTATGGTCTTAAAATGGGCTTAGTGAAAAGTAAAAAATGGCTCACATCAATCGTGATATCATATGTTCATGATAAATTTGTCATTAGTCCTTTAAATATCGTAATACTGGCTGTCGTGTTAACTGCCACTTTTGGTTTTGTTGGTACATCGTCTAACTATCGAGCGACTGAAAATGAAATTCGAACATCAGTTTCTGACAAACAAAATGAAACTTATGAATATCTGACTGAGAAGAGAAAACATCCTATGTACTCTCCCATCAAAGTTGAAGATTGCAAAAAAATTATTAAGAAAAAACTTAGATTTCATCACCTAATTCAAATGTTAAGATTATTTCTGTCTGTTTGTTACATTATAACTGTATTCAGCATTGCGCTTGAAATGAGATCTTCATATTTTTCTAGAAACAATCATTTAAAAAGTCTAATTGTTTCCACCCAAGATCATGAAAACTCTTTTTCTAGTGTTTATGATATGGTGGATCTGAGTTACTATATTGAGGTTACACTTTTAAAAGTAATCTACAACACTAGGTGGTACAATCGGTCACCTCAATTAGACAATGGTAGCTGTAAGTATTGGATATCTGATTATTCATGGAAAGTTCTTGGCTCCCCCTTGATCAGGCAACAACGAGTTTATCCAGTGCCCTGTGACAGCATTGTTCCGCCATCAAATCCATGTATTCCTGATTTTAATACCGACACTGAAGATACAGATAGCTATGAAGTCGGTTGGTCCACTTCTCCAACTACCAATATATTGAAAGATTTTGAGAATCCATGGAGTTACAAACATCCAACTATAAGCTGGCTAAAAACATATTACAGACTTCAAGGTAAATCTAATAACATTTATAACAACGGTGGATATGAAGCTTTGCTTGGATTGTCAATACAAAAAGCAGTCCAGAAAGTCACTCACGTAACTGACAACAGGTGGATGGACATGTTTACCAAAGTGGTGTTCGTGGAATTAACACTTTATAACATAAACCTCCGCATTATGTGTGACATCACTCTTATAACAGAATTTTTAACGACAGGAGTGTCATTAAAGGTAGCCAAAATCATGACTGTTAGAGACTGTCAAGGAGTTGTAATTATCCACATATTTTTTTTCATTGTGAATTTCTTGTTGTTCCTGGAAATTTGCTACCAACTCAATTACAGCGGGTTTATACGATTTTTCAGAGATATAAGAAACATTATCTCACTAGTAATAGTGATTCCGAGTTTTTTTGTTATAATAGTATTTCTTATTCATGTTTACTACTGTTATAATTACGATATATGGGAGAGGTATTATGTGAAAGAATATGACTATTTTGACTTTGATTCATTAATGAGTTTTCACTTGGATATGGTTTTCATTCTCAGTTTTTTCCTACTTCTCAGTGTATGTAGGACATTGTTGCTGTTACGGCCACTAAACATATTGCTGATGATTCGCTACCTGTTTAAGCTAACATTAAATCAAATATTCTCCCTTTCAGTAATCACTTTTGTGAGTTTCATTGTCTTTAGGCAAATATCCATTCATTCTGATTTATCGACCAGCAACAGAATTATGGATTTAGTCATCTCCCCAAAAAAACTGATACTGCTACAAAGTGATTTTTTTTTTGAATCGGTAATTTTTTCATTAGTTAGATTTTGCACTGTGATGTTGATATCGAGTGTGTTTATTACAATATTTGTCCACTTCAATCCAACTGCACGCCAGTTAAGAAGAACACGGAAGGAGGATTTGCTAGATGAGAAATAAATAAACAGTGTTGGTTATAAAAATCTTCCAAGCATTATTCATTTCTTGTACGTTCCTTGTAAATCAAAAACTTGTTTGCCCTAGTAATGTGTCTCTTTCTATTATAGTTAATTTATTAATAGCAATCACAAATAAAAGTCACACATTAATATCTTGGTAAATGTAGTTCTGAGTTTTTTGTATATTTGGCATAACAACTACAATGTTAGGAGGCCAGGTGGTTTGGATCAGCTGATTTAAACAAAACTTTTTTGTTTGCTAAACAAACCTCAACTGCCCGTCACCATAGGTTATTGAGCTGTGCGATGAACTAAAGAAAGCGAGGAACCATAACGGCATTAGACACATGGAAAAGCCAGAGGTGACTGCTCATGATCTTACAGGAGCCGGCAGGGACCGGGATCGAACCGGCCACGTCTGACTTGCTAGTCAGGCACTTTACCTCCGAGCTACCGCATCCGTTAAACTCTATAAATAAAATATACTCCTTCTGTTTGTTTCTTATGTTCACTTTGAATGGTTTTCAAATTTTGAATGTGTTCAAAATACCTCTGTCACAGCAAACCTGTTACTCAGCTATTTTTTTGTTTATGTACCTCATTACCACATGAAACTACTTATAAAGTTTCTTTAAAATATATTCATTAATAAGTAATAGATAACATCTTACATTTTCTTCATGAGAATAAGGGTGAGTACTCAGGCTTGCTGCCACAGGGCCCACAAAAATGGGATTTTCATGTAAAATATCAAAGAACTAAAACCAGATGAAAACACATAGGCTACGGTACTGTACCAAGTTCCACTGATATACATGTTTATACAAAGCAAGATTTTGGTTATGCTCAATATTTTTTTTATTTTTTATAACAATTTCTATTTACAATCTTTCAACATGAACAATAAGCAAATTTGATGTAAATTATGAACATGAGTTAGTTACGCACCACTGTGCGCACTAACATAAGAATAAGAACAAAAAACTTTAAACAAAACTTTTACAAAAAGAGGGAACATGATGTCTTTTTAGTCGAAATGTAGCTTCACTATTGTCCAAAAGGTTCACTGCAAGATAATTTGGATGGTCTTCCAGTTTACTTTGATAACGTACACTTATTTTGGAAATTTCTTCTCGGACAGTTGGAGTTTTAGTGTCGTGATGGAGAACTCGGTTAGTTACGTACCATGGCGCTTGTAAAATGTTTCTCAGCATTTTCGATTGTTATCTCTGAATAATTTCAATATTCAAATTGGACGCTCTTCCCCAGAGTTGTATGCCATAGGACCATATTGGTTTTAACATAACTTTGTATAAAAGTAACTTATTTTCAATGGATAATTTTGAATGTCTGCCAAGAAGCCAAGCCAATTTATTTGTCCTCAGATTTAAATTTAATATTTTATTCCAGATATGAGTGTGCCATGTAAGTCGCCTGTCTAGATGAATGCCAAGGTATTTAACTTCAGTTGCTTGAGGTAGCAGAACATTATTTAATGAGACTGGTGGGCAAGTAGTTGTTGACATTGTAAAAGTAACATGGATTGATTTGGTTTCATTATTTACCTTTATTTTCCAGTTTTTCAGCCACTCAGAAATATTGTCCAAAGCTGTTTGTAAACGGGAGGATGCCATAACAGGGTCCAGGTCAGAAGATAACAGTGCAGTGTCATCTGCAAACGTTGCAGTAGTGATGCCTGGTGTCTGGGGAAGGTCAAAGGTATATAAAATATACAGAATAGGCCCAAGAACACTACCTTGGGGCACTCCCGATTCAATTTTATGCAGATCAGTGATATCATCTTGATACTTAATTTGAAAAAATCTTTCGGACAGGTAAGATTTGAAGATCCCGTAGTAAGTGTGAGGTAAGAGAGATTTAATTTTAAACAATAAACCAGCGTGCCAGACTTTATCAAAGGCCTGTGCCACGTCTAAGAATGCAGCTGAACAGAAACGTTTATTTTCAAGATCTTCCTTGATGACATTAGTTATTCTGTGAACTTGCTCTATAGTAGAATGTCTACGCCGAATTCCAAACTGGTGAGGTGGCACTATATATTTTTCATCAATCACAACCTGAAGTCGTTGTAAAAAGAGTTTCTCGAAAAATTTAGAAATGACCGGGAGAAGAATGATGGGCCGATAAGATGAAGCTTGATTTAAAGGTTTGCCTGGTTTTGGAATGACTACTATTTGTGAAACTTTCCATTGCGACGGGAAGTATTCCAAGTCCATTGCGACGGGAAGTATTCCAAGCGCAGGACTGCATTAAAAATTACCGTAAGTAAGACTATACCTTTTCTTGGCAATTCCTTTAGCACTTCGCCAGTAATCAAATCATATCCTGGAGCTTTCTTTGCACTTAAGTCACTTTTTATAACTTTCTTGACCTCAGATGGAGTAAATGGTTTGATTGGCATTTCTAGTTGGTTTGGAGAATCAAGAAACTCAGTAACGTCCTGTTCAACATTGGAATGAACTGCATGCGGTTTAAACACTTCTTTATAGTAGGAAGCAAACGTTTCAGCCTTCTCTATACTATTTTTCGCCCAAGTACCGTCGGTCTTTAACACTGGAGGGATACAAACCTGTGGGCGCTTTAGGTGTTTTGTAGCTTTCCAGAGAGAGTAATCACTTGCCTCGTTTGGAGAGAGCTTCGATGTAAATTCTTGGAATCTCTCATGCTCAATATAAGAATAACATTGGGTTGAGTACGAAGGTTTGCTGCCACAGAGATGAAAAACATTTGTACTTAAAGCAAGTATTAACCATTGGTATTGACTTATGAGTTGGTTCCATTCCTTACTTGTATTTTTTGAAACATTGAAAAAGAAAGGTTTTTAAAAGTATTATTGGTGTATTTGAATTAAAATATTGATTTCTTTCAGATTAAAGAGTCAAAATGACACACAAAGTAGACAGAAGTAAAAAGTATCAAAATCAGTGTCGACCATTTGTAACTCACAAATAACTAACCAATCCCGTCAACTTCCAAGCAAGGCTGCCACCGATTTTTTTACTTGGGCCCTCTCACCAACATTGCCACAGATCGGTTAACTCATTGAGAGTTGCATGACTGGTCAGTTTTGGTCGTGAGCGGGAATCGTTCCCACAAACTTCAAAAGAACACCTGGCCATGGTGTTTCCACGATTTAGCCCACTTGGCTATCACATCAGTGGCTTAGTGGGATTAGATAGGTTTATAGTCAGTCCGCGCCTCTAGTAGTTGCGTGCAGTCATTATAATTACATATTTTGCTACTAGAGTTCAGCACCAATCGGATCCGCATGGTTTCGGTTATGATTGGTCTCAAAGA
This sequence comes from Allygus modestus, assembly GCA_963675035.1. Taxonomy (NCBI): domain Eukaryota; kingdom Metazoa; phylum Arthropoda; class Insecta; order Hemiptera; family Cicadellidae; genus Allygus; species Allygus modestus. The sequence continues at coordinate 10,748,623 of OY776112.1, forward strand.
TGTGGAAAATATCGTCTTGAAATTTTTCCAGATAACAAATGTTGATTCCAAAAATGTTGATCTCCAGTTGTTATTTATAGCTTAATGTCCCTTTGATTTTACTACTCTATTTACGTAATATTCACTCAAATCTTTTAATCTCTGCTCTCAGGAAACCACATGTTAATAATCATAAATAAACAACATGAGTATTACTTTGAAAGTTCCTTGGTTGACTATGAACAGCTGTTACAATTCTATTGTTTTGATTTGAAACTCCATTAGCCCGATGTTAGTTTGTTTAACTTTTCAATTTCGTTTTATAACATTATTTGATTTTTACTGGGGATGAGACCTGTCTAGAACATATATATTTTTATACCAGAACTTAGTCATTTCCTTAATTTGAAGGAAATACTCGGAGCCGTTTTCGAGACAATTGTGCAACCAACCAACCAATCAAGCAAACAGTTGCTCTTATAAGAGTATATCCACTTACACAAAAACCATAGGTTACGGGCTATAGCCCCTGTAAGCCACTAGTATTTATTTTTAATGTTTAGCTATTAACTTGTTTTAAGTATTGTTCATATTGACAAATGTCCCAGTGTGATTACAGTAAAACCTCGATCAACCGGCACTCTTTAAACCGTCACTCTCTGTTATCCGTCGTCCGTCTATGACAATATTACTATTTATTAGACTCAGGATTTGCGCCTTACGGCTTAGTCTGAGCGTCTGTATGAGCTATTATATTATTTCAAACAACATAAATATGTATGTAGTGGGAAGTATTATCCTTTTGTACACAGTTTATTTTCATTTCTCTGCCAAACATTTTAAAATTTAGTTACTGAACACGTTTATATTATGATGTTTCTATTATCCGTCTATTCAGTTATCCGTCACAGTCCCGGTCCCGAAGGTGACGGTTAATAGAGGTTCCACTGTAATGACATTCTGTAAATAAATTGCACTTTCACCATAAACTTTCATTGATGTTTGTCTACAATTTTTGGTAGTCCGAACATTTTTTGATCAGAAACCGAAAAAAAACACTGTATTTCACACGTGGCGGAATATCCGATTGGCGCCGCCATTTTGAATTGCTGAAGAAAAAATCCCTCAGCAACAAAACTCAACTCACTCTTTGGCGGGGAGGTGAGTAGACTGCTGCAACTGCAGTCACGGTTGAGGGAGATCTTTGCTCTGCGCAGTAAGCAAAGGTTCTTTACTTTCTGGATGGCCCTCATACATAAACATTTGTACTGGGAAATAAGAATACAAAAATCGATGCATGTGTTTGGATGCCATTCTGAAGCTACAATAATAGTGTGGGGCAGGGGGGAGGCATAGCCAAGAGCGAGATTTAAAGCGAGTGTTATTATTATTATTGAGAAATGATGAATTGTGAGCTGTGAGGTAGATATATATGTATTGGAAATTCACTGAGAACTCAGGTTTACTGTGATATGGTATTTTTAATTATTTTGCCCTTTTGAATGAACCTTTATTTTAAAATGCTTTAAAATGAGTGGCAGTCATTAAACTATTAACAATGGAGAGAGCATAACAGATTCTCAATTGATTGCTGATGAATTTAACAAGTATTTCGTTGATGTTGGAATCAAAACCACAAATAAAAAAGCAAATCCAAGGAAATTACTATATTAAAATAAACATATACCTAAATCTATATTTTTAAGTCCCAATTCAGAATCAGAAATAATAGATACTATTCAATCGTTAAAAACTTCTACTTCTTTTGGGTACATTTCGTCAACCATATTAAAAGCCTGTTGTTGTGAAATTGCATTCCCTTTGACATACCTAGTAAATTTATCCATGTCTACAGGGGAATTTCCTGAAATGTTGAAAACAGCCAAAATTTTACCAATATTTAAAAAAGGAAATCCTGAAGATTGCTGTAATTATAGACCTATCTCATTGCAATCTACAATAAGTAAAATATTTGAAAAAGTGATCCTTCTTTCTTTTTTAGAAGATAAATCAAATTTTATCACCCAACCGATTTGGATTTAGACAAAAAATGTCAACGATAAGTGATAAATGCGTTATGCCAAGCTTTATCAAATAGGTACTATTTTACAACTAGTTCAAAAGAAAAATGCTGTATCTTTATTTCTTGACCTTAAAAAGGCTTTTGACATGGTAGATCACAATCTCTTAATTGATAAATTAAATTAAATTGGAATAAGAGGGGTTGCTCTAGATTGGTTTAGATCTTATCTATTTCATCGAATTCAATATGTTCAAATTCCATACAAAAATAAAGAGAACTATATGATATATAAATACCCCGGCGCAACAAATCTGCGTACTCAGCGAATTTCCAATGCATAATATATGTCTTAATACTACATAAAGCCGCATACCAAGTTTCATAAAAATATATTCACTTATAAGAAATTTTAATTATTCTCTATAATAATAACATTGGTAATGAGTACGTGGTTTGCTGAAACAAGGAACACAAACAATTGTTTTTTATGCAAATATAAATAGAATTTAACTAGGCGAAGCCACATACCAAGTTTTAACAATAATCAATCATAAATAAGCGCTATATAACATTCTAGTTATTCTTCATAAGAATAACATGGGGGCTGAGAAAGCAGGTTTGCTGCAATAAGGAACAAAAAATTGGGTTTTTATATATAATTATCAATATAACTCAACCAAGTAAAGCTACGTACCGAGTTTTATTAATTTATGTTATAATTAAGGGAGTCATTACATTTTACTTATTCTCTATAAGAATAACTTGGGGGCTGAGTACGCAGGTTTGCTGCTACGGGAATAATCGACAAAAATCAATTTTTTGTGCAAATATCAATATACCAGTACTATGTGAAGCCACATACCAAGTTTCATTAACATACATTCATAAATAACCGAGATATCAAATTTTATTTATTCTCCATAAGGATAGCATTGGACAACGTACTGTCTTTAGAACTTTGAATATCTCTGCAACGGTTGGGCGTAGAATCACAATTTAAACTTCAAAATGATTGTTTTGTGGAGCTGAACAGATTGGTAAAAGCAAATGTGAAATTTACATAAAAATGAACAGAGGAAAAACCAAAAACCTTTTTCCCATAAGATTAACATGGGAGATTTTATGAGTACGCTTTTTTGGATTTTCTCCGCAACCACTCAACCTAGGTTAATAATTCAAAAAACAATATTAATAGTTTTTTTAAGCTCTATAACATGGTCAAAACCAAAATTAAGTTTTTGTTTAAATTTTAGGCTGAAAAATGCAAAAAACTGATTTTTGGAAAATTTAAAACTCCCATAAACCCCCCTTCCCATGGTCCAATTTTTCTGGTTTCGAACTTAAAGTCATGAATGTCATTTTACACATTCGAGCCAAATTTCATCAAAATCGGACGTTTTTTTCTCAAGTTATCGTGTTAACGGACACATATCGATATATATGTATATATATATATATATACATATATATATATATACATATATATAAATTTGAACGAATAGTGTTTTTGACTTCTGGGGACCTCAAAACAAAAAGTTATCATGGTCTCGGGCTTAAGTCTTACCATGAGACCTACGTTAATAGCTTCTTCCCTATAGGGGAAATTCGCTAAAATTCAAATGTCCTAGAAATTAAATCTGGAGTGCAACAAGGATCAGTTCTTGGCCCAACATTATTTATCATCTATATTAATAATATAACTAAAAATTTAGAATCATCAGATATTTACCTATTTGCAGATGACACTGGATTATCAGTTTCAAATGAAAATAAGAAAGATTTAGAAGTCGAATTGTACATTAAATCATCTGAAATAATACTATGGTTTGAAGAAAACTACTTTGAATTAATTTTTTCCAAAACAAAATATCTCAAATTTTCAATTGAATAACCAAACAAACAGCAAAATGGTATAAATTTAATTCTACAAAATGAAAATGTTGAAAAAGTTGACTCCATTAACTTTCTGGGTATTTTGGTAGATAAACATATTAAATTTGACAAGCAAATTGATAAAATGTCTAATAAATTATCAACAAATTTATTTATATCATGGAGATTATCCCATATTTGTAACAGACAAGTACGTTTAAATGTTTACTATTCTCTACTCATCCCTAACATTACATATAACATCCAGATTTGGAGTATGGCAAATTTAAATGTATGTCATATCTTTAAACTGCAAAAAGCTGCTTTACGCATTATATTTAATATGAAACCAAGAGATTCATGTCGAAACATTTTTAAAGAAAACAAATTATTGACATTTTGGTCAATTTATATATTTGAAACATTAAATTTTGTCAGAAATAATCTATCTTTTTTCAAAACGTAAATGTAAACACATGCAATTTAAATATTCGGAAAAAGAATACTATTCCCATAAATTATCATAGAACAACATTTTTAAAACAACAATTAATATACAATGGGACAAAATTAATGAATAATATCCTTGAAAAGTTGAAAATTTTACCTTCTGGAGAGTTCAAATCAAAATTGAAATCTCATCTTCTTGAAAAATGTTATTATAGTGTAGATGAATTTGTTGAAAATCAGAATAACCAATGAAGAGAACATTTCAAATAAATCTAATTTTAAGTAATAAGTGTAATGCTGATGCAAGATTTTGTCAAAACAATAAAATTTATTTATTTATTTATTTATATTTATAATTAGCGAATTTCCCCTATAGGGAAGAAGCTATTACCGTAGGTCTCATGGTAAGACTTAAGCCCAAGACCATGATAATTTTTTGTTTTGAGGTCCCCAGATGACAAAAACACTATTAGTTCAAATTGATATATATGTATATATACATATGTATATATATATATATATATATATATATATATATATATATATATATATATAATATTATAAAGAAGAGGTGGTTTCTGTCTGTCTGTCTGTCTGTCTGTCTGTCTGATGTTCCGGGTGAACGCAAAAACTACTGAACCGACTGGGCTGAAACTTTACACATAGGTAGATCTTGAACCCATGCAACACATAGGCCTATTCACTTCCTTAAAATCCCCTCGGGCTACGCCCCGTGAACGTCCTAAGTTTCAATGTTTACGTTTCAGAAGAAAGTAAACATTCAGAAATTGTAATCCGAACAGCTGAAAACACTCCATTTGACAGCTTAAAGAGCAGAAGCAAGAACAGCTGTTTCAAGCTAACTAAAATGGAAATTGCATTGACTAAAGAACGAGTAGAGAAAACCCCAGTGCGAAGAACGGGTACATCAGCTAGTATATGTATATATATGTGACCGTGAATGCGATAACTTGAGTAAAAAACGTCCGATTTCGATGAAATTTGGCTCAAATGTGTAAAATGACATTCACGACTTTAAGTTTGAAAACCAGAAAAATCGGACGATGGGAAGGGGGGTTTATGGGGGTTTTAAATTTTCCAAAAATCAGTTTTTTGCATTTTTCACCCTACAATTTTTAAACAACTTTATTTTGATTTTTACCATGTTATAGAGCTTAAAGAAACAAATAATATAGTATTTTGAATTATGAACCTAGTTTAAGTGGTTGTGGAGAAAATCCAAAAAACCTACTCATAAAATCTCCCATCTTAATCTAAAGGGAAAAAGGTTTTTGGCTTTTCCTCAGTTTATTTTAATGTAAACTTCACATTTGCTTTTACAAATCTTTTCAGTTCCACAAAACAATCATTTTGGTGTTTAAATTGTGATTCTACGCCCTACCGTTGCTGAGATATTCAAAGTGCTAAACACAGTACGTTGTCCAATGTTATCCTTATGGAGAATAAATAAAATTTGACATCTCGATTATTTATGAATGTATGTTGATGAAACTTGGTATGTGGCTTCATGTAGTACTGGTATATTGATATTTGCACAAAAAATTGATTTTTGTTGATTATTCCCGTAGCAGCAAACCTGCGTACTCAGCCCGATGTTATTCTTATGGAGTATAAGTAAAATGTAATGACTCCCTTAATTATGAACTTAAATTAATAAAACTTGGTATGAAGCTTCACTTGGTTGAGTTATATTGATAATTGCATAAAAACCATTTTTTTTCCTTGTTGCACCAAACCTGCTTACTCAGCCCCATGTTATTCTTATGGAGAATAACTAAATTGTTATATAGCGCTTATTTATAATTAAATATTGATGAAACTTTGTATGTGGCTTCGCCTAGTTAATTTATGTTTATATAGTATAACAACCAATTGGTTTTGTTCCTTGTTTCAGCAAACCTACGTACTCATTACCAATGTTGTTTTTATGGAGAATAATTAAAATCGCTTATATGTGAATATATTTTTATGAAACTTGGTATGCAGCTTTATGTAGTATTAAGACAAATATTATGCATTGGAAATTCGCTGAGTACGCAGGTTTGCTGCGACGGGGGTATTTTTCATTACCGGCCCTTAAGAACCAAGCCCAAGACAAAGGCTACTGATTCATCCCCTATAATGTCCTGCACATATAGACGTTCAGTGGTTTGACAGTAGTTTTTCCAGACTTTTTTAAAATTTGTTAGTAGGTTATAAGTTAGTTCAACAATTTTTTTTACATGTTTTCCTTTTATAGTCTATTTAAAGTAGGTTTAGGATTGACTCTAGAGATACCTGTTAGGACTGGTGGTAACTTTTAAGCAGCAGCGTCTCACCCGGCCAATGACGGGGCAGCTTTGACCCGACAAAACCATAGCAACGAAACACATGTGTCCTGCAGTGATTCCACCTAGAATGCTACACGGGCACTCGTACGATATTCTCATAGAGATTACCGCATGTCTCTAAGGTGATCGTAGGAGGAATCGTGCAGTTTTTGGTTTCCGTGTCATATTCCCATCGACACAGACGAGTTGGTAGCCACAGCTGTGTCGTCACGTGCCCCTGGCGGTAGGTGGGGGTAACGGCTCTCTCCCCTCCACTACCGCTAGCCACTAGTAAAGTGCGCTATCTGATGGTGAGCGGACGTGAGAGTGAGGTTGCCCGTGTTTGCCGTCAGCTTGGAGGCAACGATGCAGAACAGGTAATGTATAGTCAGTTTTCCATTTGTTAGTGTATGTAAATGTTGTGTTAGTGTATTGTTTTTTACTTTTTGTATATGTATTTGTTACTTTTCTGTTAGTGTAATTAAAATGTAAACGAACAAATTAAGAAAATCCAAAAAAAATGTAGGTTAGTTCGGTGTAAGAACTTGATATTTAGATGTAAGTAGGGTTCACTTGATAACGGGAGGAGTTTCCTTACCTCCCGAAACGTAGTGTAGTTTTAAACACTAGAAGCAATAGGTAAAGTCCAAATAAATCAAGAAATAAAGTCAAATCCATCGCTACTATGAGTTTCAAAAATACAGTTGATTCACGGTATGGAACCGGAACCAGACAAAAATCAGAAAATTAGAAAAACTTAAGATTAAACTTACTAAAGAAAATAATCATGTCACGCATTTGATGAAATGTAAAAAAAAAGGACTCGTTCCCAAAGGTCTCATGTTAAAATCTCCTTACTACAGCCACAGAGCGAAAAAGTTTTTATCAACAGCCTGTCAAAAACTAATGAAAGATAGGCTTAATTTTCAGCTGAGCAACAAAGAAAAACTCACAACTCAAGTAAACGTAGAAACAGGAAAATTGTTTTGAGTTAATTGGTCAAGAGTTTGAAAAAATCTTAAAAAACTTAAACAAATCTGCTGATAGGCACAGTGAATCCAATAAACAATCACAAATAAAGAAGCTAAATAACTTGAAAGCAAAATAAACAGCAGGCGAGAGAAAGTTTGAACACGCCGGGCTTAGCGGCGCAAGTGGAAAATTCCACGAATTCCGCAACGCCCCAAGTGGTCGTCAAACTCTCGCACAAAACACTGACTCATGACGAAATGCAACTACTTTCTAAAGGCCTAAATTTTGCTGTAGCTCCAAAAGCCGTAAACATACTTGATTTCATTACTGGTATTGAATCGGCGACACCCCAGCTCCCCGAGGATGTAGCTGATCAGTTCAGAAGTGAGGCCAGTATGGCACTTAAAAATGTAAAACCAGTGAAACCGAACACAACAAGAAATGAGAAAGAGGCCTTAAATGCTTTTAAAAAGGAAGAAAACCTAAAGATTTTACCAGCCGACAAAGGAAATGCAACTTTGTTAATAAATAAAGTTGATTATTCACATAAAATTCATGTTCTTAAAGCTGGAAAATACACACTACTAAAGAAGGACCAAACTAAAAGTTATGAAATTAAAATCGAAAAGACTCTCAGAAAACATGGAATTTTTTCCAGACGCACAGCGCAAACGACTTACACCACACCACTCAAAAACTCCACACATGTATGGGCTACCAAAAATGCACAAAGAAGGTGTTCCTCTGAGACCCATTGTTAGTTGAAGAAACTCCCCAAGTAGAGAACTATGTAGATTTCTCCTGCCCATACTCAAACCTTTGTCAGGAAATACTGATTCACATGTAACAAACAAAAAGCATTTTGTAGAAATCACAAAAGACATCAATTTCAGACAAGGATATGTTAGTTAGTTTTGATGTTGAAAGTCTTTTCACTAATATCCCCGTAAACCAAACACTAGAAATCATTGAAAAACGGTTACACAATGACCAAAACTTGAACACAAGAACCAAAATCCCAGTAAATTTAATTATAGAATTGCTTAAATTATGTATCGAGTCAAACTATTTTGAATTGGAGGGCCAGAGCTTCCGCCAGGATGAGGGAATGGCGATGGGATCGCCTCTGTCACCAATATTTGCCAACATATTTATGGAAGAATTTGAGCAGAAAGCTATTGCGTCTGCTTGTTTTCAACCAAAAGTGTGGCTGAGGTACGTTGACGATGTCTTTGCAGTCTGGAATCATGGCAATAAAAAGTTAGACAAATTTACTGAGCATTTAAATAAAGTTTCACCAACAATTAAACTCACAACAGAAAAAGAACAAGACAAAAAACTAGCATTTTTGGATGTAAATGTAGTTAAAGATGGAAATGCCCTTAAAACAGAAATTTTTAGAAACAAAACACAGACAGGTCGATACCTCAATTACAAATCAAACCACTGTGAATCAGTCAAAGAATCAGTAGCTTATTCTCTTTTCGACGGGGCCAAATCAGTTTGTTGTTAAAGAAAACTTTAGACGCGGAGCACAATAAAATTTTACAAGAGTTACAAAACAATGGTTATCCTCAAAAAATAATTAACAGATGTAAAAAGGAAAGGGGGACGAAGCCAAGCACTATTCCAAATGTGGATAAACCAACAGCTTTCATAAGAATCCCATATGTCCCAAAACTGTCGGAAAAAATAAGGCGAGTTGCCAGAAAAAATAAGATAATAGCAGCTTTTAAATCGTCAAACACTTTGAGACAGCAACTAACTAAAGTAAAACCGAAAAATGAAGAACAAGCCTCAAAAAACTGTATCTACAGTATCAAATGTGAATGTGAGGGTGAATACATAGGAGAAACTAAAAGGCCGCTAAAAGTTTGTATAAGCGAACATAAAAGAAATACAAAAAATGGTTAAACAGTAAAATCTAAATTGGCGAAACACGCCTGGGAAAATGATCATAAATTTAAATGGGAAGAGGCAAAAATTATACATCATGAGTCTCACTATTATAAAATAAAGTTTGTTGAAGGGTCATTAATTAAATTACATGAAAATCCGATAAGTCAGAGTAGTATTGATGTCAGGTCACTATGGGTTCCCTTAATTAAAAACCATTTCAGTCGAAAATCACCTCACAAACACACGCCAGTTCCTTGTTTTCAGTTGCTCCCGCGTCTAGAGTCCATCCAATGCGGCTACGACACATGCGTCCGTGATCGCCCTTGGAGGAAACACGCCACCTGATTGCATGACTAGTTCCCAATGCTCACCTTGGAGGCATGCGGTAATCTCTATGAGAATATCGTACGAGTGCCCGTGTAGCATTCTAGGAGGAATCGTGCAGTTTTTGGTTTCCATGTCATGTTCCCATCGACACAGACGGGTGGGTAGCCACAGCTGTGTCGTCACGTGCCCCTGGCAGTAGGTGGGGGTAACGGCTCTCTCCCCTCCACTACCGCTAGCCACTAGTCGAGTGCGCCATCTGATGGTGAGCGGATGTGAGAGTGAGGTTGCCCGTGTTTGCCATCAGCTTGGAGGCAACGATGCAGAACAGGTAATGTATGGTCAGTTTTCCATTTGTTAGTGTATGTAAATGTTGTGTTAGTGTATTGTTTTATTTTTTGTAAATGTATTTGTTACTTTTGTGTTAGTGTAATTAAAATGTAAAAGAAAAAATTAAGAAAATCCAAAAAAATATAGGTTAGTTAGGCGTAAGAACTTGATATTTAGATGTAAGTAGGGTTCACTTGATAACGGGAGGAGTTTCCTTACCTTCCGAAACGTAGTGTACTTTTAAACACTAGAAGTGATAGGTAAAGTCCATATAAATCAAGAAATAAACACATAGTAATAGCCTATACCACTGACTATAAATACTGTAGTATAATATATAGTCAATGCGTACTTGTAGGTATACTCTAAGATATATATTTTTTTCAGAAGTATGAGTAAGGTTTGTTTGTTTGGTTGGTTGCTTGCTTGAAACTATGATCTCAAAAACGGCTGTTTTCTGAAATTAGTGACTAAAACTATTGAATGAAGATTGCATATAGAATGGTCTACCTGAAGGGACATTGGATTATAATATAACCTGGAGTGACTGTAAACCTGAATCACTTAGTTTGAGTGACCAGTCCAAGATTGCTGTTCTTTCAGTTCTGTATTTATATACATTTTAACAATATCATAAAAGTACAATAATAGCGAAAGGGTGGGTTGGGGGGCACAGCCCCCCAGTTAGATGAAGGTACCATTAACTACTTCGGTAGTTCTTTTTCTGAATGACTGATTGCCCCATGAATGGCGTATGACTTTGTATGGGGAAACCCAGTCCGTATTTGACTGAGGGGACGAGTATTCTCTATATCCGCTTGATATGACTGACCGATCCGCTTTTAGACCTCATTTTTCCCCAAGTTCATTATTTATGTATATTTGAAACATACTGTCAATCTGCAATAACAATGGAATTATTGGGTGTTAATGGGTTGTTACCAAGGTGTCGCGGTATATTGTGAGTAGACCATTTTGTTTGTAACGGTATTTACATGAGGGCATCCCTTTCTGCGATGATGGAAACTACTCCTGATATTATATGTCATTATGAACATTTAACAACAGCTGTTAATACAAAAAAACATAGTACAGAAGCAAGAACAGCTGCTTCAAGGTAACATCTACAAGGGCATCACTATATAAACTGATAGAACCAAATATGAGTTGGATGATGACCAAATAAGATTTTTGCTCGATTCGAGCAACTAGATTTCGCTTGAATCTAAAAATATTACCAAGCCTTTTTATTTTATAACTATGTATCAAGTTACAATAACATAGGCAGTGGCATAGCCCTTCAGTAGACCAAAGTTCAAATAACTACGATAATATAAAAAATACCCTGACTGATTGGATCATGTGGACCTCGTTGTTCTCCATAATATTCTGAATTGCTTTGACCCCCCCCCCAAAAAAAAAAAGAAGTCAAAACATTATAATATTTAAAATTATAAGAAAGAGGGTCTGGGGACGAGTAACTATCCTTGAAGTAATTGACTTAAAGAACGTGATTTTATCCTTTTCAATGTTTAAATGTTCAAAACAACTTAAAATAAAATCGGGAGGCCTGAGGCAGTGAGACCAAAGTAAAACGAATTCGCACGCAGCACGCTGACGTGATGGAAGTGAATTTCCACATAAAAACTTTTAAAACTCAAAATTAGGGTAAAATTATACTTGAATTCCAATTTTTATTGAAATCTGAAAACATTGATTTTTTGGCTGTTCTGATGTTCCTGGTTTCATTTACCTGCAAAGCTGGGAATACAATTTTGCGCATTGTAATGTTAGGAGAAGGTCCAGTCAGGCTTGGAAGTAGGCGTGAGGTTGCTAGGGATAATAAAAGTACTCTAACAAAGGAGTAGCAGGCTTTTCTAGTATAAAACCCCCATAAGACAACGTACTGTGTTTAGTCGAAACACATTTTCTTTAATAACTCGGTAAATACTTATGCTAGAATGGCGAGAGAGGGCTTACAACTTTTGTCAATTCCCATCTTTTTACATGTATTAATTTTACATTTGGGGCTTTTTAAACCCTTTTTGGGCCCAAAAACTCAAAATTTGAAAGATTAATCTCCAAAAAAGGGGTTTAGAGTTTTACGATTGTTTTTCCCAACAAACTTGTCCAACTGATTACAGAAAGGAACGTCCCTACCAAATTTGAAGTTTATCGGACAAAAAATGTGACCGCTAGAGTGCAAACACATATATATATATACAATTTTGAACGAACCCCCAAAACGTGTTCAGGGGGTCTCGTTAGGAACTTCTATGGTGGTCTTAAGTTTCACCGTGCGGGTCATGCTAATAGTTCACTTTCCAAAGGAAATTCACTAAAAATAATAAATCAATAGTTCTTGGTCTGACTGATTTATGTGACCTGACTAACTGACAGACTCTGGACATCATTGTCCTCCAAATCATTTATATATTTGTATTTTAACATTATTTTGAAATTACTAGAAAAAGATCGGATCTGGGTGGTGTGGCCTATCCGAAGGGTGGAGCAGTTATACTTACTGTGTGTTGCTTGAAGGATTTCAAATGTGATTGAAATGTTAAGGATTTCAAAACCAATTTAAACCTTATTTTTTTGAAGTTGCTTATTTAAATAATTTTGAAAAACAAAATAAAGCTACAATAAAAATGGGGGTCTGGGGGGCGTAGCCCCCCAGTAATACACAAATTCAAATAACTGTTTCAATATCACCTGGACTGACAGACCTCATTGTCCTCTTTAAATTTTGCATCTATTTTTGGGGCGTGTCCCCCCCACTTGAGACCAGGGGGGGCGAGTAAATACTCTGATTCTGCTTGGTATGACTGACTTCATAATGTCAGACTTCACTGTTCTTCAAGGATTTTGTAAAATTGTTTGAAATACACTGTAAAGTCGAAACAACAATTGAGTTCTCATGAGGTATTGGTGATTTGCAACATTTTTTCGTAATGACAACTGAGCTCATCCTCTTATGGGATGACAGAGTGTACTCATCTAATTCTATTTAAAGAAGCTTTAGGATTGGTTGTAGCGCCCAAGTGATAGCTATCGGAAGCTTTTGTGGTGCAATGTTGCTAAACTAGAGACCGCCCAATGGTCGAAAATCGCCCAAATAATTGAAAAATTTAGTTTAATTATAATTTAGTTTAAAAATTTAGTAGAACACACTGGTGGGTTCTAGTGCGCTCATTTCTCTCCCTCTCATTCCCACCCCTCCCCCACCATTCCCAATAGATAATATTTTAAATGTAGAGTTAAAACAGATATCTACAGAGGGGCGTCACCATTTCAGTAGTCGGTACAGTAGCGTTTTTATTTATGCCTTAAACCTCTCCACTTCTTCCTCTCCCCTTTAAATGTGGAGTAAAAACGGAAATCAGGAGGGCGTTACCATTCTATTAATCAGTAGCATTTTTATTTATGCCCCGAAATCTCTCCACCTCATCTTCTCCCGTCACTCATCCTCTCTCCCCCTCATAAACAGGTTTAATTATTTTAATATAGTGTTAAAACGGATAAGAGAAGGGTGTTACCACTCCAGTAGTCAGTAATATTTTTCATTTAGATTAGTCCTAAATTATCTGTTCTTGCTGTTGTGGAGTTAAAACGGATAAGGGAATGGTGTTACCATTCCAGTAGTCAGTAAAATGTTTTATTTATTAATCATCTGTTCTTGCTGTTGTGGACTAAAAGCAGATAATAGAAGAGTGTTACCATTCCAGTAATCAATAGCCTATTTATTTATGCCTTAAACTCCTCCACCTCGTCCTCTCCCCGTCACTTATCCCCACAAACAGGTTTATTTTTTTTAATCCTATACTCTAATATGAGTAAGGTTTGTTTGCATGTTTGCTTACTTGCTTGCTTGCGACACTGATATCAAAAACGTCTCCAACGACTCACCTTCAAATGTTCGAAATAACTAATTTCTGGAATAAAAATAAGTTCTATACAGGCCCCATCCCTAAGAAAAATAAAATAATCTAGAAAAAACTAAAACTAAAAGTTAAAAAAATTAACATTGGTCTTATGGAGTTTCCAATCAAAACAAAAAAATTGTAACAGCTGTTCATAATCTACCAGGGAACTGTCAAAGTAATACTAACGTTATTTATGATTATTAACATGTGGTTTCCTGACAGCAGAGATTACAATATTTGAGTGAAGATTATATATTATATATATTATAGAGAGAATGTATATTATATACATTATATATTCTCTCTATATTATAGAGAGAAGTCAAATAAATCGAAGGGACATTGAGCTATAAATAACAACTGGAGGGACCTTAAAGATGTAGAAAAGAGGAAAATGAATTATACAAACCTGATTATCAGTAGGGGGAAGTGGTGAAATATTACTCCAAGTCATGTAAACAAACTGACTGGCCTTCCCCTGAGAAAAGCTCGGCCCCTCAGGTACTGTAGTGTTAAAACGGATAAAAGAAAGGTATTAAAATTCTAGTAATTAGTAGCATTTTTATTTGTGCCCGAAACCTCTCCACCTCATCCTGACCACGTCTCTCATCCTCCCTCCCCACACAAACAGGTTTAATTTGTTTAATGTGGAGTTAAAACCAATAAGAAAATGGTGTTACCATCCCAGTAGTCAGTGAAATGTTGTATTTATGAATCATCTGTTCTTGCTGTTGTCCTACACATATTTATTTGAATAACGCAGCTGCTTATTAATGAAAATGAAAATTATAAACAAATACGAAAAGTAGAATGCATGTTCCCATAAGGATAACATGTAAACTTTGAAAGCCAAAAGGGCATAGCCCTACATGCCCAAATACAAAACTATTTACGTTCCACACATCTCTTAACATTACTAAATTAGTGTGCAAAGTTTTATAATTCTACGATGCCGCACATCCGAGAAATCGGTACCACAAAAATGTCCTTAGCCGATTAATATAAAGACCTATATGCAACACGTACGATGTTACAAACGGTGAAAAACATCATGGGAATCACTTTACTCAGTTTTCCAAAACAACGGGAAATATACATTAAATACCTAGCATATTTTAACAAAACTTTTGAGGAATCAAAACCTATACAAACTTGCATTTGCGAATGTAATTTCCAAGAGTAAATCAAAACAAACATTTGAAGAATCAAAATCTATACAAACTTGCATTTGCGAATGTAATTTCCAAGAGTAAATCAAAACAAACATTTATTTTCTTCTAGCAGACACGACTCAATGATGGTGACCAGTAACAAAAAGCAAACTGACACTTTAGGCCACATGTGTTTGGTTGCCATGGTTATGTTTGGTCAAAGCTGCCCCATCATTGGCCAAGTAAGGCGCTACTGCTCTATGGGTTTCCACTAGCACCAAAAGGTGTCACTAGAGTCAATCCTAAAGCTCCTTGAATTTGACTATAATAAAACTAGCGTTACCCGTTGCTGCTTCCACGCCCACTAAATAGCGTTAGTAAGATCGTAAAATATATATGTTAGCCGACTAAGAGTCGCATCAAGGCAGCAATTTCAAAGACGCCCAAAGTACTTCTGGTGATCGTTTGCTGCCTTTGGACAAAGACCATACAGCAGTAGCGTGTGTGTGAGCTTCAGCCTCCTCAATAGTTTCTGTGGATTACTGCTCTGCCATAGTGCCATTTCAGTTACTCTCAAATTGAGCCTGCCGCTGAGCTTGCTCTTCACGTCGAAGTTGCTGTTCTTCTGGCGTTTCTTTTGCTCTGTGTGCTGTCTACCGTAAAGCTTTCCATTCGTGTTTTAAGTTGCTTGACTTCTAACCACTTTAATAAATTGGGCTTTTTCAATCTTTGAGACAAACTTTATTTATGTTTCCCTGGCACTATTGTGATACAGATACATGTACCTTCGTGGTTAAAGGTGCAAACAAAAAAAGAAAACCAAAATATAAACAAATGAACTCAAAATTTAAAATGCAGAACACCTGTTTTAGTTATAATCTGAGCCAGTAAATGTTAATGCCCATAAGATTAAAATGGGAAGTTTAGAAGCAATTGGGGCTAACCATAAAGGAATTTTAAATGTGAATAGGCCTATATATTACATTAGGATATTAGCAATCTTCCTACCAAATCAGCTCAATCGGTTTAGTAGTTAGAGCGTGATTGAGCCACAAACTAATAAACAAACAAACTCACAACCTTTCAGCTTTATAATATTAGAATGATTAGTATGATAGCTGGTACTTAAAATTTTGTCGGTTGTCTCTCATCTCTTAAATCTATAACATATGACACGTTAACGTATACTTGCGGACGTTTGCAAAGCTCCTTAGTTTTATAATATATCAATTCAAATTTTCTCTAAGTACTTTTAAATACAAGTAAACTGTTGAAATCATTAGTATTTGTACTCGTATATTCACACATTTGTAATCGTTCTCTGTCAGATTACAATACTGTATAAACAAATTATAATTATTTAGATATGTTGCATATGGTCTAGATATTTGTTGACCTATTGTAAAAGTGTTTGGCTAAACAAGGTGTAAGTTAACAAAAGCTAAATACGCAACATGTCTATTCAATTATATCTTTAAAAATTCAGTCTTCGTTCATCCTCTTACGGGAAGAATAAGCGTACACCTAGTATAATACGTAGTCCTTTTTATTTCCAAAATATTCCATTTTCACTCATTAGGCAATATATTTCATCGCTACCTGATATTGTAGGAAACAATACAAATAAAAAGGCAATTCTGGGTGTTTTACTAAAAACATTTATTCCAGATAAAATTGTAGAAATGAATGGTGTGAAACTGATTAGCATAACCTTGTATAACATCTCAACAAGATTAGGACAAGGGAATATGGATTCAAATACAGTATGGGTCACTAGAGAATTGATTTATGTCATTAGTGAAACATTTAAGGGAGTAGTCAATGATAATGCAATGCCAACTAACACAAAAGAAGTAAGGAAATTCTAGCAATCATATTAAACACTCTAAAGCTGTCACTCACTGTACAAAATGAAACAGAAGTTGATAGCACTAATGAAAGTATAATGTTAGAAACTTGTTTAGATTTAACATATAGTAGTAGGCATTTGAAAAAAATATTGAATAACATAAATACAGTCCTGAGTGACATGCAGAGGTCTGGTTTACCACCGACAACAATATCTTCTACCAATAATACCTTTGTTTTTAAAGTTTTAGAGGAAGATCCGAAATACAATTTTAGTCTTCCAAAAATGCTGCAGAAGTATTCCGAATTACCTTTGACATTTTCCTCGGTACTGATAAGTCGCTTAAAGAACACTTTAAAGGCAAGAGAGCATTTATCTTTGTGTTTAGCTGTAGTTAATGAAAATATATTTAAGTGGTTCGATAGAGGTAGTGTTTCAAACATGCTATTTATTTCATTAAATAAACAAACTCAAGAAGACAAGATAGTCAATATTAGAGAAATCACATCAACAATTGACCTGGAAATGTATCTAAATAATTCACTTCCAGAAGTTAAAGAGGTCAGTCAAACGATTCCACTGGATCTCACCTGGGATGAAGATATTTTGGATTTACAAATCAGAGTTCATAGAATTGACCCTTCGACCGGTAGCAAACTATTTGTAACTTTCCTCTATCCACCCACAAATGTCACTTTGAGAGCACTTATTGTGGAGGATTACAGACCCACTTACGAGATGATGATGTCACAGTCAAGCTTAATCACTCAACAATTCCCATATTATTCTCCAAGTTATATAAAAACTAATCCAAATAAAATTTATTACATGGGAGTACTACCCGGACCAGGAATTCCATTTAATCAGTCAGTCACATATTCTTTTGCTGTTAATAGCACATCATGCGTGTCTTGGGAAAGAGTCCAGTGGACCTCTGCAGGTTGCAATGTAGGACCAAACACTAGTGGCCATAGAATCCATTGCCAGTGCAGTCATCTTTCAATATTTGGAGCAATATTTCCTTTCCTGCCTAACCAAATTGATCCTTTTGCTGATACCAAGCTTTTCTTGACTGTTTGGGATAATCCACTTGTCGTATCCATAATGGTGATCATATTTATCTTGTACCTGATTCTTTCAGTAATTGCTTATCACATGGACAAAAAAGACAGTTTCCGTGGAGCCATTACTGTTCTCGAAGACAATTTTCCAGAAGATAGACACCCTTATTTGTTGGCAGTTTACACAAGCTCTCGTCTCTTTTCGGGAACATCGGCAAATGTTGGAGTTCAACTCATCGGAGAACTGGCGAATAGTCGAGCTCACATATTGAAGAGCAAACACTACAAAGTGCTGAGTAGACACTCTGATGACTGGTTCCTTATATTGTGCCCAAAACCTCTGGGCATTATCCAGTATCTTCATATATGGCACGATAACACTGGTTTTAGTCCAAATTGGTATTGTGAAAAAGTCCATGTTTTTGACATAACAAATTGTTTGGAATGTTTATTCATAGTTGAACAATGGATAAAAATTGATATAACAAACTACCCTGAAGCTTTAGTTGTACCAGCAAGTGATCAGGATATTTTAAACATAAACAGAGTTTTGGGTGATAATATTTCTAAAAGTTTGAAGGAGAAAAGGTTTATAACGGGAATATTTACCCAACATCCAAGAGATACTGTAAAACGAATTCCAAGAGTAAACATATTCATGTGCAGTTTATTGATTGCCTTATTATGCAGCATAATGTTTTATACAGATCCTAAAGAACAGAAGCCAGATGATTATAGTTACAATATGAAAAAAAAGGATCTGTACGTCAGCTTCATTTCAGTGGTCATAATAGTTGCCGTTAATTATGTAATCAATTTACTATTTGAAAAGAGTTACAAGTGTGTCTTATTGAAGAACCGTAGTTTTCTCTACTTAAGACAAAGTGAATTCCTGGAAGATTATCTTGATCCTAATAAACAACAAAGACTTTCAAATGATATAATTTCTGTGTACGAGGAGGGAGACCACACGACCAAGACACAAAGTGTCAGAACAAAGTTTGCTCAGGCAGTAAAAAATATCATGAAAAGTCAAAAGTTAGCTCCGGCAGTGTTGTCTCAAGGAACTTCTGCAATTAAAGTTCAAAGAGTGTGGCTTACACTATCTTGGGCCACTTGTGCAATCATCATAATGTTTTGTATGTACTTCATAACACTCTACGGTCTTAAAATGGGCTTAGTAAAGAGTAAAAAATGGCTCACATCAATCCTGATATCATATGTTCTAGATAAATTTGTCATTAGTCCTTAAAATATCGTAATACTGGCTGTCGTGTTAACTGCCACTTTTGGTTTTGTTGGTACATCGTCTAACTATCGAGCGACTGAAAATGAAATTCGAACATCAGTTTCTGACAAACAAAATGAAACTTATGAATATCTGACTGAGAAGAGACAACATCCTATGTACTCTCCCATCAAAGTTGAAGATTGGAAAAAAATTATTAAGAAAAAACTTAGATTTCATCACCTAATTCAAATGTTAAGATTATTTTTGTCTGATTGTTACATTATAACTGTATTCAGCATTGCGCTTGAAATAAGGTCTTCATATTTTCATAGAAACAATCATTTAAAAAGTCTAATTGTTTCCACCCAAGATCATGAAAACTCTTTTTCTAGTGTTTATGATATGGTGGATCTGAGTTACTATATTGAGGATACACTTTTAAAAGTAATCTATAACACTAGGTGGTAC
This sequence comes from Allygus modestus, assembly GCA_963675035.1. Lineage (NCBI taxonomy): Eukaryota > Metazoa > Arthropoda > Insecta > Hemiptera > Cicadellidae > Allygus > Allygus modestus. The sequence continues at coordinate 10,768,488 of OY776112.1, forward strand.
AATCGGTCACCTCAATTAGACAATGGTAGCTGTAAGTATTGGATATCTGATTATTCTTGGAAAGTTCTTGGCTCCCCCGTGATCAGGCAACAACGAGTTTATCCAGTGCCCTGTGACAGCATTGTTCCGCCATCAAATCCATGTATTCCTGATTTTAATACCGACACTGAAGATACAGATAGCTATGAAGTCGGTTGGTCCACTTCTCCAACTACCAATATATTGAAAGATTATGAGAATCCATGGAGTTACAAACATCCAACTATGAGCTGGCTAAAAACATATTACAGACTTCAAGGTAAATCTAATAACATTTATAACAACGGAGGATATGAAGCTTTGCTTGGATTGTCAATACAAAAAGCAGTCCAGAAAGTCACTCACGTAACTGACAACAGGTGGATGGACATGTTTACCAAGGTGGTGTTCGTGGAACTAACACTTTATAACATAAACCTCCGCATTATGTGTGACATCACTCTTATAACAGAATTTTTAACGACAGGAGTGTCATTAAAGGCAACCAAAATCACGACTGTTAGAGACTGTCATGTTGTATTCACATATGTTTTTTCATAGTGAATTTCTTGTTGTTCCTAGAAATTTGCTACCAACTCAATTACAGCGGGTTTATACGATTTTTCAGAGATATAAGAAACATTATCTTGTTAGTAATAGTGATTCCGAGTTTTTTTGTTATAATAGTATTTCTTATTCATGTTTACTACTGTTATAATTACGATATATGGGAGAGGTATTATGTGAAAGAATATGACTATTTTGACTTTGATTCATTAATGAGTTTTCACATGGATATGGTTTTCATTCTCAGTTTTTTCCTACTTCTCAGTGTATCTAGGACATTGTTGCTGTTACGGCTACTAAATGTATCGCTGATGATTCGCTACCTGTTTAAGCTAACATTAAATCAAATATCCTCCCTTTTAGTAATCACTTTTGTGAGTTTCATTGTCTTTAGGCAAATATCCATTCATTCTGATTTATCGACCAGCAACAGAATTATGGATTTAGTCATCTCCCCAAAAAACTGATACTGCTACAAAGTGATTTTGTTTTTGAATCGGTAATTTTTTCATTAATTAGATTTTGCACTGTGATGTTGATATCGAGTGTGTCTATTACAATATTTGTCCACTTCAATCCAAATGCACACCAGTTAAGAAGAACACGGAAGGAAGATATTCTAGATGAGAAATAAATAAACAGTGTTGGTTATAAAAATCTTCCAAGCATTATTCATTTTCTTGTACGTTCCTTGTAAATCAAAAACTTGTTTGCCCTAGTAATGTGTCTCTTTCTATTATAGTTAATTTATTAATAGCAATCACAAATAAAAGTCACACATTTATCTTGGTAAATGTAGTTCTGAGTTTTTTGTATATTTGGCATAACAACTACAATGTTAGGAGGCCAGGTGGTTTGGATCAGCTGATTTAAACAAAACTTTGTTTTTGTTAAACAAACCTCAACTGCCCGTCACCATAGGTTATTGAGCTGTGCGATGAACTAAAGAAAGCGAGGAACCGTAACGGCATTAGACACATGGAAAAGCCAGAGGTGACAACTCATGATCTTACAGGAGCCGGCAGGGACCGGGATCGAACCAGCCACGTCTGACTTGCTAGTCAGGTACTTTACCTCCGAGCTACCGTGTACTTTAAACTCTATAAATAAAATATACTCCTTCTGTTTGTTTCCTATGTCCATACTTTGAATGGTTTTCAAATTTTTAATGTGTTTAAAATACCTCTGTCACAGCACACCCGCGTACTCAGCTATTTTTTTTGTTTATGTACCTCATTACCACATGAAACTACTTATAAAGTTTCTTTTAAATATATTCATTAATAAACAATAATAATCCTTTTCTTTATTAGAATAAAGATGAGTACTCACGCCTGCTGCCACAGGGCCCACAAAAGTTGGATTTTCATGTAAATATCAAAGAATTAAAACCAGGTTAAAACACATACGGTACTGTACCAAGTTCCATTGATAGGACCTGGGGGGCCGAGATTTGCTCGGGGGAAGGCCAGTCAATTTGTTTAGATGACTTGGAGTAATATTTCACCACTTCCCCCTACTGATAATCAGATTTGTATAACTCATTTGCCTCTTTTCTACATTTTTAAGGTCACTCCAGTTGTTATTTATAGCTCAATGCCCCTTTGATTTATTTTACTACTCTATTTATGTAATCTTCAGCAAATCTTTTAATCTCTGCTCTCAGGAAACCACATGTTATAATCATATACGACATGAGTATTACTTTGACAGTTCCCTGGTTGATTATAAACAGCTATTACAATTATTTTGTTTTGAATTGAAACTCCATAAGCCCAATGTTAATTTTTTTGACTTTTCATTTTAGTTTTTTTGCATTATTTAATTTTCCCTGGGGATGAGGTCTGTCTAGAACTTATTTTTATCTCAGAAATGAGTTATTTCGAACATTTGAAGGAAATCGTTAGAGCCGTTTTTGAGATCCGTGTCGCAAGCAAGCAATCAAACAAGCAAACCTTACTCATATTAGAGTATAGGATATATATGTTTATAAACAAAGCAAGATTTTGGTTATGCTCAATATAAGAATAACAATAGGGTTGAGTACGCAGGCTTGCTACCACAGAGATCAAAAACATTTGGACTTAATGCAAGTATTAACTCATTGGCATTGACTTATGAGTTGGTTCCATTCCTTACTTGTAATTTTTTAAACAACTCTATTGTATAATAAAATTGGTGTTTTTAAAAGTATTAATGGCATATTTGAATTAAAATATTGTTTTCTTCCAGATTAAAGAGACACACTGTCAAACACAAAGTAGACAGAAGTAAAAAGTAGCAAAATCTGTGTTGACCATTTGTAACTCCCAAAGAACTAACCGATCCCATCAACTTCCAAGCAAGGCTGCCACCAATTTTTTTACTTAGGCCCTCTCACTAACGTTGCCACAGATCAGTTAACTCATTGAGAGTTGCATGACTGGTCAGTTTTGGTCGTGAGTGTGAATCGAACCCACGAACTTCAAAAGAACACCTGGCCATGGTGTTTCCACGATTTAGCCCACTTGGCTATCACGACCAGTGGCTTAGTGGCGTTAGATAGGTTTATAGTCAGTCCGCGCCTCTAGTAGATGCGTGCAGTCATTATAATTACATATATTGCTACTAGAGTACAACACCAATCGGATCCTGATGGTTTCGGTTATGATTGGTCTCAAAGATGGAAGATATCGTCATTGACTATATAAATACTGATGATATCGTCTTGAAATTTTTCCAGATAACAAATGTTGATTCCACTCATACTTAAACATATTCTCTCAGGAAAAACTAGTAACGGATTTATGGATATTGTACTCCTTTTTTGTATAAAAATCATAGCTTTCTTGAATTTGCTAATCACCAATATTTTACCAGGAACAGAAACTTTACTTCAGACCGTTTGGTAAAAACATTTACTGTTATTAATTCTACTTACATAGTTCACATTTTGTACAGAAATTTGTCCGAAAATTCAAAACACTATAATTATGTGTCAATTTTATAATTAAAAAATAAAGTTAAAAGTTGGCTCTTCAATATTGGAAGGGAGGCCGCAGAACAAATCATCGAATTGGGCTATAGATAACAGACACTGGCAACCACAGTTGTTAGTATCATTCTTATCTTGCCACCAAGCCAGGCACAGTTCGGGGCTCAGTGCTTGACGCCTGGTGAGCGTATGATGTGGAATTACTTCGCCTCTATTTGACTTAGTACCGTTAATGTTACAGTATACCTTTTGTCAACAGAAAGCAATAGTATATTTCGCACCAAGGGCCGAAAGTGGGGTTTTGCTGGCCCGAGATCGTGTTTTATGACCGAGACGAAGTCGAGGTCATAAATCGTTCGAGGGCTATGCAAAACCCTTTCGGCAGAGGTGTGAATGCTATTTTTCACCATACTACAATTATTAACAGGTTAAATGTGATCAGTCATAAAACACGAGCGACCTCATGCAATCTCGGACTAAAAACAGTTAACCAATAAACAAAACATCGATAGTACAATGATTTGAATTTAGTTTTTATTTTTCCAGTGTTTCAACCAAAGAACACAAAATAGTATGCACATATTAACCAGGTAACGTTGTGTATGCTTAAAAACAAGTTGGCAACACTGGCTAAATAGATCAGCTGACTTTCGGCTATTGGGCGGAAAAACTCTACTTTCGGCATAGAAAAATAAAGCAGGTATAGAAGTGTCACGTAATGCTAAAATTTGCTAACACAAAATTGTTAATTCAACCGGCCAGATCATACGAGCAAAACCGGCCAAGCGACGTTGCCTGTCCGAGCACTCCAGCCGGCTGGCCGGCCGGCCCAGCCGGTAGGGAAAAATTCCCTCGCCCTGCTTGGCGCTTGTCGTATTGAGTGCAGTGTTTACGCGCTCTTCGCATTATCTACTTCTCTGGTTAGTTTTCTATTCAATGATGCTAAAGATTTTGCCTCAATGTTAATTTATCGATTTACCAACTTTAAAAATACATTTAAAATCTTCTGAGATACTGGTACGTTTAATGTTAACTGACGATTTCTTTAAACATTTTTTAGTTCGAGGATAGTTTTCGTGTATGGGTTCATCGCGTCAATAATAAGATTAAAAGCTTAAGCTCTCTCTGTGTGTTTTATAAACATACCCTGATTTATAAATAAAGGGTTACAGAAAATAGGTAAAATCATAATTTTAAAAGTAAACTATGTTTCACGATTAAATTGTAATGCATTTTATTACTGAATTTAATATTTTACAGTAACTTGTTCCTACGTGAAGAGCTAATTTCTTCAATGAATTTATAGTAAATTTGTATGGCATCGGCTGCTAACATTTCAACATGTTATATACACTCTGCATTTTATGTACAGTATTCTCCTAAAGAACAACATTAAAGGCTGAGTACGCAGATTTGCTGCATCATGAAATATAAACAATATGTTTTTGTGCAATTATCAATATAACTTAACCAGGTGAAGCTACATACCAAGTTTTATTTTTTATTTATGTTCATAACTAAGGGAGAGATAAAACTTCATTTATTCTCCATAAGAATAATATAAGGGCTGAGTATGCAGGTTTGCTGCTACAGGGACAATAACAAAAATTGTTTATGCAAATATCAATATACCAGTACTAGGTGAAGCCACAGGCCAAGTTTCATCAATATACATTCATAAATAATCGAGATATTAATTTAGAATTATTCTTATGGTACACATTATTTAGATGAAAGATGCATATATTTTTAATATTTTTAATAGTTTTAGCGAATTTCCCCAATAGGGAAGAAGCTATTATCGTAGTCGGCATGGTAAGACCTAGCCCGGGACCATGATAACATTTGTTTTGAGGCTCCCAGGTGCCAAAAACACCATGTATGCGTGTGTGCGTGTGCGTGTGTGTGTGTGTGTGTGTGTGTGTGTGTGTGTGTGTGTGTGTGTGTGTGTGTGTGTGTGTGTGTGTGTGTGTGTCCGTAGGCATGATAACTTTCGTAAAAATGCCTTTTGTATAAACGTGTAAGGCAGCGTCTATTTTCATGAGTTGGAAAACCAGACAGGTCGCTCTATTTTAAAGCAGGTTTTGCACCCCAAAATTTGTTTTAACTTTTTACATTTAATTTTTTATAAACCCAAATTTTAGTTTGTACCATTGAATTCAGCTTACAAAAACAAACAATTTGGTATTTTTATCATCACTCTACGTCAATTGGTTACCAAGATATTGAAAGTGCTAAACATAATACGTTGCCCAATGTTAATCTTATGGAGAGGGTAAAATGTTATATCTCGCTTATTAATGAACATATATTGACGAAACTTGTAATGTGGCTTCATTTGTTTAGGTTTTACTGATATTTAAACAACTTTTTTTTCGTACTGATATTTGCATTTAAAACCAATTTTTTGTGGTCCCCAAGTCTGCAAACTTGCGTACTCAGTAGCTATAATATTATTCTCATGGAGGATAAGAAACAAGTGATATCTTGCTTGTTTATGAATATAAATTAGTAAAACTTGAAATGTTGCTTTATGTTATGGTGATCTATTTTATTTGTAAAAAAAACAGATTTTAGTTGTTCTTGATGCAGCAAACCTGCATACTCAGTCCTAATGTTGTTCTTATGAATAATAAATAAAATTTAATATTGCACTTATTTATGAATATGCTTTGATGAAAGTTGGTAAGTGGTTCATGACGTAGTGAAGTACCATTTGAAATTCTCTGAGTATGCAGGTTTGATGCAACGGGGGTATTTTATTGTTAATCATCATTGCAATTTATGGAATTTAAAAGGTTGAATTTGTCTAATGCAGTTCATGTTTTATCCTTCTGTAATAATAACATTCCAGAAATTTAATAAATACAAGATCAGTTCGAAACGAGATTTGTGCACATCCTCCACTTCCTGTGCATACAACGGGAGAGTGATCTCCACTGCCACACAGCCACACGTTTATCAGATCAGCCTTACCGCCTACCGCTGCCGTGGCCGTGGCGGAAGCGACCGAGATTGCTCCCTGCGGGAATTTGGGAATCCCGCACTGCCCGACTTGGCAACAAGGCACCGCTAACTCAGACTTGAACGACGCGACAGCGCCTGCATTTCCATGATACCCGCGTACGCTTTTTCCCTACTTCGTGACACTTCTGTACCTGATTTATTT
>OY776112.1:12192915-12235415 GCA_963675035.1 Allygus modestus
GCTTTTTTCCCTATAGGGGAAGTTCGCTAAAATGTAAACAAACAAAATCATAGAGCAGAGCTATAAAAATTCTCTATAAGTTTAATTTGTATTATCGACACACACGTCTTGACAGACCACACATTCAGATATACTTTTGCAAGTAAATTCAATGGTTTTAATACAATTTTTACGAAAATAGGTATATTTTAACAACGAAAAAAGTACAGATTATTAAACACTATTGAAAATCATTTGTCTATTACATTTTATTTTGTTAGAACACACCAGATTTAAATCTGACAATATTTTGCAGGTGAAGGGATATAACTTATATCCCTACGTTATTAACATAACACCAAATGGGTAAATCTCTATTTCCTTTTACTTTCAGACGATGCAGGCAAGGTTTAGTATCACAAAGTACCAATTGGTTATTTATGCCAAGACCGGATCATTGCGAAAGAACTCGTTTGGTGTAACAGATTAATTGACACCCATTCTGTGCCTTTAGGGTCATCCACCATTCTCGCTGTCTGCTCACATTTAGTAAAATTATGTAACATTTAAAGGTTGCTTTTGAAGATAAGACAATAAGGATCTATCTATAGTGCTTATCTACATGATTTACGGAAAATATTAAAGTTATTTTGTTCGTTATTTTATTCCCGATTATTGTACTAGGAAGAGGTTCCTTAATTACTTGTAGTTATTAGTTTATAGATTCAAGGCATTTTCAAGATGTTTATGGATTGTAATTACAAAATTGAGATGTCTCGTTTACGTGGTGTAAATAATAAAATAAATGGAATACTTTAACTTGTCGCAATCATTTTGAGATATTTATAAAATAATTGACTTATATAATTGAACAACGTTTTAAAAATGGCAGATATAAATTGAGGTTAGATCGAATCGTCTTAATTCAACATTGCATTATATAAAATGAATATGGAGTTGTGACATTAATTTTAAAAATTTACATTCCGTAAAAAATTAACTTATCGAATTGTATACATACATATATATATATATATATAAAATTTTCATTCGGTAAAATATTGTAAGATTTTTTTTTTTTATACAAATATTAAAGTCAACTTCACGATTACCACTTTTAATTGGTAATTACTAACTTGCGTTGTCGACCATTAAACAACAATTATTATCGTCCTACTCATTATCAGAAAACTTTAAAACGTTGGGGAATGAATCCATATCATATCTCCAGATTGACCAAGTACATGGTTTTACATTTTACTGAGAATATTGTTTTTATTTAGACTATTATAGTTAGGTACTTCTAAAACATCTTTCGCAAAGTCGGCACACTTTTAGAAGGTTGTACAATCCCTTAATTTACGAATTACAAAAAATGATTTTAAAATGTAAACGATTGTAAAATGTGTATTTTATTATATTATTTATCCCAAGTATCTTTTACCCCATTTATAAAAATACTATTTATTATATACAGGATAACCGGTACTTTAATTTTCGTTGTTTTTTGTAACCAACACCAAAAAATAATCATTAATAGATGTAGAGCGAATAGATTTCATAGAGAAATTATAGGAATATTCAATACAATTTATGACTAAGCAAGCATATTTTTTAACCACTTAATTTGAATATTAAATTAAATTAAAACAACGTGCTCTTGAAATGTAATCCTAGCGGGTGATTGATACCCCGTTTTAAATAGGTGTCCGGTTATTGCAATCAATTTACCATCTCGTGAAATTCGACACGTTATCACAATTGCTATGTTACACACCAATCGCGTTTCACCTTCGATTGGTTTATTAAACATGCAGAAAACCAAAAGCAATCATGATGTAATCGTTGCATAAATTAAACGTTATCGGCGACCAGCCGCCGCGTAATGGCGGGAAACTGAGACGCTTCCTGCATCCGATCATAATAGGAACGTTTCATTTTTATGGGCAGTTTAGTTCGAGGCGATGTTGGTTTTTATGAAGTGTCCCGCGTACGGCGGGAAAATGCAAGCACAAGAAAAAAATGAAATCGAGAACTTTATAACGTGTCAATTATAATGTAGATAATTATTGTGTATCGTAAATGAAAAGACAAAATTTATAGTTAAAACAAAACAGTTTCAATACTACGTTAAGTGCGCATGGTTCGCACTATCACATAAAGCCATTCACCAAGTTTGATAAAAAAATTAAATATAAATATATCAGCAAAAAAACGTTTAAAATAAAAATTGATGAATTTCAGTAGTATGCTGTTTTAAATTAATTATTTACAGTGTATTAGGGCGATTTTAGTCATTTTGTTGTAATATATGTATATCTGTCAGTCTTCTGAAAAACGGTAAACATATAATTTGACTGCTAAATAGTCTATAAAAAGCTAGAAATGAACATTCTTACTTGTATTTTCTCTGTTAGGAGGTCTGTAGATGTAAAATGACAAAAGTAAGTGTTTTTTCGTAACAGATTATCTGTGATATTTCTTTAGAATTGTTCATTGATAATATAAAATACTTTATTGATAAAATAAATAAATAAATTATAGTTTTCATCCAACCAAACTGTTTTTGTTTAGTACAGATATATATAATAAAACTATCATTTGATTCTTAAGGAGTTGAGACTCTTAGAAGACTTATTCCAAAACCATCTCGCTATATTTATTTATTTATTTTTTTTTTTTATTAGTCTTCAGAGAGCAATGTGCATTTTTGTTTTGTTTTATTAACTTGATTTATTCTCTGAAATATTTGTCTCCTATCTGTTGATGACTGTTTTTTAAAACATTCAACATTGTTTAAGTTTAATGTGTTGTAAATATAGATAGGTGTTCAGTGTTTTAAGCTAGTGAATAAACAATTGTAAATATTTGTTAAACTAGCTTCAGTAATAGCACAATATTTAACTTCAAGAGTTAAAAGAGGTGTGCTCTATTGTTTTCTTGAAGCAAAGCAATATCCCACAATTTCACTGCTCAAAATTTATTTTATTTAACCTTTTATTAATAGGCAAGCACACAACTGCCCCTCTTTTTTCTTAACTGTTATGCATCGTAGGAGAAATTCACGCATACCGTTAGGAAGGTATTGCTTTGTAAATGATCAGAAACCCATTATAATTTACATAGCCCCTCATACCTACGCCCCACAAATCTTTGAATATATTTAGTTTATTAAATTTGCTACATATCAAATTATAATTATGAGAAATGCAAGTTTTTGTTATGTATCGAAACCGAGCTTAACATTTTTCACTCACACATATTATTTTATTGCCCCAAGAATTTACAATAAACTTCCAAATAATAATGTTAAAACTTTGGTAAATCACACGAAATTCATAAAAAGAGGTTAGACAATGGATGAAGGGTTTTAAAAATGTTGTTGTTTTATTACAAATAATGCTTTAGTTATGTTAAGAACACTACAAAATTATTTTAACAAAATTGGATATTTGGAGTTTGGTTTAGTAATATTATAATACGTATTTTTATAAGTTATTCTATTATGTTATTATACTTACAATTCAAAATACTTACATATAGCACAATATTTCATGTTAATAACCTGTACACAGAATGTAATGCATGTATTTGTTAGCTCCTAAAATCTTTGAAAGCATATATATATATATATATATATATATATATTTTTTTTTTTATGTAAAGGAACCTCTAAACGGACATTATGTCTTAGGGGTCTTATTTATTTAATTTTTTCTGCTCAAAAATTCGTTTTAATGGATCAGCCTGGTTTTAATTTTTTGTATGAAAGATGATTGTTTGTAAATTTTGTAATATTTATGTGTGTAAAAATAGAGTTGAGACTCTTAGAAGACTTATTCCAAAACCATCTCGCTATATTTATTTTTTTTTTTATTAGTCTTCAGAGAGCAATGTGCATTTTTGTTTTGTTTTATTAACTTGATTTATTCTCTGAAATATTTTTTCTCCTATCTGTTGATGACTGTTTTTTTAATAACATTCAACATTGTTTAAGTTTAATGTGTTGTAAATATAGATAGGTGTTCAGTGTTTTAAGCTAGTGAATAAACCATTGTAAATATTTGTTAAACTGGATTTTATATTTTTGTAATTTCAAAACTAAATGATTGAGAATCAGAGTTCTGTAACCGTATGTTTTTTTTTACATCTTACTATAGTAAAGTCTAGTAAAGTTTAGTAAAGTTTAGTAAAGTTTAGTAAAGTCTAGTATAGGGTTATTAGACCTAGACGTGAATGAAATCTTGTTTTTTTTTTAGAGAATATGTGCAATGCGTGTTTGTGTATTTTTAAAACACAAATATATTAGTTTATACATTTTTTTTTGAACGTGTGCGTGGCTAAATTATACAGAGTATGTACAGACACTGGTATAGGATGGTGTTTTCATACTAAGAGGTTTCAATGGTTTTGAAACTTTCAGTGTGTGTAGACACTTGTGACCACTTTCACACCTGCACATGGTTGAGTAAGTGTGCATGCACGCGTCTCTCCGGCCTTTCCCAATCGAGTGGTATTTAATGCTACTCCACAAAGCTTACGCTCATTCCACAAGTAAAACCAATGGCCATCACCTCCTGCCACGGAGATACGTGGCAAATCAGCCAAGCCACCTGGAGGAGGTGGAGATGCGGCTGAGGAACCTCCTCAACAACGGCGAGGTGGCAGTTCTTACAAAGAGGAAGATCCCCCTCTTTTAGTTTTTAAGTTTTTGATAATAAATATAAAAAAAATATAAAAAAACAACAAAAAACAACAAAAAACTATAGTTTTAGTCACTTCTCTAAGAATCAATTATCGCGGTAGCTGAGAGGCATCGCGCTGGTTCTTGGAGCGTAGTGTCGCAGGTTCGGATCCAAAAATACTATTCGTTCAAGACTGTATATATGTTTCCGTGAGCAAGATAACTCTCGTAAATAAGAAAACGCTTAACTAGCGTAACAGTAAAAAGACTTCAACGACCGGTATTAATGAAGTCTTGCAGCTATGAAAAGACTCGTTAGAAAATGTAAATGTGATAGAATAAATCAAATCTTGTATTGACGACTAAATGCTGGTCCGACAGCCAGCTTATCAACTAACATTTATGACTTTAAGTTCGAAAACCAGAAAAATCGGACCATGGGAAGGGGGGTTTATGGAGGGTTTTAAATTTTCAAAAAATCAGTTTTTTGCATTTTTCACCCTAAAATTTTTAAAACACTTAACTTTGGTTTTGACTATGTTATAGAGCTTAAAAAAATAATATGGTATTTTGAATTATTAACCTAGGTAAAGTGCTTTTGAAGATAAGACAATAAGGATCTATCTATAGTGCTTATCTACATGATTTACGGAAAATATTAAAGTTATTTTGTTCGTTATTTTATTCCCGATTATTGTACTGGGAAGAGGTTCCTTAATTACTTGTAGTTATTAGTTTATAGATTCAAGGCATTTTCAAGATGTTTATGGATTGTAATTACAAAATTGAGATGTCTCGTTTACGTAGTGTAAATAATAAAATAAATGGAATACTTTAACTTGTCGCAATCATTTTGAGATATTTATAAAATAATTGACTTATATAATTGAACAACATTTTAAAAATGGCAGATATAAATTGAGGTTAGATCGAATCGTCTTAATTCAACATTGCATTATATAAAATGAATATGGAGTTGTGACATTAATTTTAAAAATTCACATTCCGTACAAAAATTAACTTATCGAATTGTATACATACATATATATATATATAAAATTTTCATTCGGTAAAATATTGTAAGATTTTTTTTTATACAAATATCAAAGTCAACTTCAAGTAAACCATATCTACAGTTACATTCTGCTCTACTTCGAAAGATGTCTAAGTAGTTGTACACACAGGTCTCGCAATCTACATTATCAGTTAGATTCATATACCTTGTAGTATTTATTTTGAACGTCTAATAATTCAGTTTACAACTGTTATATCTTTGTGTGGTTCACCGTAGATTATCAAAGGATAAATTCAGCTTACAACCTTAAATCTTTGTGCGGTTCACAGTAGGTTATTAATTCAAGGTCGGGTGACTTCTTCCAAAGCACTCGCTCTCTCTCCAATTTTATCCAGCTCTACTTCGAAAGATGTCTAAGTCCCGAGGGGGAAGTGTTTTTTTTTTGTCTCTCTCTGTACACACAAGTCTCGTAATCTACGTTAACGGTTACATTCATATACTGTACCTCTTTAACCAGGCAGGGGACTTGTTAGTCTCGAGTTTGTGTGCAGTTCACGTTGTGTAGCCACTTTCTAACTGGATATGCAAGCGACCTTGCCCTTAACCTTGGCTATAATCTTGAGTGACCTTTAGGGTATAGGATTTGTATTAAAGACTAATACCCAAGGGTACAGTTAGTTTTACCTGCGTTCTCTTTCACCTGATTAAACATTCATAATTGTTTTGGGGTATAAAAAAAAAATGAGCTTGGTTATTATACACCTTCGAAAAGGTATATAATATTTGTGGATTAAATTGCGCTTTATTAATGCGGTAGATAGATAGTGTTTATTTATTCGAAAATTTAAATTAAAAGTAAATATATAGCTTAATCCATTGCACAGAAAATGACATGTATTGTGTTTTATCTAATGAGAAAAGTTCTAATGAAGAAATTTTTGTTATAGGTTTGTAATATCCTCGAAGTTTCACTTGCTAATAGAGAAGACAAGCAAGGGTATTAAATAACTTAGTCCAAATAGTTTTAAGACATTAGTTAATGTTCATTTACCCAAAGAAATTACAGTATTATTCAGTTGTTATCTCACCTTATATGTATGCAGACCTTCATTAATAATATTACTGTAATGCCTGTTTGAAATTTGATATAATTGTAAGGTAATGTCTGAAGTTCAGTTTACATTGGGTGTGATATACGATTTCAGCAAACAAGGATTTCGCCCATATCAGAAGGATAATAATAAACAAAATATATATATATATATATTTCGAACATATATTTAACATAAGAAACCACATTACAGTATAAAAAAGGTCTAACACTAAAATAAAATAAGGCTGGGAAAAAAAGCATACTTCCGGGCTAGTTTTTTATTTTATTTGAAATATATTTTTAAAGTAACTATGCCAGGCGCGGCACCGGCGCGGCGGCGCGGCGCGCCGCGGGACATAGCGCCTTTGGCTATCCGAAGCCCAGTACACTGATTAAAAAATTGTATCGGAGGGTTGTGAGGTTTTTATATATTCATATTGTAATCAAAATTAGCTATCCGATACGCCGACTCGGAGGTAGATCAGACTAACATTAAGCGTTTTTATGAAGTTATAACAGTGTTTTGGACGGTTGTTTGAGCATTGCAAAGTGTTATAAAACGTAATTCAAATAAATATGTCACAAAATTTGTATTTAAACCCGAACAATAACCACTATATATTTAAACTTAATTATTCATGTAAATTTAACACCAGAAATATATTAAGACTGATTATTTGTCACTATTATCTCCTAAAGACTCTTCTTGACGTCATTTTCAAGCTTATATTCATTGGCGATAGAAAGTTATATTAAAAGCGTTTATATAAGTTCGGTATAACTTGGGAAATTACTGTGGGGTAAGGAAAATATTGAAATCAAAGTATTGTTAAGATGTTGGAAAATTTATATATAGTGTTTCTGTCATTTAACGTGCCAACCGTTAATACTTATTAAGATCAAGGATTTTGTAAAATAACGCAAGATTTATACTTTATAATTTTTTTATGCCATGTACATTTAATTTGAACACACAAACTTATACAGCAGTATTTGTGATGTACTTTTTCATTAATTTATTAATTTATCTGGCCGAAATTCAAAAAAATTTAAAGTTTGTTTTAGTTTTTTTATTTGTATGAACAATTGTAACATATATACCAGACATAAAGTATAAGTTATTGTGTTTCTTTATTCTAGATAGTGTTTATTTATTCGAAAATTTAAATTAAAAGTAAATATATAGCTTAATCCATTGCACAGAAAATGACTTGTATTGTGTGTTTTATCTAATAACAAAAGTTCAACGCGATTTATTTGGTGTTTTTGTTTTGATTAAGATTGGGTAGTTATAACTGATAATATAGAGTTACATTATAAAACAACTGGAGGCTTTTGTCGTTAGTACAAGTGTTTCAGCCATTGCATATCTAAGTGTTTCAGCCATATCAAATGAACCGACAAAATAAAATACAAGAGTATTACGTCGACGCCGTATTAAATTACTTTTGCAGCACGGTGAATGTAGTAGAGTGCATCTGCCTTTGCACCTGCTCCTCTGTCGGCTATAAAAGCGAGGGTCTAGCCGCAGTCGTCTCACAGTTTCAGGCTGGCAGCCTAGCTAGCTGTTCGCCTTAACTGTCTGTAATAGCATCTTTAGTATAGAGGTGGTACCCCTGTATACTAAAGATTCTACCTTAGCATGTTAGTTTGTTTGTTAGATTATAGCTTGTAGTTTGCTGCTATAAAATGTAGTTAGTGTTGGTGTTTGTAATTATTTGTGGTGTTGGTCTTTGAAGTGTTTTATTTACTAATGAAATATGTACTTTTCTTTCACGCTTTAAAACTGATCTTGGTCAAAACTTTGGTTCGCAGTTGCCTGGCGCCCGTTACTGACCAACGTCCGACTGGGTTTCAGGATGTTGTTGACCTTTGTAAAACCGACCTTGGTTGGTATGTCCTTTTCTTACACGCTATAACTAACCTTGGTCAAAACTTTGGTTCACAGTTGCCTGACGCCCGTTACTGACCAACGTCCGACTGGGTTTCAGGATGCTGTTGACCTTTGTAAAACCGACCTTGGTTGGTCTTTGTAAAATTAACTTTAACTGATCAGTATGTTTCTCATCCTTTTCCTAACCCCTTACAAAAAGGTATGGCACGAAAACCGACCTTTGTCAATACGGCCATGCAAACCGGTTGACATTACCCATCTTACCCTCGAGAAACTTTTGCAAATACTCCCTGCAAACTATCTGTAACTTCCTTTTGTTTGGATAAATTAATAAAAGGTTCTGTTATCAGGTTTATTGCCTATAACTGTGACCTTTCTTCAAAATTCACTTCCCTAATACAGAGCGGGGAATAGAGCAGTTTGCGGTCCAAGTGAGAACCACTTACTGCTCTATTCCCCGTTTTGGCAATTTGTTCAGATGACCTTGGGGACTTGGAAAATTCCAGAAAATTCTCGTTTCTTAAAATACTGGAAGATGTATTGATTTTTCGGGAGAGATTAAGGTTTAGTTATTACAGAATTCAGATCCGACCAAGGGTATATCAGTAATAGTTAAAATCAACTATTTTGAAGGTCAAATCTAAATTCTTTTTTTATTTCTGGCTTAACATACGCCAAGTGGGTACTCAAATTACGCGGATTGATCAGAGGAACAAATTGGTGCAAACATAATTCAGATCCGACCAAGGGTATAGCAGTAATAGCCAAAAATAACTATTTTGAAGGTCAAATCTAAATAATTTCTTTATTTCTAGTTTACCATATGTCAAGTGGGTACTCAAATTACGCAGATTGATCATAGGAACAAGTTGGTGCAAAAATAATTCAGATACGACCAAGGGTATAGCAGTAATAGCCAAAAATAACTATTTTGAAGGTCAAATCTAAATAATTTCTTTATTTCTAGTTTACCATATGTCAAGTGGGTACTCAAATTACGCAGATTGATCAGAGGAACAACATTATTGAAGTTTTTAGTTACGGAGGTAAGGTCTTGACAGTCTAAGAGCTAAACCCCTAACTAACACATGTAAACTAGTTATTGTGCGATGTAAAACTTGGTGGGGAGACTGGTGTAGTGGGGGACCACCATCTGCCGCACACTTGCCACCTGCCGCCTGCCACCTGCCGCCTTCCATCTGCCGTCTGCCATCTGCTTCGTTCTACTACACTTTTACCCCCACCATTTTGTTTGATACCAAAAACGCTAGCTAGCGAATAGTCAGTACACCTCCGGCTCTCGACCGGTGAACATCGAGCTCTCCGAGACGCTCTTCACAAAATAACAATATCATTTCACTCAAGGTCTGATAGATGTTTCTATTTCATTGCCGTCACGTATTCTTTCCTCCTGACAGCAATGAAATGCAAACACCTAACAGAACAGATAGGTGTCAAAAACACAACATGGACTCTGCGCAGGGATCGAAGTATCTACCGTCTTTCATCAGAAAGCAAAGTGATGGCCGCAACTCGTCCGGATCAACAACATCGATGACAACCAACAACGGGGAACTATTGTAAACATGAATTATTGTAAATAAAGTAATATTTGTAATATGAATTATTGTAAATAAAATAATATTTGTAATTGTTCTACCTCGCACTCGTATCATTCGATTGCTTCATTCGATTGTTTTCATTCGATATTTTATCGAATGACAACTATCGAATCACAATCGTTTTACGAGTGCGAGGTAGATTTTTTTAAAAAAACTTCACCGTGACCTTGAACTTTGAACTTTTACTCATTTCGTCACAAAACCGCCTACGTCACTGGCTCAGCCTCAGATGACGTCTTTCATGACTCAGCGCTTCCGGTCACGTGACCGGAAGCCATAAATCACTTGGCCCAAAAGTCCCCTTTCCCTACTACTGAGATATTGAAAGTGCTAAACACAGTACGTTGTCTAATTCTTATGGAGGAAAAGAAAAATTTTATATCTCGCTGATTTATGAACGTATACTGACGAAACTTGTAGTATGGCTTCATCTGGTTGTGGTATATTGATATTTGCTAAAAAAAATTTTGCCAAAGGCTCCTGTAGCAGCAAACCTGCGTACTCAGCCCCGATGTTATTCTTATGGAGAATAATTAAAATTGTATATAATGCTTATTTGTGAATATATTTTATGAAACTTGGTAAGTGGCTTTGTGTAGTATTAACATATTTTATATCTCCATTGGAAATTCGCTGAGTATGCAGGTTTGCTGAGACGGGGGTATTTGTTGTATTATTAGTAATGTGAATTATTGAATGTGTTGTAAACTCTTAGTTACAAGTAAATTGTAGTCCAATAAATGAGATGAAATGAATTTAAACAAATTAACTTATTTTAAGTAAGAAATAATTTGTATGCTAAGATATAATGAATAGTTTTAAGATACGTATTTTTTATCATCGGTAAAATGATGTTGTGAATCAGCCTTAGTTGATTGTAAGTTTTACAACAATTTTAAAATTTCACGATGTTTGGCCCTAAAACTTTCAATTGTACCATTTAATGACATAATGTAATAACTGAAATCCCATTCGAGGTAAATTTGAGTAATTATTACTTATATTAGGGTAATTAGTTATTTAGCGTTACTGTTTCAAAGTTTAAGTCAGTATCGAAAGGGATTATAAATGTGTGGCTTACTCAAAGAAAGCTTTTAGAAACACAAATGGAAAATGAAGGAGACAAAACTTATGTAAAAATGCGGCTTTTGGTTTTAAGGCTAAAATAACCATCTACAATACCTAACCAGGATTCTAAAATAATGCAATGTATTAAAGGATTTAAACATCTCCTACAGTTATATTTTCTTTAACCAATACAGTCCCTAAACCTAATAATTACTTAGATTATAAGTTTTCTATGTCACAAGGGGTTAAGGATATTGATGGCTTCGGTTTAATTAAGATAAAACTCTAAGATGGAGTTTTGGTCATTTCAGGCTTGTTATAGTATTCTTTGCCATCAAACAAGTCTTATAGCTCGCAAAAATAATGAATAGAAATCCAACTTTTCCTCATCTCATTAACCGTTTCAATATCATGTTACAATAACACAATACCTGTCTTATTCCCCTGCCAGTAGTGTTGATCACTTTTAATTACGTGCTAGTTTCTTATCAAATATTTTACAAAACCCAAAAATAATACTCTTATATAAATTACCAAACAATTTAATATAAAGATACACTATTTTAATCCTGTAATTATTATAATAAAGTAAAATATCTGCATATATTATATAGTGAAAAAGCTAATAAACGAGTTCGCACGCAGCACACTGACGTGAGGGAAGTGAATTTCCACATAAAAAACTATAAAAACTCAAAATCAGTTAAAAACATACAATTTTTCCAATTTTGATTAAAATCTGAAAATATTCATTTTTTGGCTGTTCTGATGTTCCTGGTTTACCTGCAATGCTGGGAATACAATTTTGCGCATTATAAGGTTAGGAGAAGGTCCAGTCAGGCTTTAAAGTAGGCGTGAGGATGTTGGGGGATGATAAAAGTACACCAACAAATGAAAAACAGGCTTTTCTAAAGTAAAACCCCCATAAGACAACGTCTGTATTTGGTCAATACACATTTTCTTTAATAACTCGGTAAATATATATGCTAGAATGACGAGAGAGGGCTTAAAAGTTTCGACACACTAATTCCCATCGTTTTCCATTCGTTAATTTTACATCCGGGGCTTTTCTGACCCTTTTTGGGCCCAAAAACTCGAAATTTTAAAGAATAATCCCCAAAAAAGGGGTTTAGAGTTTTCCGATTGTTTTGCCCAACGAACTTGTCCAATTGATTATAGAAAGGAACGTCCCTACCAAATTTGAAGTAAATCGGACAAAAAATGCAACCACTAGAGTGCATACACTTATATATATATATATATGTGTCTCTCTCTCTCTCTCTCTCTCTCTCTCTCTCTCTCTCTCTCTCTCTCTCTCTCTCTCTCTCTCTCTCTCTCTCTCTCTCTATATATATATATATATATATATATATATATATATATATATATATATATATATATAAAATTTTGAACGACCCCCCAAACCGTGTTCAGGGGGTCATGTTAGGAACTTCTATGGTGGTCCCGGGCTTAAGTTTCACCGTGCGGGTCATGCTAATAGTTCACTTTCCAAAGGAAATTCACTAATAATATTATCTTCAACTATAACAATTATTAAACTCGTACTAATAAAAATGTTCTGCCGGGCTTTGGGATGAATTGTCCTGGGGCCACCCGACCCCTGAAGGTGAAATAACCACAGTAACAAGTCCAATCTGGAGATACTGCCTATTGTATCTCTGCCCCCGATTTAAGCACAAAGGATATTTATATTTATAACAAAACACAAAAAAATAACAGTCTTTTTGTGATAAAAACGGATAGTTCTGAAGCATTATAACGAACTGCACCGCACTGACACGCAGCACTACTACAGTTTAACTAACGTGGACATCGTCGGCAGATGTTTATTTTATAAATTGCAATTAAAATTGAGTGAGGAAATTCACTAATGATTGTGGTTATGCGATTTCGGCAAGTGATATTTTTATCATTGCTCATCTGCCGCTATGCAAACAGTTGACGACGACATCGTCAATATCCTGGCCCTCTCGGATAATAAAACTCTTATTAGAAACGTGCAGCGAATTTAGGGAAGCCGGGAAGATCTCCATCTCTTTTTAAACCTTTTTTAAGGGATTATCAGTATAAAATATTATACAATTTATAACATAAAAAACATAAATTTAGAGAATGCAGCATGTAAAGCTTTATTTTAACATAATTTTTTCAAATAAACTTCATTCTTAACAGAATTTAATGTCAAGGAACAAAAACCTTTGCAATATCAATAATGCTATCAGACTGTACTTTGAAAAAGAAAACATATCTTTTCACGAAGGAATTATAATATTAAAAATTCCTAAAAAAGAAGCTTATGTTCGATTGGATGTGCACTAGATGATTTATGTTGATTATATTTTGCGTAAGTATTAGTGTCATATTTAATAAATAAAGGACTTTGGAAAAAAACATAGAATATATTTAAAATAAACGTAAAGTTATAAAAGACGACAGACGTCGATTAAAACATATTTTCAAGCAATAAACGTATATAATAATTTGCCTTTTAGCGAATTTCCCCTATAGGGAAGAAGCTATTACCGTAGTCGGCATGGTAAGACCTAGGTCCGGGACCATGATAACTTTCGTTTTGAGGTCCCCAGTTGCCAAAAACACCATTCGTTCAAAACTGTATGTATATATACATATATATATATATATATATATATATATATATATATATATATCAAAGTGACTACGTACACGTCCAATGTAAGGGCAAATTCACTTCGCTACCGCTTAGGTTAGGTTAGGTTAGGTTACGTTACATTACGTTAGGTTAGGTTAGGTTACGTTATGTTACGTTAGATTAGGTTAGGAGGTTTTCTGGCTCTCAATTTGTTTGAAAAATCACAGGAAAATTAACGTACGGTGCATAATTTGGAACAGACGTGAACAGTAGTGGCTCTCGTCGGACGTGTACGTAGCCTCTGCCTATATATATATATATATATGTGTGTGTCCGTAGACACGATAACTTTCGTAAAAATGGTCCGATTTTGATGAAATTTGGTACATACGTGTAAAGCAACATTTATGGCTTTAAGTTCGAAAATCAGACAGATCACTTTATCCAAAGGGGTATTTTAGGGGGGTTTTGTACCCTACAAAGTTTTTTTACATATAATAAATATAATTTTTTTTAAGAAATCTAATTTTAATTTTCACCATTGGATTCAGTTAAAAAAAACGAACAATTTGGTGTTTTGATCATTTCTCTACGTCAATTTGTTACAGAGATATTCAAAGTGCTACACACAGTTCGTTGTCCAATGTTATTCTTACGGAGAATAAGAAACATTTTATATCTCGCTTGTTTATGAACGTATCCGAACGAAAATTCTTATTACTCTCGCCTATACGTTGGACGTCAAATTCGTATTAATCTCTTACTATATCTATATTCTTTTCTTACTTATGAGTCTAATTTATTAGCTCTTAATTCCGTATTTACTTGGATGTGATCTGGAAATGTGGATATCAAGTGACGCTATCTGATCTGTGGGCAATGGCTACCATGCGCTGAGCCTAGCTTGTCTTCACAATAATGAGTGTTACTACCTACAAAATTCACTAGGCTATTTAAATATAGCTCACAAATATTCTTACTTGACTTATCAATAAATATATTTCTACCTATGGTCTTCTTTGGTTTATTGTAGTGAGTAGAATGTGTTTTATAATTAATCTGGATATCAATAGAAGGTAGGTGTACAATTTTCTAAAATGTCTTTTAATTATTTAAATGAAATACAAGTTACAGAGGAAAAATATAATATTTATTTATCTAATAATAACAATTGTGTTTTAAAAGTTATCAATCAAAGGGGATTTACAAATAATCTACAATTCAGGGGAAAAGTTACAGTGAGTGGCCTAGGCTAGAAGATGGATGGTAATAATACATGTAGGCTTAAGACTAAAATGTTCATATTTTGATTCTAAATGGGGTTCTTTTATAAATGAGGGCTCTTTTTCTCAGGAGGGAAGTATCGTGCTGACTTGAATAACGTTGAATTTATATGTGAAAGAATATTTAGTCCAATTAGGCTTATGTTGTTTACAAATTGCAACAATGATAAATTTTGGTGTTGTCCAAAAGGAAAGTCCAATGGTTTTCACTGAATTTACTGATGATTAAAATACTCAAATTAAATTTAGAAAAGATAGTTCAATGTAATAATATACTCTTGATGTTAATTTAAATATCAGAACATTAGACTTGTTCTATTAAATGTCTGTATTCTTTCAAGTCCCTAATAGAATACACAATGGAAGTGGTTTACCAATCAGCTTACAAAGTTCTTCGCTCAATACCAATTTTGGGGATAAACAAAGAAAAGGGAGTGAATTTAAAATGGTATTATACTGAGCAATGAGTCCCTAATTACTGAGCACTAAGCAATTCAAAACTTAGGCCATACTGGGTGAATTTAAATAGGAGCAATGTCCTGCACCCAATTTTTATGTCTTAACACTATGGCATCTGGAACAAGAAGGAAGATCTAGCAGAGATGAGGTCTGGAAGCATGGTCCATTGTTGAAAGCACATGGTCCACACATATGTTAACACTGGTCACTGTAATTTAGATTCCTTAAGGACTATTTTTGAAAAATATATTATATTAAATTTTAATTCTATTGCAATCCTCTCACATAAATTATATCTAAAATATTATTATTGGCAAACATATTAAATTAAGTGAGTAGGCTATTAGATGTGGATAGGCTGTGAATAATTATTGGTGATTAACTAATGAAATATATATATTATTTTACAATTGCACAGATAAATAAACATTAAATACATAGAGGGGAATGATTTTCTGAGGAGTGGTGATAATGATGATTATTATTGGGCATGAACATAGGGCAATTAATACAATAACACATTTATGGGAAATTAATTAACACATTGATAAGGGATATTAAACATAAAATAACACATAATAGGAAAATTATCACTAAATAATGAATGGATGACATGTAATACAATAAAATTGGTATATGGCTTCCATTTCGTTGTAATCTATTGATAATTGTCCAAAAAAAAATATATTTTGCCCATGGTTCCCGTAGCAAAAAACCTGCGTACTCAGCTCCCATGTTATGGGAGAATTCTCCCATGCTTATGGAGAATAAGAAAAATGTTATGCCTCACTTATGAATATAAATTAATATAACTTGGTGTGTAGCTTCACCTAGTTGAGCTACATTGGTATTTGTATAAAAAGCCATAATTTGTGTTCCTTGTTGCAGAAAACCTAAGTACTCAGCCCCCCTATGTATGTTATTCTTATGGAGAATAATGAAACTTATATAAATTGCTCATTTATTAATGGATAGGGCTGAAACTTGGTATGTGACTTCACCTGGTTGTGGTCTGTTGATATTTCCATGAAAACCTAATATTTTCTGTTCCTTGTTGCAGCAAACCTGAGTACTCAATCCCAATTTTATTCTTATGGAGAATTACAATTTTATATACGGATCATTTGTGAATATGTATCTATGAAACTTGCTAAAAGTGCAAAACCCAACATAACAGGGAACGTATATAATAATAACCCTCAAAAATTGCCAATATCCCCACTACGTCTGAAGAAAATCTGGGTTAAACATGTTGGTTTGGCTGCTATTTAATTGCAGCTGAGCTATTTTTTATTTTTTTTAGTAAAGTAGACTTCTTACTCTGCAGCATACTAAGTTTATATTGCTTATGTGTACAATGTTTTAAGGTGTTTATGGTAAATAAATATATGCATTGGAAATTTGCTGAGTATGCAGGATTGCTGCAACGGGGGTATTATACCATTTTGTGAGCCTTTCTTCCAACATAGTGTGATCTTCTTTGATAAGGTTTTAACAAACTCGATTCCTTTATAAAAAAACCTTTGCAAGAAATGAGAATCTTATAGAAAGGTAATCTCTACGTTTGGCAATTTTAGATTCGTCTTTGAAGCTTTTCCTTATAAAAAATTCAATGCCTTTTAATAAGCTCTTCTTTTGACGATATTTGCGTCTTAATAATTTCTTTTCACGCATCGCTCATTCCCAGTGTATAAGCCCTAGTTATGTAATAGAAACATTGTAAAATCAATGAATGGTGACATAATTATTTTGTCCCGGAGAGACCGAACCATACTCGGGGGTATTTGATTCGTTTCGTGGGTGAAAAATAAGTCCAGTATATAAGCAATCTTTATTCAATAGATCTAGTCACTGTTTTTAAAAGTCTTTTGTTGATACTACCTTGTGAAAGTACTACTTTGACGGTTCCTTGGTTAATTTATCCACAACTGTTATGACAGTTTTGTTTTGATTTGAAACTCCATAAGCTCGATGTTAAAATTTAAAATTTTCAAATGAGGTTTTTTAAAAAGTAGGAATATTTTTAGGATCGATATTTTTACCTATTATTTTGTTAGGTCCAAAAGTCCCTAATTCAAATATTTAACAAAATCGTTCCGCTGGATTCTGATATAAATTTTGCAAACAAAAATACATTGCTCCTGTCAAAGTATAGGATTTCCAATAATTATTTAACCGCAATTATCTGTTTATTATCTATAACAAAAGACAAGTATTATTTTTTTGTGTGTGTCAGGGATGTAATTTTTTAACACTAAAGGAAACGATCCAATCCCTGGTCGTGGTACGAACGTCGAATTACAAGTGGTAATTGGGTCCAGTTAAAAAAATTAAGATATTATTAAGTGTACTATACAAATACTATAAATCTATAATACTAAACTGTATATACATATAATCTTTTAGATTTTTGAATCTATTTTTGTTTCTGCCCAATAAATACGCTACTAAAAATCACTAAAACTTTCAAAAAAATATGATTTTTTAATGAGAAAAGGTAAATTATAAAGTTTCTTCCTGTTTTAATAAATTTCCTGCAGGAAAATGTGGTGAGACAATGTGATGGTTGTAATATTGTTGTATGTAATTAGCGATAAACCCCACAACATACCAGCTGACCGACATGAGTTTGTGCCCCTCTAGTTTACACATTGCACATTATTAATTATTGTTTATTAATGCGCATTGCATTGTTGTTTGTTATCGCACTACAACGCAAGTGATAATGAACTTACGTTTGCTTCCTAACCCAAAAACTGCTGTATTATCCCCTCCTGAGAGGATAAGTAATAGTTGAACGATGATAGTTGACGAGTAATACTCTGTTGATGATTAGTGTAACTACGTCCTCTTTGAATCTTAGCTTTGTCCTTGATTGCAACCGAGTAACAGCTCTATTAAATAAATTGCTAAATACATTTTTAATGAAATTGCTTTTTATGATCTCTTTTCTAAAAATATTTAGAGCTTTGAAGTATTTTCGGACCTGTAATGGCGATTCTCTTAAGACAACTATTACGACAAGTACAGTTGAACTCCTGGTTTGTATGTGTCTATAGAGGTTTTATACTATTTATATTTCATGAATTTTAATTCCCTTTAAGGCCACCGGCTAACTAATTGTTTTTGTTTCTCTACATTTTTTAAATAATCACTGAACAAAATTACAATGCAATATGTGATACTACGTGCTATTACACAGCCAAGATTGTTTTACTACATATCAACCGAGGTCGAAGGCCAGTGCTAAACTCTGCAAAATCAGAAATGAGAAATGTCTATCATAGCTAACACTTTGTACTTCACTATAGGCTGTACAGTCCTCCAGATTTACAATCATCTAGATTTGAGGTAAGGTTCCCCTGGTGTGCAAGGTTTGGTTTGCTAGAACCAAAAAAAAAAAAAAAAAATGGAATAAACTTATTTTCAACCTTGTATGGCAGCATTTTCCAGTTGCGAGATGAGAGAAAGCAAAGTAATAAGGTGAACAGAATAAATTACTGGGTGGAAATCCTGATTGCGTCTCATTTACCATCGCTCTTCTGGAAAATTAGAGTCCCGCGAAGAGTAAAGATAACATTTTAATTCAATCTAGTAATAGAGAATATAACCACTGACTATGGATACTAAAGTAGACTTCTCTTTGCCATTGTAAAAGCTGTCCTTATTTTTGAGTGAGCCAGGATTCAAAGAGGGCGTAGTTACAATAATAACATACAGATTATACTTCTGTCAACTATTACCTATCCTCTCAGGAGGGGATGATACAACAAGTGGTGTGTCAGGAATCAAACGTAAGTTTATTATCACTTGCGTTCTTGGGTAGAGAATTTTTTAAAAACTAACGTAAATAACTACTAGTCAATGATGCTAGTTTATGGAATATGAAAATACCCCCGTAGCAGCAAACCTGCGTACTCAGCGAATTTCCAATGCATATGTATGTATCTTAATACCACATAAAGCCACATATCAAGTTTCATCAATAAACATTCATAAATAAACGATTTATGACATTTTAATTATTCTCCATAAGAATAACATGGCGGCTGAGTATGCAGGTTTGCTGAAGCAAGGAACACAAAAACGGGTTTTTATTCAAATATCAATATAACTCATGTAGGTAAAGCCACATACCAAATTTCATTAATTTATTGTCATAATGAAGGGAGATAACACGTTACTTATTCTCCATAAGAATAACATGGGGCTAAGTACGCAGGTTTGCTGCTACGGGAGCCTTTAGTAAAAAATTCTTTTTTTGAGCAAATATCAATGGCCCACAACGAGATGAAGCCGTATACCAAGTTTCGTCAGTATACGTTCATAAATAAGCGAGATATAACATTTTTATTTTCCTCCATAAGAATAACATTAGACAACGTACTGTGTTTAGCACTTTCAATATCTCGGGAACCAATTGACGTAGAGAAGTGATCAAAATACCAAATTGTGTGTTTTTTTAAGTTGAATCCAATGGGGAAAACTAAAATTTGACTATTTCCAAAATTATGTGTAAAAAATTCAAAAAACCCATTTTTGGGGTACAAAACCCCCCCAAAATACCCCTTTGGATAGAGCGATCTGGCTTATTTTCGAACTTAAAGTCATAAATGTTGCTTTACATGTTTATACCAAATTTAATCAAAATCGGATAATTTTTACGAGAGTTATCGTGCTCACGGACACACACACACACACACACACACACACACATATATATATAAAGTTTCGAACGAATGGTGTTTTTGGGGTCTGGGGACCTCAAAACGAAAATTTATCATGGTCCCGGGCCTAGGTCTTGCCATGCCGACTACGGTAATAGCTTCTTCCCTATAGGGGAAATTCGCTAAAAGGAGATGACGTGTAAGAAATTATTTTTATCGTAGTGGCAAGAGTAGTGATCCCAGCTGTGGTCTGGATGAAACCTAGTTAGGTAACGTATTCCCCAGGTTGTTATAATATTTTCCGAAAGAAAGACACCTGAAATCGATGCTATTCTTAATTAACCTATTCTTAATTTTTCCAATGCCCGTGGTATGGATGATAGTTTTATTAGTTAAGTCATCTCCCAGGATGTTTAAGTATTTGACGAAAGTCTACCTTAAATATGTTACCTCAGGCTGATTCCAGTAATCGCTACAAAAAAGGTAAATAAGAAGAATCCAGTAAAATCAAGGATTCGTTAAAGTCTGACGAATATTTGAGATGTTCAGAGAACAAAAATAATAGTTGATGATGGGTCGTAAAAAATATATATTTATTTTTTGTGTAGGCTATACAAAAAATTAAGTCTAAATAATGTTCACCTACAAATTCTTTTATATTTTAGCATGTGAAAAAGTTAATTTGGAATTTATCTGAGCTAAGGTAAAGATAGGATTGAGACAATAGCTTTATTTATATCTCAGAAATCCAACGCAGATAACTCCAGCTGTGTAGGCATCCTCCACTAATCTTTAAAGAACGCTGGTAAATATTTCAGGTTCATCTTGGAATTCCATAGAGCTGATTTTAATTTTAAAGTATTTCCCTTTCCGCTGTATTTTTTAGCTGAATCATCCAAATTCTAGTTCAGATTCTTCATTAAGTATTTTCATTCAATTTAAAATTGAGTTTTAATTTAGATTATAAAACATTACATTAAAAATCATCTTTAATTATAACGAGGATTCCGTATTTGATATGATGCGGTCTTTTTATATAAGAGCTGCGCGTGATTAGTTACCGAAAAAATGTTACATTGTGATATGCCTTAGCAATGACGAACATTCTTAGTTGCTTTAAAAATTGTGTGTATATCTCCTATACTCTTATATGAGCAATATTTGCTTGCTTGCTTGCGACACTGATCTCAAAAACGGCTCCAACGATTTCCTTCAAATGTTCGAAATAACTAATTTCTGGGATAAAAATAAGTTCTAGACAGGCCTCATCCCAGGAAAAATCAAATAATGTAAAAAACTAAAATGAAAAGTAAAAAAAAAATTAACATTGGGCTTATGGAGTTTCAACTCAAAACAAAAGCATTGTAACAGCTGTTCATAATCAACCAGGGAACTGTCAAAGTAATACTCATGTTGTTTATGATTATTAACATGTTTTTTTTTTACGTAGGAGGAACGCTTAATGCGCGAACCCAAAGGAACAGTGTGGGACTCCCTCTTACGAGGTATACCCACTAAACCTCCTACGGAGCCGCGGGGAAAAACCAGGCCGGAACCCTTATCGGACAACTTCGGCACTGGCCCGCGTGTCTTGCGCCCAGACGGGTCACGTCACCGTTTCGGGAAATTTAGAGGTCACCTAAGCATCCCTCGTCTCGCTTTCCCCGAAGAACGGATTGCACGAAGAGCGCAACCGCTCTCCAGGAGTCTTCATTTCGAAGCATCGCCCCCACCACGACGTCCGGGGACAGATCGCCGACAGCAGAGACGAGCCTCCTCCTGTCTTCAGCGAAACGACTGCACCGAAAGAAAGTATGATGAGCATCATCCACCTCCTCCGGGCAGTAACTACACTGAGGTGACCTCACCTTCCCCATGCGGAAAAGGTATTCCCTGAAGTACCCGTGGCCCGTCAGGAATTGACACAAGAAAAAGTCAATTTCCCCAAATGCACGGCTCAACCACGGGCTTATGTCTCTGATGAGACGAAATGTCCATCGCCCTTCCAGTCCACCGTTCCACCGCTCTTGCCAAACTCGCAGAGTTTCGAGTCTGGCTTCCACAGCAGCTTGGTCTCTTCCGAGATCAGGGGCACGGCGAAAGATGTTCTGCCTCTCAGTGGCGAGCAGATCAAGGGGAAACACTCCAGCCACAACCATTACAGCCAGTCCAGACACAGTGCGATACGCACAGGCAACCCTAAGAGCCGCCCTGCGCTGAACGGAGAGAATTCTCTTGCTGTGTTTTTTGACTCTCATGGCACCCGCCCACACTTCTGCGCCGTACAGGAGAGTGGCGTTGACGGTGGACATGAGAAGTCGCCTCTTGCTGGACCTCGGGCCTCTGACGTTCCCCATCAATCTGCTGAGCGACAGAACAACCCTCGTCGCCTTGTTGCAAACCGCCTGGATGTGCTCCCACCATGTGAGGCGGTGGTCAAGCACCACTCCCAGATACTTCGCCGCAGTCTTCGTCTGGACCTCCACGTCACCAACAGTCATAGGGATTACTGTTTGGATCCTCCGTCGCGTGAGCATGACGATCTCGGTGTTGGCGACCGCCAGCTCAAGTCCATGACCGCTCATCCATCTGTTGACCCGAAACATCACCTGGTTGAGGCGAAGCTGGGCCACCTCCGGATTCCGAGCCGTGATGACTGCGGCTACATCGTCTGCGTAGCCCACGAGATACGCTTTTGGTGGCATCTCGAGGCGAAGCACTCCGTCATATGCCACGTTCCAAAGGTCAGGGCCAAGGATCGACCCTTGCGCCGCGCCGGCGGTGACCACTTTGGAACGGACCCCTGCTTCTGTGCTATATAGCAGCCTGCGCTCCTTCAGGTAGTCCTGTACCACGACCAAGAGATAGTCGGGTACCCTGAAGTCCCGCTGCAACGCCTCGAGTATGTCCACCCAACGGGCCGAGTTAACAAGTGGTTTACTGTGAGCAGAGATTAAACGATTTGAGTGAAGATTACATATATAAAGTATTAAAATAAATCAAACGGACATTGAGCTATAAATAACAACTGGAGTGACCTTAAAAATGTATAAAAGAGGCAAATGAGTTGTACAAATCTTATTATCAGTAGGGGGAAGTGGTGAAATATTACTCCAAGTCATCTAAACAAACTGACTGGCCTTCCCCCGAGCAAAGCTCGGCCCCCCAGGTACTTCCTATTCTAGTATGAGTAAAGTTTGCTTGCTTGCGGCTCTGATCTCAAAAACGGTTCTGTGCCTGAGGGGCTGATCGGCTGACCTCAATCTTTGTCATTTCTTATGCTATCCACATATATTGTATTAAACTTTAGCCTGTATAGCAATTGTAATAATGCTGAACGGTTTAATAAAATTGTTAAAAAAAAGAAAAAAAAAGAAAAAAGAAGTAACTACAACCATTGAGTGAAGATTAAATGCATAGAGTGGTTATGTAAAAAATGAATCAAATGTACATTGAGCTATAAATAACAACTGGAGTGACGTTAAACATGCAGAAAATCAAAATAGGCAAATGAGCTAAGAAAATCTGCTCATCATTAGGGGGACGTGGTAAAATATTACACAAAGTCATCTAAACAAACTGAATGATTTCCCCAGAGCAAAGCTTGGCCTTCCAGGTCCTGTATACTAATAATGTGGTTTATTTGAGTTGTGTGTGCTTGTGTGCAAAGTCTGGTACTTCCGCACTTATGCGTCCTCCAGTTTTTTTTCACGAAATAGTTTATTGATGTGGAATTTAGATAATTAGTTCCGGTTAGTTTTAGACAGTGGTACCGATTATAGTTGTTATCAATATCTCACTAAAACATAAGAGGATTAAACTAATACTTCCTATGTTTATTGAATTTAAAAACGTATTTTGTAAAATTAGCCTACTATATTTATACTAATTGTTTTATCACTGACAAACTGAATGCAACTTAATTAAAAATCACGAGATTTGCGGTGAACATTAATTATACTGGTGACGGCCTTGTTCTATGTTCTAATTTTGCAATGCTCATTTTCCTCTAACTTTTTAATTTACTATGTACTTATGAAATTACAAAGTCCTTGAGGCAAACTTGATTAAAGTTGCTACTTGATCCACGTAAAAGAGGACCTGGTTTTAATTGACAAGTAGAAAACAAAGTGTGTAAACCTGGGGGTTAATAAAGTGATCTCGACAGCAATCAGAAACTTAACACTGTTCCGATCCAGGAATCTGCCTTAAGACGATATTAATAAATATTTGAGTTTTGAGGATTTGCGTCTTAACTTTTCAAATAGGGAGGCAATGATAGTTAATACCGTAAAATAGGGTTAACATTAATTTTGTAAGGTGCTTTAAATCCTTTATTTTAATGTAATGAAAATTATATATAACAATAATATTAATAATATACCTTTTCACCTAGCCTAGTTTTCAATAAATTTAACACCTTGGCCTGTGTTTAAAAAGTCTGGCATTTACCTATTGAATAAATAATAACAGCTGGTTTAAAATATAAATATTATTTTTATTTACTTGAATCAATTAATTGTGATATTAGCAAAAAGGGATAACATATTTGGGTTTACAGTTTTGGGACAATTAAACTGATCTTAAATAAATGAATTCACTTTAAGGTTGTAAGACAATTTGAATACTCTCTCTGAGGGTGGATCTGGTTCGTGGGGGCATGTTCTCTGAATGTGTGTTTCATAAATAAAATACCATTCAATGATTAATTTCTTGCCAAAAGAAATAAACTTATTTAGGATTAATTTGCAAGAAAAACTTGGCCAATTTAATGATTCTTGTTAACTGAAAGTCAACGTTTGTCTGTTCAACAATGGTAGAGCACATTTCATTTGCCTGTTCTTTGAATAATGAATTTAGGAAACTTTGGATTAAATAAATGCTGGATTTAAAATGTCTTTGCTTCTTGAATATTTAATAAATAACTGTCCTGATTGGTAATTTATTTAATTTATATGAGATAAGCCCACTTCTTCTTTAGGCAAGTCTGATTTAAATGGATACAAATGGAAGGTACAATTTACGTTGGTCTCACTAAATCAATAATTCTTTAATCTAGTTAAAAAAAATAAATAAAATACAAATCAACTCTTGAATAAGTATGAAATATTGTCATTGGTAAAAGTAATGGATGAAAAATGTGGAATGACTTATGAGATATCTCATTAAATTGAAGAGATAAATTGTGAATGTTTGCCAAATAATAGAATTGTGGGAGGAGAATAAAATTAAAATTAAAACTCAAGTAATCCAGGGAAACGGGGTTTGAAACATTTTGCTCCCAAGCAAGTAATTCAAATTGGAATTTACAAACATGTGGAGCAGAGTATTGACCTTTTAAACCCTTAATAGCCTTAATAACCTTTTTAACCCTTAATGTGGGCTACACGGAGCCCACATTTACTATAGATTATATACAATTCAGCTTTTTGGGTTTAGAAGTTGTTGCATTCAAATTGAACTACCATGACAACAGACATACGATAATTCCCTTTTTTTGGAAATTAATGGACCACAACCACATGAAACGACATACCAAGTTTCATCAAATTTTTCAATCATAAATGTAATATGATTGAAAATTAGCTAATATACACAAGTTAGAACTAGGCCTGCTTCTGAATAACATATTTATGGTACTTTGCCCTACTAGCTTATAATTTTCTTATGTGGATCATGCGCCAAATACTGGGCAGATATAGACAAAGGTAGGGAGGAAGATAGGATATGAACCAGGTATAAACATACACTTAGCACAGTTCCAAAAATCCAGGCTTTGCCCCACTCGCCTTAAAACCTACTATGATTATTAGTGATTTCCTTTGGAAAGTGAACTATTAGCATGACCCGCACGGTGAAACTTAAGCCCGGGACCACCATAGAAGTTCCTAACGTGACCCCCAGAACACGTTTTGGGGGGTCGTTCAAAATTTTTTATATATATATATATATATATATATACATATACATATATATATATATATATATATATATATATATATGTGTTTGCACTCTAGCGGTCGCATTTTTTGTCCGATTAACTTCAAATTTGGTAGGGACGTTCCTTTCTGAAATCAGTTGGACAAGTTCGTTGGGCAAAAGAATCGTAAAACTCCAAACCCATGTTTTGGGGATTAATCTTAAAAATTTCGAGTTTTTGGGCCCAAAAAGGGTCTAAAAAGCCCCAAATGTAAAATTAATACATGTAAAAAGATGGAAATTAGTGAGACGAAAGTTTTTAAGCCCTCTCTCGTCATTCTAGCATAAATATTTACCGAGTTATTGAAGAAAATGTGTTTCGACTAAACACAGTACGTTGTCTTATGGGGGTTTTACACTAGAAAAGCCTGCTACTCCTTTGTTAGAGTACTTTTATCATCCCCAGCAACCTCACGCCTACTTTCAAGCCTGACTGGACCTTCTCCTAACATTATGCGCAAAATTGTATTCCCAGCTTTGCAGGTAAATGAAACCAGGAGCATCAGAACAGCCAAAAAATCAATGTTTTCAGATTTCAATAAAAATTGGAATACTAGTATGTTTTTACACTTATTTTGAGTTTTACAAGTTTTTATGTGGAAATTCACTTCCCTCACGTCAGCGTGCTGCGTGCGAACTCGTTTTATTTTCATACAGTATTCACTGGTCCAATTGAGCTACAATTTGGCAAGAATATTGGTATACTCCTAACAATAAGTAAAACAAATATTCTTTATGTTACAATATAGAACAACTTTACTTTGTTTAAGGAAAAGGTCTACTATTATATCCATAAGTCTGTTACACCCCATTAAAACAACTTTTAAAGAATACTGTTCATATGATTACATTGGATTTATAAACTTTTTGCCACAAGAGTTTGTTCTCTCAAATATTAGTGGCGGCTTGTAAAGGCTAGTTTTAACGTCAAATACCTCCATTTCAACAAACCTGCGTACTTAGCGGGTTATTTTTAAAGAAATATACCATGGAATGCGTTGGCTTTCAAAAGAATATTTAATTTGTTTAAATCTCTGTTAACTAGTTTTAATGGGGAATACACAGTTTATAGGTAAAAAATCTTTGAACAACTTTATAGAAGAAATGGTGTTTCTATTTGTGCACGAAGCTTTCAGACTCAAAGTTAATCATGACAAAGTCAACGCCACCGCTTTTTCTTTCATCTTGTCTCCTACTGAAAGTCTTCTCCATCTGTTTCTCGACGTGGTTTCCAAAACAAAATAATTCATAGGAATTCCTTGGGTATTTTGAAAAACCTCCTGTAAAATTGTTGTATTTTTTTGCTCTGTATCTTCATCTCCCCACGACTTTGATGTATTTTATAACAAAAAAATCCACTACAATGATAACACTGTTAAATATGTTTATTATTTTGATGGTTCGTCAGTAAAGAACATTATATTCAACTTGTTTAGTTTAGCTTACCTTGAGTTACCGGAAAAACCCTTTAGTTGGTAAAATACACACAAACTAAGGTAATTGATAGTCTAGTTTGTTTCCTCTAAGAAAATATTCAGTTTGTCAAAAGAGACGTTTTAAATTTTCAAATTATTTTTATTTTTGGTTTTAATTGTTAACTGTGAGAAATGTTTAAACTTTTAACACGTAGTTATCCAAGTTAAAGTTGATATTATTTAAATAAATAATTAATAATGTTTTCTCAACTATCAAAAGATTTCAAGTCAACTTGGTGTAAACTGCACTAAAAGAAGTATGAATATTATTGCCACTTAACTAGTGACAGAATGAATATTAATTACCTTCTTTTAGCTGTATGCAAGTCTTATAATTGTTCTTTTACGAACAAATCCATTTCGATAATCGTCTATCAATATGTGAAGTTAGCATTGCCCATTTGAATTGAACAATTATTGTTTTGGAAAATTTACTGAAGGAATAAACGAAGAAGGAGAATTAACGAATGTAGTCAGTGCAATAGCTAAAATAACACGTGGACTCGCTGTTAACTGAGAGGGTGTTGAGTAATTTTAATAGGAAGATTTCATAAATGTGATTATTAGGAATACCATTAAAAATACCCCCGTAGCAGCAAACCTGCGTACTCAGCGAATTTCCAATGAATATATATGTATCTTAATACCACATAAAGCCACATACCAAGTTTCATCAATATACATTCATAAATAAAAAATTTATGACATTTTAATTATTCTCCATAAGAATAACATGGCGGCTGAGTATGCAGGTTTGCTGAAGCAAGGAACACAATAAATGGGGTTTTATACAAAAATCAATATAACTCATGTAGGTAAAGCCACATACCAAATTTCATTAATTTATTTTCATAATGAAGGGAGATAACACGTTACTTATTCTCCATAAGAATAACATGGGGCTGAGTACGCAGGTTTGCTGCTACGGGAGCCTTTGGTAAAAAATTGTTTTTTGAGCAAATATCAATGGTCCACAACCAGATGAAGCCATATACCAAGTTTCGTCAGTATACGATCATAAATAAGCGATATATAAAATTTTTATTTTCTTCCATAAGAATAACATTAGACAACGTACTGTGTTTAGCACTTTCAATACCTCGGGAACCAATTGACGTAGAGAAATGATAAAAATACCAAATTGTGTGTTTTTTTAAGCTGAATCCAATGAAAAAAACTAAATTTTGACTATTTCCAAAATTTTATGTAAAAAATTCGAAAAACCCATTTTTGGGGTACAAAGCCCCCCCAAAATACCCCTTCGGATAGAGCGATATGGCTGGTTTTCGAACTTAAAGTCATAAATGGTGCTTTACACGTTTATACCAAATTTCATCAAAATCGGATAATTTTTACGAGAGTTATCGTGCTCACGGACACACATATATATATATATATATATATATATATATATATATATATATATATATATATATATATATATATATATATATATATATATATATATATATATATATATATATATATATATATACAGTTTCGAACGAATGGTGTTTTTGGGGTCTGGGGACCTCAAAACGAAAAGTTATCATGGTCCCGGGCCTAGGTCTTACCATGCCGACTACGGTAATAGCTTCTTCCCTATAGGGGAAATTCGCTAACAATATTAAACGCGTTCGCACGCAGCACGCTGACGTGAGGGAAGTGAATGTCCAAATAAAAACTTTTAAAATTCAAAATCAGAGTAAAAACATACAATTGTCAAATTTTTTATTGAAATCTGAAAACATTGACTTTTTGGCTGTTCTGATACTCCTGGTTTCATTTACTTGCAAAGCTGGGAATACAATTTAGCCTAGTATAAGGTTAGGAGAAGGTCCAGACAGGCTTGAAAGTAGGCGTGAGGTTGCTGGGGATGATAAAAGTACTCTAACAAAGGAATAACAGGCTTTTCTCGTGTAAAACCCCCATAAGACAACGTACTGTGTTTAGTCGATACACATTTTCTTTAATAACTCGGTAAATATTTATGCTAGAATGACAATAGAGGGCTTAAAACTTTCGCCTCTCTAATTCCCATCTTTTTACATGCATTTATTTTACATCTGGGGCTTTTATGACCATTTTTGGGCCAAAAAACTCGAAATTTGAAAGATTAATCCCCCAAAAAAGGGGTTTAGAGTTTTCCGATTGTTTTGCCCAACGAACTTGTCCAACTGATTACAGAAAGGAACGTCCCTACCAAATTTGAAGTAAATCGGACAAAAATTGCGACCGCTAGAGTGCAAACACATATATATATATATAAACAATTTTGAACGACCCCCCAAAACGTGTTCAGGGGGTCACGTTAGGAACTTCTATGGTGGTCCCGGGCTTAAGTTTCACCATGCGGGTCATGCTAATAGTTCACTTTCCAAAGGAAATTCACTAATAATTGTATAATTGTATTGTTGTATGGTATGTTGATTTTACTTTTACTCCATCATATCAAATTAAAAATTTACCATTGTTTGAGCTTGTATTGCATTTTTTAATATCGGAGCAGAACAACATAGTCCTTGTTACTGCAGGATTACACGACAACAACAATAACAAGTCCTTGTTGTTGCAATATAACAAGTTGACCTCGGCTATCCGAAAACACAATCGCATATAGAAAAACACCACTTTAAAACTAGTAATGAAATATGATATTATTGCATTAGGAGTTGTTTTAGAATGCAATATTTAATTTTAATTGCTACTGCTATTTAACACGTTGCTGCTGCGGACCTCGATCGTTTTTTTTCTCAACATAGAAACTTATACAAATTGCAGTAGATGTCGTATTTACTTCAGTTGTAAACTAAATTTTTAACTGTGTCTCATCACGCAAAAGACAAATCATTATCTTGTACGCATATATTGTTACATTACATACTAATGACTCCTTTCAGTTTTTTTGTAAACTTTATACCAATATTATTTTTTAAATTAAGAAAATACATGAACTATTTTGTTAAACAACCTTTTTCAAAGATTTGAAGAGAATTTAAACATAATTATATCAGTAAATACAAAGATCAATGAATGAATGCATGTATATGTGTTCCCAATGGTCTCCTAAACCACTTAACATAAGTTAATGAAGCTTTTCATAGATAAACATTAACCCTAGAAAGGTTTAAAGGTATAAATCAATTTCCTAAGCCCTAAAGCTTCACCCAACTGACCTTCAAAGTTGCAGTGTTATCCATAGGAATTAAAGAATTGTGTTGATTTTATAAGATGAAAAGATTATTTGTGATCTGAATTATTTAACGCAGTTATTTACTTACTTTTGTAGCGAGTTGAAATTTACACTTTGTGAGTGTTGATTTTTCAATGATGAGATCTATTCTTGGGTGCAGCACCGCACCAAACGCACTAACTATAAATACACCCGTCGCAGCAAACCTGCGTGAATTTCCAATGCACATATATGGGTATCACTACTACCTAAAGCCACTTACCAAGTTTCACAAAAATACATTCATTAATAAGTGATATATAGCATTTGATTTATTCTCCATAAGAATAACATTATAATTGAGTACGCAGGTTTGCTGCAACAAGGAGGATAAGATATGTGTTTTTTTGCAATTATCAATATAACTCAACCATGTGAAGCTACATACCAAGTTTTATTAATTTAGGTTCATAACTAAGGGAGATTTTAAACTTTACTTATTCTCCATATGAATAATATATATATATATATATATATATATATATATATATAAATTTGAACGAATAGTGTTTTTGGCATCTGGGGACCTCAAAACAAAAAGTTATCATGGTCTCGGGCTTAAGTCTTACCTACGGTAACAGCTTTTTCCCTATATGGGAAATTCGCTAAAAGAACAAACAAAAATAATTCCTAGCAAGACCTAGCACAAAACGTGGTACAGAACGGTTTTCAGTAGTTAATTGTAATTTTGAGTGATACAACAACTCGGATAAAAATGTCTTCAGTTATGTTTCAGATACTGAATTGTGGATACCATACTTGATAAAAGTTATCAATCAACACACAACTCTCACCTTATTCAACTTCGAACCTAAAACATATTATTTTTGCTACTTGAATCAAGTTATACAACTGCATAAAGTTTAATCCTGTACTAGAGATCAGCGTAGCGATAGGCCTACTGTTATTTCCCAAGAGAATCGTGTCGCTGTTTTCACTGTTGCAGTAAAGTCAATTGCTGGAACTGCGTCAGTATTCCACATTGTTGTTGAGGAACATTGCAACAGACTCAGATACAAAGACTTGATAGTTTACAAACAGTCATGAGGAAGAAAACTGCATATAAAATATCCGAATATTCATCAGAAAACAATTTGAATTTTGTAATCTATTACTGAGTAGGTATGTACTGTGATACAAACCGTGAGAAAAGAATCAAGAGTAAAATTATGTTTCAATATATTTTTTATTCATAAGACCGACTAAATCAATCTCAAATAACCAGTTCTATTTGAGGTATCAGAATGCCATAGTTGATCATAGTTTGATCGGGATAAGACTAAGTTAAATATTTTACGATTGAAGCAACAGTGTTTAAATGAACCAATATTTTTCAGCATTCGGTGCTTGTTTAACTTCAAATTAATAAAGTAGGGCACACAAAATCTATGGCAAAGTTTGATTGTCAACCATCCTGAAGTTGAAACAAACATTCTGTCTATAAACCAACTGTTGCATTTAAAATAATTTAACTGTTACATTTAGCACATCTAAGATTACATTTAAAATCATGAAATGTTATTCCCTTCCGAAAGATTGCAAAGACTGTGTTGATATTCTATAAACCCCAAGAGGACACCGACTATAGACAAACATTATCATTCGATACTGCATTTGTGTTATTGTTTTAGAGAATTGAGACTACTGCAAAAGGTTACACAAGGTTGCTGTATAATTTAGTATATTAGAAAAATGGGTGAAAAATCTATTGAATTCACTGTTGAAAAAAGTCTCATTTATGCATTTTGACCATCCATGTGTATTGATATAGCAACACCTCACTCCACGACAGTAATATACTATGACGCTGGAACTAATAAGGATCTTAAAGTGGTTTGAAAGATTAGTTAGTTTATAATGCTTCTTGGTATAACATGTGGATACAAATAAACCAACAAATGAATAACGTGCTTTTCTAATGTAAAAACCCCGTAAGACAACGTACTGTGCTTAGCCGATATACATTTTCTTTAATAAATCGGTAAATATTTATGCTAGAATGACGAGAGAGGACTTAAAACTTTCGCTTAACTAATTCCCATCCTAATACATGCATTAATTTTACGTCCGGGGCTTTTTTGACCCTTTTTGGGCACAAAAACTCGAAATTTTAAATAATAATCCCCAAAAAAGGGGTTTAGAGTTGTCCTATTGTTTTGCCCAACGAACTTGTCCAACTGTTTGTAGAAAGGAACGTCCCTACCGAATGTGAAGTAAATCTGACAAAAATACGACCGATAAAGTGCACACACACACACACACACACACACACACACACACACACACACACACACACACACATATATATATATATATATAATTTTGAGCGACCCCCCAAAACGTGTTCAGGGGGTCACGTTAAGAACTTCTATGGTGGTCCCGGGCTTAAGTTTCACCGTGCGGGTCATGCTAATAGTTCACTTTCCATAGGAAATCCACTAATAACTTTGAATTATTTTAACTGCAACTTCAATTAAAAAGAGCATTGAAAATCCTCCTCGTGCAAATGTAATTCAAAGTAAAATACAAAGGCAGCGGATAAATTATGCCTAAATGGCCGTTAGAAAAAGTAAAATAGAATTGCGTATGTAACAGCTAAAATACTAGCAAAGCAAAAACACAAAGTGGGACGTACAACTTGCACTATTACAATCATCCTATAGCTTCTATTATGGTCCATGTATATCGAATGATAAACAAATATATACACCAATAGAAAATAAGTTTAGAGCTAATCTTTAAGCTGTACAATATATTTCATTAACTAACAGCCCATTCTGCACACATGCATGTTTGTAACTCGAAAAAAATTTAGTAGATGACTAAACCCAGTAAGCGAGACTTCATGAAGACCGTAGTGAAAGAAGAAGATCCTCCACAGTTTTCGATAGGATATAGAAAATCAAGACTTAGCATTAATAACTAATCAACCAGTTCACACGCAGCGCGCTGACGTGAGGGACGTGAATTTACGTATTAACATATTATAATAAAGGATTTAAAACAACACCGGTAACATTTTTTTGGAAAATTGAAAAAGTAATTTTTTGGCTGTTCTGATGCTCCTGGTTGTACTTAAATTCACTATCAGGATAGCAATGTTATACATTATAAGGTTAGGAGGAGGTATAGTCAGGATAACAAGTTGATATAGTGATATTGGGGGTGATAAACTACATGAAGATATGAAAAACAGCCTTTTCCAGTGTTAAATCCCCATAAGACCGTTGTCTTATGTACGTTTACTATGTTAAGACAATTGACATTGTCTTTAATAACTCGGTAAATTATTTATGCTAGAATGATGATAGAGGGCTTAAAACTTTCGCCTTACTAATCTAAATATTCTTCCTTGCATTAATTTTTACATTTGGGGCTTTTCTGACCATTTTTGGGCCCAAAAACTCAAAATTTGAAAAATAAAATCCCCTAAAAAGGGGTTAGAGTTGTCAAAATGTTTTGCCCAACGAACTTGTCCAACTTGTTTACAGAAAGGAAGGTTCCCACAAAATTTTAAGTAAATCGAACAAAAAATTCGAACGCTAGAGAGCGAACACACACATACATATATAAATAAATATATACTGTATATATATATATATATATATAAAACTTTCGCCTTTGTATATATATATATATATATATATAAATTTGTTAGCGACACCTCAAAACGTGTTTAGTGGTCACGTTAGGAACTTCTATGGTGGTCCCGGGCTTAAGTTTCACCGTGCGGGTCATGCTAATAGTTCACTTTCACAGGAAATTCTTTAGTAAGTAGTTGTAAATAGTTGTGTATTTCGCTTTTACTAACAAAATATTGGCATTTATAATCGTGCTCTTAGTAAACAAAGAATATTTTATTTGAAAAAATAAACTATAGGAATCTTATTACACTCGAATATGAACCGTTCCAAGTTAATAAGCAGAATAAATTTCAAGCTCATTTATTTTCTTTTTTAAAAATCCCGTTTGCAAACTGTGCCTAGGCACCTTCAGGTACACTTACATAATCATCATTGTTAGTTTTGAAGTTGTTCTGTTGCCTTACTGTAAGCAAACAAAAATGAATTAAGATGATTTAGTGCTTACAAACGTTAACCCCTACAAATGCTTGTTTACCCTCCTTATCCTTATTTGAAACTCACGGAATTTAACGTTACTCTAGGTTATTATATTAATGAAATTGTAAGCATTATACTTAACATAGGATAAATATATTTTATGTACTGTATTAATTATAATTAACGTAAAGAATGTAGACTATTACCGAATCAATCAAAACCACGTATTCTATGGCAGTAAAACATAAAATGAATTAAAGGGTGACATCATGAAGAAATAATTCCTTGATGCCATAAACGAGTTCGCACGCAGCACGCTGACGTGAGGGAAGTGAATTTCCACATAAAACCTTTAAAAAATCAAAATCAGTGAAAAAACATACTTTTATTCCAATTGTTATTAAATTCTGAAAACAGTGATTTTTGACT
Source organism: Allygus modestus (assembly GCA_963675035.1). Taxonomy (NCBI): domain Eukaryota; kingdom Metazoa; phylum Arthropoda; class Insecta; order Hemiptera; family Cicadellidae; genus Allygus; species Allygus modestus. Next base: position 12,228,488 of record OY776112.1, read on the forward strand.
GTTCTGTTGCTCCTGGTTTCATTTACCTGCAAAGCTGGGAATACAATTTTGCGCATTATAATGTTAGGAAAAGGTCCAGAAATGTTTGACAGTAGGCGTGAGGTTGCTGGGGATGATAAAAGTACTCTAACAAAGGAATAACAGGATTTTCTAGTGTAAAACCTCCATAAGATAACGTACTGTGTTTAGTCAAAATACATTTTATTTAATAACTCGGTAAATATGTATGCTAGAAAGACAAGAGAAGGCATAAAACTTTCGCCATCTTTTTAAATGCATTAATTTTACATACGGGGCTTTTCTCACACTGTTTGGGCCCAAAAACTCGAAATTTGAAAGATTAATCCCCCCCAAAAGGGGTTTAGAGTTTTTCGATTGTTTTGCCCAACGAAATTGTCCAACTGATTATAGAAAGGAACGTCCCTACCAAATTTGAAGTAAATCGGACAAAAAATGCGACACACACACACACACACATACACAACATATATATATATATATATATATATATATATATATATATATATATATATATATATATATATAACATTTTGAACGACCCCCCATAACGTGTTCAGGGGGTCATGTTAGGAACTTCTATGGTGGTCCCGGGCTTAAGTTTCACCGTGCGGGTCATGCTAATACTGTAGTTCACTTTCCAAAGGAAATTCACTAATAAAACTGCGGTGAGTTAAATACAGTAGTTTAATCAGTACAAAACACTCGTATATTGCTTTTAAAACCCAATTGGAAATAAAACAAGCTTCTGTGACAAATTACTTTTAATTCAGTAAAGTAGGTTTAGCGATCTAGCTGTATAAATCATTCTGGTGGCTACTGGAGCGGGTTCATCCAGTGAAAGATTATTTCACTTTTATGATTACCTAATATTATGTTGTTGGGTTTTCTAGAAAATTCCCCTTAAACTTATGTCACATTTGTTTAATTATGTAATTAATTAATAATAATTTAAATAGGTTTAATTTAATACAGATTTTGAAGAAACCTTCTTCACCATTAAATACCAATGTTACAAGATATAAAATTTGTTCACTGAATTGAATTATTAGTAAAACAAATATTTACTTTAGGGAGCTCAAAGGCAGGCTAAGACTATATCTAAGCAAAATATTTGCATGGAGATAGTTTTGGAAATAATTGATTGTTGTAGCAAATTTGTTTCCCCACTGAAGCGTCCGCGAGAAGAAAAAAGTTTCCTTTGGCAACATTTTCCTACCTAAACACCTAAACTGCTTCTTCCCGATCTAAACACATTTTAAAACTGCTGTTTTCTGACAATTAACAACAGCTGACGATTAAAAGTTTCTTCCTTCTTTATCAAAGTGTTGACAACTTTGCTGATAATGAGGTAGCGTTCGGAAAAAACCCTTTTTGACTGAAGTTTCTTTAAGTTTTATAGGTTTTCTAACAAGCTTTTAGTCAAACAGACTTGTCAGCTTGTATAACAGACTGAAATGTTTAAAAAGCTCTGATGTGTGTAACTATCAATTCATTTCCAGCCCATATCAGTTTATACATGACCATTTCCAGCCCATATCAGTTTATACATGACCATTTCCAGCCCATATCAGTTTATACATGACCATTTCCGTCGTTGGATGAGTAATGCACTGTATTTTCAGCCAAGTTAGACCAGTTCATAATAACAATTGGAACAATATAATATTACTCAATAGGACCACTTATGCAATGAAAATGCCATTTGGTGCCTAGATGTATATCAATCAATTAATATATATAAATTATTGACTATACAACAAACAGAAAGTCATTAGAAATGTTAAACAAGTTCTAAGCTTAAAGCTACGAAATCTTTCTTAGGATAATATACGGAGACAAATGTAATTTGATTTGTAACCAGTATTAGTGAAATTATTACTGGCATTATATTTTGTTCGTTGCTTTGATTTGCCTGGATAATATTGTTTAAAGTTGTGATATTGACCAATGATGATATTTAGTCACATTACTGACTAGAAAATCAGTTTAGTTTAAATAATTTATATTTCGATATTTTTAATCTCAAGGTGCTTCTTCCAAGTTTTTTTATTTATCAATTGGGAGGATTTTTAACAGGGATGATAAAATCTAAAATGCATTACACTCAAAATAACATGGAAAACAAATATAGCTGTAAGAAAAGTCAAATTTAGGATATTAGTAGGCTGAAATGGCCTTACAATTTGATTACAAAAGCCGAAAATTAAATCTATACCGTTTATTGCCATTTAACAAAAGTATACATTAACAAACACGTAAAAAACTGACCCCCATAACCAACAACAACGCACTAAACAACAACACGCACAGCCATAACCCAACAACAACAAGAACAACACCACTAAAAGAAGAACCAAAAAACATGCTAAAACACGCATGCTTAATGGTTTTTTTTTGTGTTGTTTGGTGTTTAGGAACTTATAACTAAACAAGATCGCACGCAGCACGCTGACGTGAAGGAATGAATTTCCTCATTAAAACCTTAAAACTATCAAATAAAGGGTTTAAACCAACACTGGTTACATTTTTTGAAAATTGAAAAAATGTTTTTTGGCTATTTTGATGCTCCTGGTTATATGTAAATTCACTAATAGGATGCCAATGTTGTACATTATAAAGTTAGAAGGAGGTATTGTAGGGATAACAAGTTGGTATGGGGGTATGGGGGGGGTGATAAAACGATATTAAGATATGAAAAACAGCCTTTTCCAGTGTAAAATCCCCATAAGATAACGTACTGTATTTTTACAATTAACATTTTCTTTAATAACTCGGTAAGTACTTATGCTAGAATGATGAGGGAGGGCTTAAAATCTTTGGCTTTTTACGTACAATAAGTTAATGTGAATAAGTGTACGTTTGGAGCTTTTCTGACCCTTTTTGGGCCCAAAAACTCAAAATTTGAAAACTTAAAATAAAAATATTTTAGTTCTTAGGCCAATTAGCGGACGCGGTGCTCAGCGATAAAGTGCCTGAGTAGCAAGTCAGACGTGGCCGGTTCGATCCCGGTCCCGGCCGACTCCTGTAAGATCATGAGCGGTCACCTCTGGCTTGCCCATGTGACTAATGCCGTTACGGTACCTCGCTGTCTTTATTTAACCGCACAGGCCAATCAATAGCTTATGGTTACGGGCAGTTTAGGCTTAAATAAAAATGCGAGATTCTATGCCGAATCTGGATGCAGATATTATAATGCATATCGTAGGTAACTAATTGGTACGATTGGTTACCAATAAGTCCTTATAATGACATTACTACAATAATCAAGTTCTTCCTATCATTAGTAGGCTATGAAATAACTAACAATTAAGTATAGCTTACAAACGAACATACTACTAACCACCGTATAGTACTTTTTTAACGAAATAGAAAATATAGTTTATTAAAGCTTAAAAATTATCAAGGAAAATAATCTGCTCTTTAAACTTAAGACAGGATTTTTCACAAGCAAGCGAGAGAAGCAGAGTAATGTGGTTGACAGTACGAATTTCATAAATAAAAATCCTGATTGCGTCCAATTACTATTTATTTATCGTTTGATTACATTTCTGTGACAAATAAACATCAATTTTGAATATAACCACTGAATAAAAAGATAATAATTAGAGTAGTCAAAGGTTCAACCTCATAAATAAGTGTCCAATCAAATTGCAAATTGCTTGGTAAATAAAATAACAACTGTGATATTTCATCTCTTTAATGGTTAACTTGTTAAAATATGTCGGTTTTTAAAGATAGTCATAATATAACCTTAATAGAACAAAATATCAAAAGTCACACATATTTTGATGTTATTACGTCAAATCTGAACCGCTTTAAAAATGTTCAAAGCTGGTATAAATAATTTACATAAATTCTTCTTGTTACGCACCTTATACTATAGATCCCCTATAATCAAAACAGCAAATGGCGCTGTGTTAAAAAGGTTAAGTTACATTTATTATAACATATGTGCAAAGTAATTCAAGTAGTTCCTAGATAAAGTAAAATTTTACACGATATATTTTTTACCAATAAAGAAAACAAAATACAATCATACCATTCTTATTTATTTTATAAGGCAGTAAAATAAAAAAATACTCTTATTAATCATATGACCAAATTTTTTTCGATAATATAAAATACTTTTACTGATAATTTGGGGGATTGTTAGTTACGTGTGGCATTAAGGCAATATATCGTAATTAATGAACCAGTCCGGCCGACATGAACCTTCATTAGAGAGGGTTTGACGTACTACAAGGCGGCTTTGATGCTACACTGAGTAAATATACAATGACTAGTGGCTTGAAGCGGCTATTGCCCCTAACCTTTCTCCAATACACATGTCAGTTCGTAAACAAAGTAAACAATCACATGCTTTAATGTAAACACAGCAGACGTTTTTAAATTCCAATGCTTTTCTTATGAGGGATGTTTTACGTTTTTTTTCTCGTTTGCTGGTAACATTTTGGAAATACTGCTATTTTTCCTGAGTCCCAGGGATCAAGACCTTTAATTTGAGCCGTCTCTCATCATCTTACGATCTGCCAAACTCCCGCAATTTTGACTTAAAAATGTCGCTTACACAATTATATATAAAGATTAAAAAATCAAAAATATAGGTTCAATTGTAATTGGAAAAGACACAAGTATTTATTAAGTTTGTTTTTGTAAATTTAAACCGGTCTCAAAATTTCCAATAAAGTTTCAGCAATCTCTTAGTAAAACCATAGTAATACTTTATGATTTGTAATAAATGTATCACTATGAACATTAGGCTAAAGTAACAACAGGTTAACTCCGACCTGAACAGAAGAGGCGAGTAAGCGAATTAGATTCACCATGAGATAAGATCATACGAGGAAAAGGCAATAACAAATAAATCAACAGACCACGTAATGCATTCAATAAATATTACTCTTAGGCCTAATAAAATACCCCCGTAGCAGCAAACCTGCGTACTCAGTGAATTTCCAATGCATATATATGTATCTTAATACCACAGAAAGCCACATACCAAGTTTCATCAATATATATTCATAAATAAACGATTAGGAAGGGAAACAAAAAATGGGGTTTTATAAAAATATCAATATAACTCATTTAGCCACATACCAAATTTCATTAATTTATTTTCATACATAATTAAGGGAGATAACACGTTACTTATTCTCCATAAGAATAACATGGGGCTGAGTATGCAGGTTTGCTGCTACGGGAGCCTTTGGAAAATTTGTTTTTTTGAGCAAATATCAATGGTCCACAACCAGATGAAGCCGTATACCAAGTTTCGTCAGTATACGTTCATAAATAAGCGAGATATAAAATTTTTCTTTTCTTCCATAAGAATAACATTAGACAACGTACTGTGTTTAGCACTTTCAATATCTTGGTAACCAATTGACGTAGAGAAATGATCAAAATACCAAATTGTGTGTTTTTTTAAGCTGAATCCAATGGAAAAACTAAAATTTGACTTTTTCCAAAATTAGATGTAAAAAATTCGAAAAACCCATTTTTGGGGTACAAAACCCCCCCCAAAATACCCCTTCGGATAGAGTGATCTGGCTGGTTTTCGAACTTAAAGTCATAAATGTTGCTTTACACGTTTATACCAAATTTCATCAAAATCGGATAATTTTTACGAGAGTTATCGTGCTCACGGACACACACACACACATATATATATATATATATATATACAGTTTCGAACGAATGGTGTTTTTGGGGTCTGGGGACCTCAAAACGAAAAGTTATCATGGTCCCGGCCTAGGTCTTACCATGCCGACTACGGTAATAGATTCTTCCCTATAGGGGAAATTCGCTAAAAGAAACTATTATCCAAGCAAAACTATGTTCCCAGCAGCGAGCACATAATACAACAGAGAAGCTACTCGAAGCGAAGAGTGCGGCCAACTTGGCAGTCAGTCAGATGTGACAATCCAAGATGGCGGCGCCAACCTAGTCCAAGCGTCTACCACGCACCGCCACTTTATCAGATAGTCGCAGTGAGGTAAACACGGCTGTTTGTTGTAAGGTGTCGACTTAGCACGATAGTGTAAATTGTTTTGGATTTGGTTTTAATGACCGGACACCTATTAAAAAAAAAAAAAAAAAAAAAAAAAAAAAAAAAAAAAAAAAAAAAGAAAAAAACTGAGTATCAACCACCCGCTGGAATTACTTTACACAATAGCGCATTGTTTTATTTATTTAAATATGCGTAAGTGGTTAAAAAATATCTTTATTTAGCCATAAATTGGATTGAATATTCCTATAATTCTCTGTAAATTCTAGCACCTCTAGATATAATAATGATTATTTCAGGCCAAAAACAACGAAAATGAAATGACCAGTTGTTATTTAAATATAATAAACAGTATGTTTTTATTTATGTATAAAAATACATTTGGAATAAATAATAAAATATACATTTACTATTGTTTACATTTAAAAATCATTTTCATTCGTAAATTAAGGACTTCTACAACCTTCTAAAAGTTTGGTAAAAATCTGCCGACTTTACGAGAGTTGATTTAGAAGTACCTAACAAGTCTAAAAGCATTGGGTTTATATCTACAAGAGAACAAAATATTGTTAGGAAAATGTAAATCCATGAACTTGAGCAATGTGTAGGTCAAAGAATATTGATTAATGGTTTACGAATATTTGGAATAAGTTATTTAATACCCATAATCATCTATGTAGTGAAACTTAGAGGATATTATAAACATATAACTAAGTATCGTAACTCAAACTATTTATTACATAGATTTTTTTACATTTAATATTACTTAAATGAATACAATATCAGTACTAATCCTAGCTAAAACCAATTAACAAACAACAACTAAGCCGGAAAACAAACACACTGCACTGCTATGTAAATGGTCGGGTGCGGCACGGCAGCGGGCGGCGGCAAAAGACA